>CM065592.1:466800901-467357421 GCA_033119425.1 Bufotes viridis | reverse complement strand
AAAATCAGTTTTGAATACCTTGAAGGTTTCGTTTTTTAGATGGAGTCACTTTATTGGAGTTTCTACTCTAGGGGTACATCAGGGGGGCTTGAAATAGGACATGGTATCAAAAAACCAGTCCAGCAAAATCTGCCTTCCAAAAATCATATGGTGATCCCTTCCTTCTGTGCCCTGCCATTTGGCCATACAGCAGTTTACGACCACATATAGGGTGTTTCTGCAAACTACAGAATCTGGGCAATAAATATTGAGTTTGGTTTGGCTGTTAATCCTTGCTTTGTTACTGGAAAAAATAGATTAAAATGGAAAATTGGCGAAAAAAATAGCTGTTTTGGGATCGTTTTTAATTTTTGTTATTTACATCATTCATCTGACAGGTTAGATCGTATGCTATTTCTATAGAGCAGGTTGTTACAGACATGACAATACCAAATATGACTACTTTTTGGGGGGGTTTTCGTTTCAGTTTTACATAATAAATAATTTAAAAAAAAAATTTTTTTTAGTGTCTCCACATCCTAAAAGCCATGTATATATATTTTTTTGGGCGACTGTCTTATGTAGGGGATCATTTTTTGTGGGATGAGATGTCGGTGTGATTGGCACTATCATGGGGTGCATATAAAATTTTGGTTGCTTGCTATTACACTTTTTGTGATGTAAGGTGACAAAAATGGCTTTTGACACCATATTTAAATTATTTATTGCTGTGTTCACCTGAGGGGTTAGGTCTTGGGTTATTTTTATAGAGCAGGTTTTTACGGACGTGGCGATACCTAATATGTCTACTATTTTTATGTATTTAAGTTTTACACAATAATATCATTTTTGAAACAAAAAAAATCATGTTTTAATGTCTCCATAGTCTGAGAGTTATATATTTTTTATTTTTTGGGTAATTGTCTTAGGTAGCATATCATTTTATTGCGGGATGAGATGATGGTTTGATTGGCACTATTTTGGGGTGCATATAACTCTTTGATCGCTTGCTATTACACTTTTTGTGATGTGAGGTGACAAAAATTGCTTTTTTGACACTGTTTTTATAAAAAATTTTTACAGTATTTACCTGAGGGGTTAGGTCATGTGATATTTTTATAGAGCAGGTTCTTACTGACACTTTGATACCTAATATGTATATATATATTTTTTGTATATATATATTTTTTCTTACTTTAACACAATAACAGCATTTTAGAAAACAAAATATCATGTTTTAGTGTCTCCATAGTCTGAGAGCCATATTTTCTTATTTTTTTGGGCAATTGTCCGATGTAGGGGCTAATTTTTTGCGGGATGAGATGGCTGTTTGATTGGTACTATTTTGGGAGGCATACGCCTTTATGATCGCTTGGTATTACACTTTTTGTGATGTAAGGTGACAAAAAATGGCTTTTGTTACACCATTTTTTTTTGTTTTTTTATGGTGTTTACCTGATGGGTTTGGTCATGAGATATTTTTATAGAGCAGGTTCTTACAGATGCAGTGATACCTAATGTGTATACTTTTTTAATTTATTTAACTTTAACACAATAACAGCGTTTTAGGTGGAAAAAAATGTGTTTTAGTGTCCATAGTCTGAGAGCCATATTTTTTAAAATTTTCGGGCGATTGTCTCATGTATCGGCTCATTTTTTGTGGGATGAGGTGCCGATTTGATTGGCTACCATTTTAGCATACACATGACTTTTTTTTATCACTTTTATTACCTTTTTTGGCAAGTAAGGTGGGCAAAATTTCAATTTCATCATAGTTTTTGTTTTTATTTTAAATGGCGTTCACCTTGCGGGGAAAGTAACATGACCGTTTTTATAGATCAGGTCATTACGGATGCGATGATATCAACATGATGATATCAAACAAAATTTTTAATCAGGGATAAAAGTTTTTTTTTTTTTACTTTTTTTGGATCAACGACCCCTCTCTAGTAGCTATAACCTGTAATATTATTACACTCCAGAAATACATCCAATCCCCTCTTGAATTCCTATATTGTACTCACCATCACCACCTCCTCAGGCAGGTAACCATCACCTGCCAACACAGAGCAGCGGGTGATGGGGTGAGGGCCCCCTCCCTCTGTGATCCCATCAAGAATTGGGGGCTGAAACGGCACAGCAGCCCCCGATGGGAGAGGGAGGGAGCTCCCTCCCTGTTAACCCCTTCCATACAGCGATCCCTACAGACCGTGGCATGGAAGGGGTTAAACGGCTGACATCTGTGCCGGCACAGATGTCGGCCGTTTCAAGCAGAGTGTGCTGGCGCACCGCCAGCACCCCGCACCGCCCGCCAGCACATCACAATGAGGGCTACGGGGGGTGGGGGGCGGGGGGTTTTCATAAGAAATGAAAAAACGTCATTTTGAAGTTTCTGATCTACTGAAAGCGCTGCAAAATGCTTGTCTGAATTGGGGGGGGGGGGTCCAGCATGCCCCCTCGGCATTGTACCAAGGTGATTTCAGCAGGTACCTTGTTAGGATCACCGCCCGCCGCGTGGCGGTGATCGGAAATACACAAGGCGTACATGTACGCCCTTTGTCCTTAAGGACTCGGACATCAGGACGTACCTGTACCATAGCCTCCCTGGCATGTTTAACCCTTTCTACCCCGGGCAAGTTTTCACCTTCCTGCCCAGGCCATTTTTTGCAAATCTGACATGTGTCACTTTATGTGGTAATGTCACGGTAATTGAGGGAAGGGAAAAAAGCCAAATACAACAATAGTAACAAAACAACAGACTAGGCCCCAAAGCTAGGGAAGAGGGAAAGGTCACCACCTGACAATCCCTGACCCTTTCCATGACTGCCGACAGCATGAGCAAATCCTAAAGGTGGAAGTCCTCATGCGCTGTAACCTAAGTCCTGCTGAAACTGAAACAAACCCTCAGCTAGGGAGCAGGAGATAGACAACCGATTTCTTCCACTGTGAAGGAACCAACATCTCCCTGAGGCCTAGTCAGAACACACAACAAAAGGGAAGGAAGGAGGAATTAGCTTTAGATGGACGGGGAACAGGAGATCCATCAAACTCTAGCTGAGAACTCCAGAAGGAAATATAAACCGCAAAGGCAGTTAGAGGCGGTATAAATAGAGCCACTTAACAGCTAATGAGCAGAACCTGTGGAGATGTGGGATCCTGCCCACAACAACAATCAGCAAGGAAAAAGAGAAAGATCTGTCAGATAGACTAACATGCAGCAAGTCTAACAGATCTTTTCAGGCCTCTCACAGGGCAGGCAGTGACATTACCACCCCCCCTTCTACGGGTGACCTCCGGGCACCCAGGACCAACCTTATCCGGGCGTGCCCTGTGAAAGGCCTTCACAAGGTGACTAGCATTGACATCGGCTGCCGGAACCCACATTCTTTCTTCAGGACCATATACCTTCTAATGTACTAGGTACTGGAGGGAGCCACGAAGAATAAGCGAGTTGACTATTCTCGAAATCTGAAACTCCAGATTACTATCTACCAAGACAGGAGGATGTGGCAAAGGAGATGGTTCAGCAGGTTCCACATAGTTCTTCAACAAAGACCTGTGAAACACATTATGGATCGTCCAGGCCTGGGAAGTTCCAGACGAAACGCAACCGGATTAATAATGGACGAGATTTTGTAAGGGCCAATAAATCTTGGGCCCAACTTCCAAGAGGGTACTTTAAACTTAATGTTCTTGGTGGACAACCACACCAAATCACCCGCACACAGGTCCGGACCAGTCGTACGTTTCTTGTCGGCCATCCGTTTATATCTTTCGCCCATTTTTTCCAACTTAATTTGAATCTTCCGCCAGATAGAAGACAACGAAGAAGAGAATCTCTCCTCTTCAGGTATACCAAAGGATTCAGTCCCAGAGAAAGTACCGAACTGAGGGTAAAACCCATATGCACCAAAAAATGGTGACTTATCAGTGGACTCCTGTCTATGGTTATTCAAGGCAAACTCAGCTATGGACAAAAACGCAGACCACTCCTCCTGATTCTCTGCAACAAAAGACCTCAAATAAGTTTCCAGATTCTGGTTAGTGCGCTCAGTTTGTCCATTTGACTGAGGATGGAAAGCCGAAGAGAAAGACAACTCAACTCCCAGACGAGTACAGAACGCCTTCCATAACCTGGAAACAAATTGCGTCCCCCTATCAGACACCACATCAGCGGGGATGCCGTGTAAACTCACAATGTTATCAATAAACACTTGAGCAAGAGTTTTAGCATTGGGCAAACCTGATAATGGTATAAAGTAAGCCATCTTACTGAAGCGGTCCACCCAGGGGCGGACTGGCCATATACACTACAGGGAAATTTCCCGGTGGGCCGATGCCCATGGGGACCACTCAAGCCCTTCTCAGGACACTGGGTATGTAACAATCCGATGCTTTCAACATTAATGGGAGCATCAGGTATTTATGTACCCAGCTGGGACGATTGATGACCTCCTGAATCACCATTATCAGGAAGGTGATTCAGTTGAATACTGTGGGGGGCACAGGAGCCTTATAGCTTCCTGAACCTGCCATTCACCCCACCTGTGCCCTGCATTGCATATGGTATAGCTGAGCCTGCTTACTTGTGTTGCTCCCACCTTCTGTCAATTTGGATGGGCCACTTTTAGTTTTTTCCAGGGCTACTTTAAGTTGCCAGTCCGCCCCTGGGTCCACCACCACCAAAATCACAGTCTTCCCAGAGGAACTGGGTAAATCAGTGATGAAGTCCATGGACAAATGCGTCAAAAGACGAGAAAGGATGGACAAAGGAAGAAGAGATCCAGAAGACGGAGTATGAGCCACCTTAGCACGTGTACAGGTCTAACAAGCTGCCACATAGCCCTCAACACATTTACGTAAACCTGGCCACCAGAATCTCCGGGAAATAAGATCCATGGTGGATCTACTCCCAGGGTGTCCTGCAAGGACAGTATCATGATGTTCCTTGAGCACCTTGTGTCGAAGTCCTGAAGGAAAAAACAACTTCCCTGGAGGTCAGTAATCAGGTGTCTCACCTTGAGCCCCCAACACTTCCGCCTGGAGTTCGAGATAAAGAGCGGATACCACCACTCCATCAGCCAAAATTGGAGCAGGATCCTCCGAATCTCCTACCCAGGAAAGCTACGCGATAAAGCATCCGCTTTTACGTTTTTGGCCCCAGGGCGATAAGTGACCACAAAATGAAATCTGGTAAAAAACAATGACCATCTGACCTGCCTAGGGTTCAGACGCTCCGCTAATTGCAGGTAAGCCAGATTCAGATGGTCCGTAATTACCGTAATTGGATGAATCGCTTCTTCTAGCCAATAGCGCCGTTCCTCGAAGGCCAATTTAATGGCCAGCAACTCTTTATTCCCAACATCATAATTTCTTTCGGCAGCAGAGAGTTTCTTTGAAAAAAAAATACAAGGGCGTCAGAAGTGGGAGTCGGAGCAGTTTTGTCGCAGGGTCCCCCTCCTGGCAAATAGTAATAACTGTGGAACACTTTTACTTATCCAGGCCATTGTGAGACTGTTTTCTTGTGACACATTGTACTTCATGACAGTGCTAAATTTGAGTCAATATATTTTTCATTTATTTATAAAAAAAATCCGAAATTTACCCAAAAAATTAGCAAAAATTCTCAATTTTCTAAATTTGAGTTTCTCTACTTTTAAGGGCTCATGCACACGAACATTTTTTTCCGTCTACAATCTGTCCATATACGGACCAAATACAGAACCATTCATTTCAATGGATCCGCAAAAAAATGTACTCCGCATGCCTTCTGTTTCCGTTTTTCCGTCCCGTTCAAAGATAGAACATGTCCTATTATTGTCCGCATAACGGACATGGATAGTACTGTTCTATCAGGGGCCAGCTGTTCCGTAAAAAACTGAATGCACACGGACGTCATCCGTATTTTTTGCGGATCCGTTTTTTGCGGACCACAAAATACTGAAAAAGCCATACGGTCGTGTGCATGAGCCTTAAGACAGATAGTAATGCCTCATAAAATAGTTATCAGTCATCATTTCCCATATGTCTGGTTAATGTTGGCATCATTTTGTCAATGTCCTTTTTTTTTTTTTTTTTCTGGGACGTTAGAAGGCTTAGAAGTTTAGAAGCCATTTTTCACATTTTCAACTAAATTTCCAAAACCATTTTTTAAGCACCAATTCAGTTATAAAGTGATTTTGAGGGGCTTACATAATGGAAACCCCCCCATAAATGACCCCATTTTAGAAACTACACTCCTCAAATTATTCAAAACTGATGTTATAAACTTTGTTAACCCTTTAGGAGTTCCACAAGAATTAAAGGGAAATGGAGGCGAAATTTAAAAATGCAGATTTTTCATGTTAATCAATTTTTTCTTGCAACACAGCAAGAGTCAACAGCAAACTAAACCTTAATATGCATTACTATGATTCTGCAGTTTAAAGAAATACCCAATATGTGGTGGTATACTGCTCTATGGACATGTGGCAGAGGTCAGAAGGAAAGGAGCATCATATAGATTTTGGAGGCAGATTTTGCTAGAATGGTTTTTGGGCACCATTTTGGGCACCTTTTTTTTTATAGCATTCACCGGACAAGGTGGATCATGTAATATTTTTATAGAGCTGGTCGATATGGATGCGGAAATACCTAATATGTATACTTTTCTTTTTTTTCCTATATTTTTTACAATTTTTGTAATACTTAATCATGGGAAAAGATCGTTTTTTCTTTTACTTGAATTTTTTTTTTATTATGCAAAACTTTATTTAAACTTTTTTTTCCCACAACTTTTGGGGGTCTGATTTCCTTCTGTATTGTAATGCATTGGCTGTAAGTGTATTACACACTGCCTGTGAGCCTTCCTGCCTGTGAGATCCAGGGGGTTGGATCTCCCAGGCTGTGGAAGACATCGGGCTGCTTTCCATGCCATCGGTGTCCCCGTCACAGCACTGCGGGGACCCAATGGGGAAGGGGAGGGAGCTCCCCCCCTCCATACACCCCACTGTCGGGATATTTATACTGTTTCCGATTAACAGTTTTTATGATTTATGAATAAATTAGAATCTATGAAGAAGGAGATCCTTATTTATTATAATAAACTATATAGCTACTATGAGCTCGTGATCTGCGCTGAATTGAAGACGAAAACTCAATTGTAAACCAAAATATATATATAATTTATTACTAACAAAAAAAACTAATCAATATAAACTACGGTACAATTGGTAATAAGCGATGAATCTATAACAATGTCTGATATAACGTAAATATCCCAAAATACACTCAATTAAAATCTGATTTCTCTCAGTCGATATAGGTGTTATAAATCCAAATCTTGTCTATTACGGATATATCTCTATATGATTAACCATATAAGGCTAGAACCAATTTTAGTTCCTAGGAGATGATATTATATTATTAATAATATCTCTGGATCTCCAGAATTTTGTATAAATTTTAAGAATGATGCTGCAGGTACATTCCCCAAATTTACACCAAATAATCTACTATATATAAAATATGGTTAAATCTATATAGAGGTATAATAATTTCATCAACCTATAAATTATAGGAAAAATTATACTATACCAAGTTTCGACTAGTAGAAATCAATGCCCTTGGTTTCCAGATGGCCGTCTCCAATGCTGGATAAATGGGCTAAAATGGCTGATCAAAGATGTCCTGTAGGGTATTGGATCTCCTCTGCTCTCCTATATCCTCCTATGACCTCCTCTGTTCCTTTTTCTTTTTTCTTTTCTTTCTCTCTCACCTTTTTATTTAACTTTAAAAGGGGCTTGGTTCAGTCTTATCATTGACTAGTGACATCATCAGAGGGGTTTGTTTTGTATCCCAAGACCTCCGATGCCGGCGCATACAGCAGGGGTCCGGCTAACGGGAACAGCCGGTCCTCTGCAGCTAATCGGGCGGGCACAGCTCCTACACCCGCCCGATCAGCGTGCCGTAGTACTGGGGTGCTGGTCGAGAAGTCACTATAACAGCGCTGGTCGGGAAGGGGTTAAATTATTATGATTATTATTATTTATTTTTAAAGTGTCATTCATTCCATGGTGCTGTATATATTAAACAAGGGTCTACAGCCATAATACTAAACAAACGCAATATGCATGAACAAGACAAGTTACAAACTGGCACATAAGGAGAGAGGACCCTGCCCGCGAGGGCTTAAAATCTACAAGGAATAGGGGAAAGATACAGTACGTGACGGTAAAGCTGGTCATACGGCGGTATAATGACAGCAGGGTTACTGTAGATTGTAGGCTTGTCTGAAGAGGTAGGTTTTCAGGTTTCTTTTGAAGGTTTCCATTGTAGTTCAGTGTCTGTTTTGTTGGAGTAGAGAGTTCCAGAGTATGAGGGATGCACAGGAGAAATCTTTAAGGAGATTTTTGGGAAAGCAGATAAGAGAAAACTACAGAAGGAGGTCTTGTGAAGATTGGAGATTAGGTGTAGAAAGTTACTGGGAGATTAGGTTACAGAAGTACAGTATGTAGCGGAAAGGTTGTGGACGGCCTTGTATGAAATAGTTAAAGGGAACCTGTCACCTCAAAAAACGGTCTTAAGATGCCGGCAGCACCATACAGTATCCAGCAGCTTGTTTCTAATCTTACTTTTGTTTCAGCAGTCCGATCCTGTAAAAGGGCTGAAAGCGATCTTTTATTCCAGGCCGGCGCACTCCTCCAGTCAGGCTTGAAGTCATGGGGGCAGCGGCCTCCTTGCTTCAAACCACGGTAACCACACCCCCTTCCCTGCCCCTGATCCCCCCCCCCTCGACAGAGTGGAGTGGGTGTCAGCAGTAAGTTTGTGTTGACGTCACTGATTATTTTGCCCTTCCTCTGATCCGTCAGAACAATAACCCCCATAAAACGGATCCTGTCTGTGGAGCATCCGCCTTCACTCAGTCACCGTTTGGTGAGTAATCCATCAGTATTGCTAAAGCCAAAAAAAACAGTAGTGGATCCAAAACAGAGATGACACGTGAATGGAATATCTGCATGTTTTCTGTGTTTTGTACCCACTCCTGCTTTTGACCACCAAATCATAAGCCAATTCTGATGCAAAAAGGGACTATGTCATGCAGGCCTTACAGCTGTTACATAGACAGGATCCGTTGTGCATCTCATTTTTCCTTTATTCTGACAGATCAGAAGAAGGGTCAACTAAATGATGATGTCAGCCGGGCCAAAAGGCAAAATATTGGCCCAGTCATGAAGTGGGGAAGGCAGGAACAGCATGAGAAGTTCACAGAGTGGCCTTATGACATAGTGGTGAGGCGGAAGCAGCATGAGGAGACTACAGAGTGGCCCAATGACAGAGTCTAGAGGTGGCAGCAGAATCGGGTGGAGGGCACAGAGTGGCACAATGACAGTGTGGAGGTGGCACCAGCATAAGAAGGACACAGAGTGGCGCTATAACAGAGTGTGGAGGTGATGGCAGCAGCAGCATCAGGAGGAGACCACAGGTTGGCACAATGACAGTATGGAGGTAGCAGCAGCATCATCAGGAGGCCACAGAGTGGCACAATGACAGAGGGTGTAGGTGGAAGCAGCAGCAGCATTAGGAGGAGACCACAGGGTGGAACAATGACAGTGTGGAGGTGGCAGCAGCATTAGGAGTCCACAGAGTTGCACAATGACAGAGTGTGGGGCTGGCAGCGGCAGCATCAGGAGGAGGCCACCGGGTGGCACAATGACAGTGTGGAGGTGGCAGCAGCAGCATCAGGAGGCCACAGAGTGGCATAATGACAGTGTGGAGGTGGCAGCAGCATCAGGAGGCCTCAGAGTGGCACAATAACAGAGTGCGGAGGTGGCGGCAGCAGCAGCATTAGGAGGCGGCCACAGGGTGGCACAATGACAGTGTGAAGATGGCAGCAGCAGCATCAGGATAATAAAGTAGTGAGATGGAAGCAGCATCAGGAGACCACAGAGTGACCCGTTGACAGAGTGTGGAAGTGGGTGGCAACACCAGTACCAGCTGAAGATGGTGGGTGAAAGAAGGAGCACTTGGCATCAGATGTGTGGCATCAGGCGGGTTGCAGAATCAGAATAGTAGCTGAGGCAGGTAGCCAGAAGAAACTGGTCTCTTTTTTAAAGTGTTGGTGTGGCACTATGGATAATCTGGTCTGATGCATCAGGCATTGGTAGGTGGAAATCCTGGCTGATCCATCTTTACAAAGGTCAGCCTCTCCACATTTTGGGTGGACAGTTGAGTTCTTCTTGGGGTAACTATGGCCCCGCTGCACTAAACACCCACTCTGATTTCCCACTACTGGCCAGGCAGGACAGCTTTTCCAGGGCAAACTCTGCCAGTTAAGGCCACAAATCCAGTTTGGCTGCCCAGGAGTACAGCGGAACTTCAATGTGGGGTGGCAGGGTGCTGTCCAAATATGCCACTACCTGCTGGTTCAGATCCTGTTTCAGGTCTAGCTGCTGCTGCTGCTGGTGAGTAGTTTCTTCACTAGGTGGGAGAAGAAAGCTGCTGATCAGTGTCTCTAGACTCAAGTTGCTAAAGATGGAGCTGGAACTGCTGGACAATGGCGCAGATAGGCAGCGGCCAACTGACTACATAGGATGCCTCTATAGTAGTACAATTTGTCCTCCCTCCCAGCGGGTGTAAAAAGGCCCGCATTTTGGACCGGTATCGAGGGTCCAACAAGGTGGAGAGCCAGAAGTCATCTCTCTGGCGAATACTGACAATTCGGCTGTCACTACGTAAGCACGTGAGCATACATCGGGCTATTTGTGCAAGTGACTCAGAGGGACTCCCTGCCTCCAAGTCCACTGCATACTGCAACGGTGTGTCTGGGTCCTTTGCCTCATCTTCCTCGTCGCACTGTAGCTCCTCTGGCTGGTCCTGCTTCTCCTGCTCCTCCTCTCCTGTCACCTGTGTAGAAAAACCACCCATTTTGCTACACATTGCTTTTGCTCCAATGTCCTCCTCCAGTTCAGCCCCCACAGGGCCCATGTGGCCATGATATCTAGGCACCACGTCTCCAGTCCCCTGAACTTCCAGACTTACCAGCATCTGTTCCAGGACATGAAGCAGTGGAATGACGTTGCACATCCCGTAGTCCTGGCGACAAATAACGTGGCCTCCTCAAAGGGCCTAAACAAACAGCAGGTGTCATGCATGAGGTGCCACTGGCTGACATCAAAGTTACACAGGGGAGTACTCCTGTCCGCTTGGATCATCAATAAATCGTTTATGGCCTTTTTCTGTTCATATAGTCGGTCCAACATATGGAATGTGGAATTCCAACGGATGGAAACGTCACATATCAGCTTATGTTGGGGGATGCTGTTCTGCCACTGCAGCTCAAGGAGGGTGTGCTTTGCAGTGCACGAGTGGCTGAAGTGCATGCAAAGTTACCTGGCCATTTTTAGGATGTCTTGCAGATGGGTGCAAGACTTCAGGAACCGCTTGACAACCAGTGTGCCATGCAGGGCGAATGGCTCAGCCCTCCTTGACGCAGTGCCGACACAATGTTCTTGCCGTTGTCGGTTACCATGGTTTTGATTTTGAGTTGTCGCAGAGAAATCCAGGATTCAATTTCTTGATGAAGTAAACAGAGCAGTTCCTCCCCTCTGTAATTTCGTTCACCCAGGCAAACGAGTTGCAAAACAACGTGACACCACCATGCCCTGCACATGTGGTATGCTGAAGGGGCACTGTAAATTGTCATGGGACCAACCGCGTGAGAACATGGAGGTAGAAGCGACGTCAGCTGACCAAGTTGCTGGTGTGGCTGTGCAGTAACCACATTCACCCAGTGGGCCGTAGAGGACAGGTATTGTCCCTGACCGTAGTTACAGCTCCACACGTTGGGGCTGCCATGCACTTTGGCAGACACCGACAGGCTAAAGGTCTGGCCCACCTTCTGTTCTACATGTGTGTGCAGGAATGGTACTGCCTTTTTGGCAAAGAAATGACAGCTTGGGACCTTCCACCTAAGCTGGGCACAAGCCATCAATTCTCTGAAAGATGTAGAGTCCACCACTTGGAAAGGGAGGGACTGAAGTACCAGTAACTTGGACAGGAGCATGTTCAGCTTCTGCGCCGTTGTATGAGTTCATGCATACTGTTGTCCCTTGGCAATTGCTTCAGTGATCGATTGCTGATGGAATGACTGACGAGATGTAGGAGCAGGAGAATCTGGACCAGCAGATGATGGGAAAGACAGACAGCTCCCTTCGGCTGAGTTGCTGGAGCCATCACTGCCTGAAATCCGGTGCGTGCCACTGGGTGATGCAGCGGTTGCTTCAGCAGGCTGGACCACCACATTGGAGCCACGGTTCTTCCTGGCTACTTTATAGTGACACTGCATATGTTGACGCAGGGCTGTGGTGCCAACATTGGCACCCTTGCCACGCTTCACCTTCTGCCCACAGATTCTACATATGGCCATGTTTACCTCCTCTGGCAGCTTGACAAAAAAACGCCACACCGGCAAGTAGGTAATTTTACCCCCAACACTACGCACTGACTGACTGCTACCGCCGCTGCTTCCGTGAACCCTTGCACCACTACTTTCCATGCAGGTAAGCTCCTACGAAGTGGGTGGTCTACCCCGGGCACGTTTGGCTCCCGACCTTCCACTGCTGCCACCCTGCTGACTCCTGTCCACGGTAGCGACTTGCTGGCTCCGCTGCTGTCTAGCGGGCAAGCTGCCAGCCTCTTCTCCCGATGATTATGATGATGAAGCCCCTTCGTCACCCAGCTCCCAAGTGTGATCAGCTACATCATCATCATTGAGTACTGTCTGCACGTTCCTGATATCCTCCTTAACGGTCTCTGGGTCAGGAGCCTCACCTCTCGCAAAACCAGCTCACACGCCACTCTCCTCATCACTACTTGCTCGCCTACCTACTGGAGGGAGCGGAGGATGTCTCCTCCATATCTTGGCTGACCAGTAGCTGCTGACTGTCCTCTAGTAGCTCGTCCTTGCTGTATAGTGGAGCAGAGCCCACAGCATATAATACTTGTCTGACTGAAGGAACAGAAAAGGACAGAGGCAGGTTGAGAACAGGTGAGGGCACAGGGCCTGCTTCCGGGCCATGCCAACTAAGGGATGTGTCTGATGAACCCACCAACCCTTGGCTGGGGGTGTCTGATGTCACTTGGGACGAAGTGGATGACCGAGTGAACCATTGAAGAACCGCTGGGTTGCTGGTCAAGACACGACCGCAAGATGACACCGGGAGCTCAGGCCTCTTGCTGCAAACTCCTGCTGCCCCACCCCTTTCTCTGCTGCGACCTGTGCCTGCGCCAGAAACATTTAGGCTTCTGCCACTCCCCTGTGCAGGGCCTGGCACTTCTCTGTCTGACATACTGTTAGATCAAATAAATAAATAAAAAGGAAATTAAAACACCCCAAAAAAGTCTATAATTTTCTCACTTCACCACACAACAGCTAATAAGCCCATTTTTTCCCCCACTAATAGACGCCAAAGAAGGCTTCAGAACATATAACTGCACTGCTGAATGGCAAATAGGCCCTTACTTTTTTCCACTTATACACGCCACAAAAGGCTTTAGAACATTTAATCGCATTGCTGAACGGCAAATAGGCCCTTAATTTTTTCCACTTATACACGCCACAAAAGGCTTTAGAACATATAGAATAACTGCACCGCAGAACAGCAAATAGGGCCTTACTTTTTTCTAGTTATACACTCCACAAAAGGCTTTAGAACATATAACTGCACCACAGAACGGCAAATATATATATTTTTGCCACTAATACACACCAAAACGGACTTTAGAACATATAACTACATCGCTGAACGGCACATAATATATATTTTTTTGCCACTAATACATGCCAAAAAGGGCTGTAATTTTCTCACTTCACCACACAATGGCAAATACTTTTTTTTGTGCAACTAATACACGCCAAAAAGGGCTTTAGAACATATAACTGCACCACTGAATGGCAAATTTATATTTTTTTGCCACTAATACACGACAAAATGGGCTAAATTTTCTCACTTCATCCCACAAAACGGCAAACACTTTTTTTGTGTGCCACTAATGCACGCAAAAAAGTGCTTTAGAACATATAACTGCACCACTGAACGGCAAATATATATTTTTTTATACTAATACACGCCAAAAAGGGCTGCAAATTTCTCACTTCACCACAGAACACACCGAAGCCGAATTTCCTCACGATTCGTGGTAACGAAACGTATTTTTTCCTAAAATGGCTGCTGCACGTGTGAGGACATGGAGCAAGGAACTCTGGAAAGGCAGGATCACACATAATGCCATGCATGCAGCCAATCAGCCACCAGCCAGCACTGTGATGTCACAGCCCTATAAATAGCCTCAGTTATCTTGGATTCTGTCATTTTCCAGTGAACTCCAGTGCAGGGAGATACGTCAGCAGGCGTTAGGGACAATGTTAGAAAAAACGTCATTGTGCTAGAAAAACGATTTACAAGTGCAAGGAAAGATTATTCAAGGTATAGGGAAAGGATATGGAGGAATCATTTCACAACATTTATGCTGAACAGGTTTCAGTAGGGGAGGTTACAGCCTGGGTAATAGGAAGAATCCTATTACACCTTGCTGCACTGACTGGCGATCCAAATTGCCATTATACAGCACTGTAATTCCAGCAAACCGTTCTTATTAGGGTGCAAGTGCTGTTTGAAACAGGCATTAACAGGGTTTATTACAAGGAAATATTTATACGTCTTATTTGCCCTTATGCGGTGCAGTTATACAGTTGTGTTCAAAATTATTCAACCCCCACTGAAATTGAGTGTTTTGGCCAGTTTGACATTGATTTTGATCATTTCAATCATCTTGTTTACAATTAAATCAAAGAGGCACTTGTAAGTCAGACAAATATAACATTACATTTATAATGAAATAACCACAAATGTATTTTTTGTGCTCACTTTATTATCAGTTTTATTCAACCCCCAAGTGACATTCAATCTCAGTACTTAGTACAACATCCTTTTCCAGTTATAACAGCTTTTAAACGTGAAGCATAGCTTGACACAGGTGTCTTGCAGCGATCTACGGGTATCTTCGCCCATTCTTCATGGGCAAAAGCCTCCAGTTTAGTCACATTCTTAGGCTTGCGCTCTGCAACTGCTTTCTTTAAGTCCCACTAGAGGTTCTCAATCGGATTTAAGTCTGGTGACTGCGATGGCCACTTCAAAATCTTCCAGCCTTTAATCTGCAACCATGCTCTAGTGGACTTGGAGGTATGCTTGGGATCATTGTCCTGTTGAAAGGTCCAACGTCTCCCAAGCCTCAGGTTTGTGACGGACTTCTCACATTTTCATCCAATATCTTCTGGTACTGAAGAGAATTCATGGTACCTTGCATACTCTGAAGCTTCCCTGTACCAGTAGAAGCAAAACAGCCCCGAAGCATGATTGACCACCCGCCATGCTTTACAGTAGGCAAGGTGTTCTTTTCTTCATAGGCCTTGTTCTTCCTCCTCCAAATATAGCGTTGATCCATGGGCCCAAACAGTTCTAATTTTGTTTCATCAGTCCACAGAACACTATCCCAAAACTTTTGTGGTTTGTCCACATGACTTTTGGCATACTGTAGTTGACTCTTCTTATTCTTTGGAGACAGCAAGGGGGTGCGCCTGGGAGTTCTGGCATGGAGGCCTTCATTACGCAGTGTGCGCCTTATTGTCTGAGCTGAAACTTCAGTACCAGCATCTGACAAATCTTTTTTCAGTTCCTCAGCAGTCACAGGGGGACTTTTTTCCACTTTGCGCTTCAGGTAGCGCACAGCAGTCGAAGTCAGCATCTTCTTTCTGCCACGACCAGGTAGCGTTTCAACAGTGCCCTTTGCCTTGAATTTGCGAATGATGCTTCCTATGGTGTCTCTTGGTATGTTTAACATCTTTGCAATCTTCTTATAGCCATTGCCCTTCCTGTGAAGAGAAATCACCTCTTCTCTTGTCTTCCTGGACCATTCTCTTGACTTCACCATGTTTGTAAACACACCAGTAAATGTCTAGAAGGAGCTGAGTATCACAGTCATTTTACATCTGCCTAATTGGTGCTTATTATGCTTGATTTCTGCTCCTTGACATCCACAGGTGTTTTCAATACCTGATCGAAAACACTTGAATGAACCTCTGTTCTTAAGAGTGGTAGTCTTTAAGGGGTTGAATAATTGTGTCAATGAAGAAATCACAAAAAAAAACATTTCATACTGTATTACAAAAACAATTGATGTCATTTTAGTTGCATTTGGTTCTTTAAAAAGTCCATGTAAGATTTCATTCTGAACACAATTACAAATGTACACTAAATTCCCTAACACCCTTTACAGCATTGGGGGTTGAATAATTATGAACACAACTGTATATTCTAAAGCATTTTTTTGCTTGTATTAGTGGAAAAAAAAAGGCTTATATTAGCCGTTGTGTGGTGAAGTGCTTTTTGTCATGTATTAGTGGCAAAAGTAAAATATATTTGACAGTCAGCGGTACAGTAATATGTTCTATAGCCTTTTGTGGCGTGTATTAGTGGAAAAATAAAAAATATATTTGCCAGCGGTGCAGTTAAATGTTCTAAAGCCTTCTGTGGCGTGTATTATTGAAATATATACATATATATATATATATATATATATATATTTGCCGATCAGCGGTGCAGTTATATGATCTAAAGCTGTTTGTGGCGTGTATTCGTGGAAAAAGAAAAAATATATTTGACGATCAGCGGTGCAGTTATATGATCTAAAGCTGTTTGTGGCGTGTATTAGTGGAAAAAGAAAAAATATATTTGCCGATCAGCGGTGCAGTTATGTGTTCTAAAGTCGTTTGTGGCATGTATTAGTAGTGATGTCGCGAACATAAAATTTTCAGTTCGCGAACGGCGAACGCGAACTTCCGCAAATGTTCGCGAACAGGCGAACCGGGTGAACCGCAATAGACTTCAATAGACAGGCGAATTTTAAAAACCAACGGGACTCTTTCTGGCCACAATAGTGATGGAAAAGTTGTTTCAAGGGGACTAACACCTGGACTGTGGCATGCCGGAGGGGGATCCATGGCAAAACTCCCATGGAAAATTATGTAGTGGACGCAGAGTCGGGTTTTAATGCATAAAGGGCATAAATCACGTAACATTCCTAAATTGTTTGGAATAACATGCTTTAAAACATCCAGTGTGTGTATACGATCAGGTATGATGTTGTATCGCTCAGGAAGTGTAAGGGTTACGCCCACTTTACAGACATTGACAGACCAAACTCCCCTTTTAATGCACCGCAAACAACCGCAAACAGTCCATTTGCACAACCGCAAACTCCCCATTTGCACAAGGTTGGATACCAAGCTAGCCACGTCCCGGTGATGTCATTGAAGGTTTCTTCCTCCACCCAGCCACCTATAACACCAAGGGTCCCCGAAAGGTGAATTGAATTGATTTTTCGAATGGGGAGATGGTTAAAAAAACGCTGGCTCCCTCCCCTTTGTTTTAATCCACGGTCACTGCGTCTGCGCCGTGCAATTTACTGTCACACCCGATATGAGTGGTATTTTCTGTAGTACTATTCTCATCAGTTTAATCCCTGTTACGTCCCCAATCTGGGGTCCATCTATTGAATTGATTTTTCGAACGGGGAGATGGTTAAAAAAACGCTGGCTCCCTCCCTTTTGTTTTAATCCACGATCACTGCGTCTGCACCGTGCAATTTACTGTCACACCCGATATGAGTGGTGTCTTAACTAGTACTATTCCTATCAGTTTAATCCCTGTTACGTCCCATATCAGGGATTGCCTTTTGTGAAAAAAAATGTAGGCCGGGTACCTTCAACTGCCTTTACAGTGACAGACCAAACTCTCATACACCAAACTGAATTAATTTTAGGAACCGGGAGATGGAAAAAGCAGCTTGGTCAGTCCTCTTACTCCCAAATTGGGGTACTGCGCGTGCACAGAGCAATGTGCAGTGACACCCTATATGAGTGGTGTCTTAACTAGTACTATTCCTATCAGTTTAATCCCTGTTACGTACCCTATCCGGACTAAAGTGTAAAAATGAAATGCCTTATTTATCGGCAAGCTACTGTGCCACCCGGAATGAGTGGTGGCGGGCACTGGCAGTGGGCACACTACAGTCTGTGGAAGTCGGCCTGACACACACTGGCAGCAGGCAAGCAACTGAAATTAGACTAAAGTGTAAAAATGAAATGCCTGTGCCACACGGTATGAGTGGTGGTGGGCACTGGCAGTGGGCACACTACAGTCTGTGGAAGTCGGCCTGACACACACTGGCAGCAGGCAAGCAACTGAAATTAGACTAAAGTGGAAAAATTAAAAGCCTGTGCCACACGGTATGAGTGGTGGTGGGCACTGGCAGTGGGCCCACTACAGTCTGCGGAAGTCGGCCTGACACACACTGGCAGTAGGCAAGCAACTGAAATTACACTAAAGTGTAAAAATTAAATGCCTGTGCCACCCGGTATGAGTGGTGGTGGGCACTGGCAGTGGGCACACTACAGTCTGTGGAAGTCGGCCTGACACACACTGGCAGCAGGCAAGCAACTGAAATTACACTAAAGTGTAAAAATTAAATGCCTGTGCCACCCGGTATAAGTGGTGGTGGGCACTGGCAGTGAGCACACTACAGTCAGTGTAAGTTTGCCTGACACACTCTGGCAGGCAACTAACCTTAGATTAAAGGGTAAAAATGAAATGCCTTTTTTTGATGCAAAGTCCTGTGCCACCCGGTATGAGTGGTGGGCACTGGCAGTGGGCACACTACAGTCTGTGGGCCTGCAGCTCCTCACACACGGGCAGGCCAGGCAACTGCAATATATATATGGAGAAAAAAAAAAAAAGCAGACTAATGTAGCAGCCCTAAAAAGGGCTTTTTGGGGAGCCTCTCAGGACGCTGTCCTTACAGCAGAGATCAGATGAGTCTTTCAGGACTGGAGTGGACACTGAATACACTAGCCTAGCTATCAATTTCCCTATTAAATCAGCAGCAACTACACTCTCCCTCCTCTCACTAAGACTGCAGCTTCAGAATGAATCTAAAATGGATGCTGTGCAGGAGGTGGGAGGGTCTGGGAGGGAGGGTATGCTGCTGATTGGCTGGAATGTGTCTGCTGACTGTGAGGTACAGGGTCAAAGTTTGCTCAATGATGATGTATAGGGGGCGGACCGAACATCGCATATGTTCGCCTGCCGAGGCGAACGCGAACAAGCTATGTTCGCCGGGAACTGTTCGCCGGCGAATAGTTCGGGCCATCTCTATGTATTAGTGGGAAAAAAATATATATTTGCCGATCAGCGGTGCAGTTATATGTTCTAAAGCCTTTTTTATGTGTACTAGTGTGGGGGGGGGGGGGGGAGGGCTTATTAGCCATTGTGTGGTGAAGTTAGAAAATTACTGACTTTTTTGGGGTGTTTTAACCTCTTAAGGACGCAGGGCGTACATGTACGCCCTAGTGTCCTGGTACTTAAGGACTCAGGGCGTACATGTACGCCCTGAGAAGATCCGATCACCGCTGCTCACGTGGCGGTGATCAGAACAGGATGCCTGCTGAAATCATTCAGCAGGCATCCTGTGACAATGCCGAGGGGGGTCCTGTGACCCCCCCGTGTCGGCAATCGCAACAAACCGCAGGTCAATTCAGACCTGCGGTTTGTTGCGCTATGTGTAGTCTCTGATCCAGACCGCGGGGATCAGAGACTAAAATCTGCCCCTTATTGTAAATTTTAACCTCCCCCCTGCACCCCGCCATCTTAGTGTCCCCCCGGGCGGTGCAGGGGGGGGATTTGCGGGCGGTGCTGCGGGTGGGCGGCGCGGGAGGCGGGCGGTGCGGCAATTGCGATCCCCCGCCTGCCTCCTTTCAATGCATTTCCCTGGTGTCTAGTGGGTATAGCAGGGGATCAGCACATTGCTGACCCCTGCTATAAACTGCTGACATCTGTGCTGCAGATGTCAGCAGTTTAACCCCTTCTATACCGCGGTCCGTACGGACCGCGGTATAGAAGGTGTTAACATGGAGGGAGCTCCCTCCCTCTCCCATCGGGGGCTGCCGTATCTTGCAGCCCCCGATGGGATAGGATGGTAGAGGAGGGAGCTCACCTCTCTTCCATCACCCGCTGCTCTGTAATTGCAGCGGGTGATCGTTACCATGGCAGCAGGATGCTTTCAGAAGCGTCCTGCTTGCCATGGTATAGTAACTCTGGTCAGACTTCTGCTAAAGGCAGAAGTCTGACCAGGCTGTGAAAAGTAAAAAATACAGTGCAGTACACTATATAGTGTACTGTTCTGTATTATATAGACACCAGATCCACTGGATCTACAAGAACCAAGTGGGTCTGGGTCAAAAAATGTCAAAAAGTGAAAAAAAAAGTAAAAATCAGAAAAATACATATCACTGAATAAAAATAAAAAAAAACAAATAAACTACACATATTAGGTATTTCCGCGTCCGTAAAAATCTCCTCTATAAAAATATCACGTGACCTAACCCCTCACGCAAATACCGTAAAAAAATCACAAAAAATGGTGTAAAAAGCCATTTTTGTCACCTTGCATCACAAAAGTGTAATACCAAGTGATCAAAAAGGCGTATGCCTCCCAAAATAGTACCAATAAAACCGCCATCTCATCCCGCAAAAAATGAGTCCTTATATAGGACAATCGCCCAAAAAAATAAAAAATATGGCTCTCAGACTATGGAGACAATAAAACATAATTTTTTTTTCTAAAATGCTATTATTGTGTTAAAGTAAAATAAATAAATAAAAAGTATACATATTATGTATCGCCGCGTCCGTAAAACCTGCTCTATAAAAATATCACATTATCTAACCCCTCAGGTAAATACTGTTAAAAAATAAAATAAAAACAATGTAAAAAAAACATTTGTCACCTCACATCTCAAAAACTGTAATAGCAAGCGATCAAAAAGTTATATGCACCCAAAAATAGTGCCAATCAAACCGTCATCTCATCCCGCAAAAAAGATACCCCATATAGGACAATCACCCCCAAAAAAAAAAAAAAAATAGGGCTCTCAGACTATGGAGACACTAAAACATGATTTGTTTTGTTTTAAAAAATGATAATATTGTGTAAAACTTAAATAAATAAATAAAAAGTATACATATTTGGTATCGGCGCGTCCGTCGCAACCTGCTCTATAAAAATAACACATCACCGAACCCCTCAGGTGAACACAAAAAAAAAAAAAATACGGTGTCAAGAGCTATTTTTGTCACCTTACATCACAAAAAGTGTAATAGCAGGCGACCAAAATGTCATATGCACCCCAAGATAGTTCCAATCAAACCGCCATCTCATCCCGCAAAAAATGAGTCCCTACATAAGACAGTCGCCCAAAAAATAAAAAAAATATATGGCTTTTAGAATGTGAAGAAACTAAAAAATCATTTTTTTCAAAAATGCTTTATTATGTAAAACTGAAACAAAACCCCCCAAAAAGTAGCCATATTTGGTATTGCCGCGTCCGTAGCAACCTGCTCTATAGAAATAGCACACAATCTAACCTGTCAGTTCAACGATGTAAATAACAAAAAATAAAAACGGTCCGAAAATAGCTATTTTTTTGCAAATTTTCCATTTTAATCAATTTTTCCAGTAAAAAGCAAGGGTTAACAGCCAAACAAAACTCAATATATATTGCCCTGATTCTCTAGTTTGCAGAAACACCCCATATGTGGTCGTAAACTGCTGTATGGCCAAACGGCAGGGCGTAGAAGGAAGGGAACGCCATATGGTTTTTGGAAGGCAGATTTTGCTGGACTGGTTATTTGACACCATGTCCCATTTGAAGCCCCCCTGATGCACCCCTACAGTAGAAACTCCAAAAAGTGACCCCATTTTGGAAAGTACGGGATAAGTTGGCAGTTTTGTTTGTATTATTTTAGGGTAAATATGATTTTTGGTTGCTCTATATTACACTTTTTTTGAGGCAAGGTAACATAAAATAGAAATTCCGAAATTTCATCTCCATTTGCCAATAACTCTTGTGGAACACCTAAAGGGTTAACAAAGTTTGTAAAACTGGTTTTGAATACCTTGAGGGGTGTACTTTCTTAGATGGAGTCACTTTTTGGAGATTCTACTCTAGGGGTGCATCTGGGGGCTTCAAATGGGACATGGTGTCAAAAATCCAGTCCAGCAAAATCCGCCTTCCAAAAACCATATGGCGTTCCCTTACTTCTGTGCCCTGCCGTTTGGCCATACAGCAGTTTACGACCACATATGGGGTGTTTCTGAAAACTACTGAATCAGGGCAATAAAAATTGAGTTTTGTTTGGCTGTTAACCCTTGCTTTGTTACTGGAAAAATGTATTCAAACGGAAAATTTTCCAAAAATCTAAATTCTGAAATTTTATCTCCATTTGCCATTAACTCTTGTGGAAAACCTAAAGGGTTAATGACGTTTGTAAAATCAGTTTTGAATACCTTGAGGGGTGTAGTTTCTAGAATGGGGTCATTTTTGGATGGTTTCTATTATGTAAGACTCACAAAGTGACTTCAGACCTGAACTGGTCCCTAAAAAGTGGGTTTTTGAAAATTTCTGAAAAATTTCAAGATTTGCTTCTAAACTTCTAAGCCTTGTAACGTCCCCAAAAAATAAAATGGCATTCCCAAAATGATCGATACATTAAGTAGACATATGGGGAATGTAAATCAATAACTTTTTTGGGCGGTATTACTATGTATTATAGAAGTAGAAAAATTGAAACTTGGAAAATTGCTAATTTTTCAAATTTTTTGGTAAATTTGATATTTTTTTATAAATAAAATGAAATTTTTTGACTTAATTTTACCAGTGTCATGAAGTACAATATGTGACGAAAAAACAATCTCAAAATGGCCTGGATAAGTAAAAGCGTTTTAAAGTTATCACCACATAAAGTGACACTGGTCAGATTTGCAAAAAATGGCCAAGTCCTTTAGGTGAAATAGGGCTGAGTCCTTAAGGGGTTAATTTCCTTTTTATTTATTTACTTGATTATTTTTTATTTATTTACTTATTCTAACAGTATGTCCGACAAAGAAGTGCAAGGCCCTGCACAGGGGAGTGGCAGAGGCCTAAATGTTTCTGCCACAGGCACAGGTCGCAGCAGAGTAAGGGGCTGTGGCAGCAGGGTTCACTTCGAAAGGCCTGAGCTCCCAGTGTCAGCTAGCGGTCGTGTCGTGACTAGCAACCCAGCAGTCCATAAATGGTTGACTCGATTTTCGACTTCATTGCAAGTGACATCAGACACCCCCAGCCAAGAGTCAGTGGGTTCGTCAGACACAACCCTTAGTTGGCATGGCCCGGGAGCAGGCCCTGTGCCCTCACCTGTCCTCAACCTCCCTCTGTCATTTTCTGTTCCCTCAGCCAGACAAGCAGGGCTTTTTTTCTTGCGGAACGCCCTGGAACGACATTCCACCACCTACCATGGTCAAATCCCCCCCAGCGGGGCAATGTGTGTGGCGGCGGCATGGCGTACATATAGGGGTCACAGTTGCGATCGGGCCCGGCACCCTGGGGGGCCCGGCCGCCTGCTGACCCCTGCTGATGGCGTCAATCCCGCGAGACCTGTGAACTCTCGCGGCAGGTCTCGTGGGAACATGCGCGGGCCGTGCGCGCCAGAACTTCAACTTAGAGAGACTCGGAGGCCGGAGCGCAGGAAAAACGGTGACTCATCATCCAGACAGAGCCAGCCCAGGACAGGAGGAGCAGGTAAGTTCATTACAATTACTGTGGGGGCAAATTAATTAATATGGGGGCAGTGTGAGGAACAATTAATTATTATGGAGCAATGTGGGGGCAAATTAATTAATATGGGCGCAGTGTGGGGACCAATTAATTATTATGGAGCAATGTGGGGGCAAATGAATTAATATGGGGGCAGTGTGGGAACAAATTAATTATTGTGGAGCAATGTGGGGCCAAATGAATTAATATGAGGCAGTGTGGGGGGAAAATTAATTAATATGGCGCAGTGTCGAGGCAAATTACTTTACACCAGTTTGATAAATGACCCCAATTATGAGAAATCTAACGTGTCTGTGCACCAAACTCTACAGAGACGAGATGAGGCTGGAGGAATTTGTCATGGCGGTCAGGGTCAAACGGAGAAGAAGAGGAAGCTGGATGTAAGAGGTAGGTGGTGCTGGATTCCCCTATATGTACAGCGGGCTCACTACTGTCACCTGCGTCTTATCTCCCCCCCCCCCCAAGTATTTATCATAATCCTATGCCCCGCCGCTCCAGTACAGTTATAAAATGTGTAATTCAATTAATAATGATTCATGCTGCCCCCTCTGTAGTATAACATTCAATATATCCTACACTCACAGGGCTACTGTTATATTGTAATGCAGGCCGGCCGGGCAGACGAGCGGCAGCGTGACTGACTGACGTCACGTGCCTGCGCCGCCTGCTTCATTCATAGAGTAGGCCGGGCAGGCACGTGACGTCAGTCAGTCATGCTGCCGCTCGTCTGCCCGGCCGGCCTGCATTACGATATAAAATATAACAGTAGCCCTGTGAGTGTAGGATATATTGAATGTTATACTACAGAGAGGGCAGCATGAATCATTATTAATTAAATTACACATTTAATAACTGTACTGGAGCGGCAATGGGGGTCTGTGGATGACACTGTTAAGGGGTGGGGGTGGGGGGGTGGTCTGTGGATGTCACTGTTATGGGGTGGGGGGTCTTTGGATGGCACTGTTATAGGATGGGGGGGTCTGTGGATGACACTGTTAAGGGGTGGGGGTCTGTGGATGGCACTGTTATGGGGTGGGGGGTCTGTGGATGGCACTGTTATGGGGTGGGGGTCTGTGGATGGCACTGTTATAGGATGGGGGATCTGTGGATGCCATCCACAGATCCCCCATAACAGTGCCATCCACAGATCCTCCACCCCATAACAGTGCCATCCCCAGATCCCCCATTAACAGTGCCATCCCCAGATCCCCTATTAACAGTGCCATCCCCATCTGGGGGGTTTCTTTGCTGGGTTGGATTTTTATAGCCCCCCCAAATTTTACTTGCATCCCTGTTCTCTAAAGGGGCGGTTTTAGGGGGAAGTCCTAGGGTTGGGTAGGGGCGTGGCCAGGGGAGGGGGGGTGAGTTCCACCACCTTTTCTCTGAGAAAAAAAGCCCTGCAGACATGTATTATATGCTGTGGGCTCTGCCCCACTATACAGAGAGGACGAGCTACTAGAGGATATGCAGCAGCTACTGGCCAGCCAAGATGTGGAAGAGACATCCGCTGCTTCATCTGCTAGGCGGGCAAGTAGTGATGAGGAGAGTGGCGTGGGAGCTGGTTTTGTGAGCGATGAGGCTCCTGACCCAGAAACCGTTAAGGAGGACATTAGGTACATGCAGACAGAACTCAATGATGATGACGTAGCTGATCGCACTTGGGAGCCGGGTGACGAAGGGGCTTCATCATCATCGGGAAAAGAGGGTGGCAGATTGGCTGTGAGGCAGCGGTGGAGCCAGCAAGTCGCTAGCATGGCCGGGAGTCAGCAGGGTGGCAGCAGTGGGAGGTCGGGAGCCAAACATGCCTGGGGTAGACCACCTGTTTTGCAGGAGCCTACCTGCCCAGAAAGTAGTGGTGCACGGGTTCACAGAAGCAGTGGCAGTAGCAGTCAGTCAGTGTGTAGTGTTGGGGGTACAATCACCTACTTAGCGGTGTGGCAGTTTTTTGTTAAGCTGCTGGAGAAGGTGAACATGGCCATATGTAGAATCTGACCACAGCACTAAGTCAACATATGCAGCGTCATCATAAAGTAGCCTGGGACAACCGTTGCTCCGATGTGTTGGTCCAGCCTGCCGCAGGAACTGCTGCATTATCCAGTGGCATGCACCGGATTTCAGGCAGTGAAGGCTCCACTAACTCAGCTAAAGGAAGCTGTCTGTCCTTCCCATCATTTGCTGGTCCTGATGCTCCTACTCCTCCTACTCCTTATCAGTCATTCCGTCAGCAGTCGATCACCAAAGCAATAGCCAAGAGACAACAGTATGCATGCACTCATCCAACGGCGCAGAAGTTGAATGTGCTCCTGTCCAAGTTGCTGGCGCTGTAGTCCCTCCCTTTCCAAGTGGTGGACTCTGCATCTTTCAGAGAACTGATGGCTTGTGCCGAGCCGAGGTGGAGAGTCCCAAGCTGTAATTTCTTTGCCAAATAGACAGAACCAGCCCTGCACACACATGTAGAGCAGAAGGTGGGCCAGTCCTTGAGCCTGTCGGTATCTGCCAAAGTGCACTCGCAGCGCCGACGTGTGGAGCTGTAACTACGGTCAGGGACAATACATGTCCTTTACAGCCCACTGGGTGAATGTGGTTCCTGCACAGCCACACCAGCAACTTGGCCAGGTGAAGTTGCTTCAGCCTTCACGTTCTCACGCAGTTGGTACTGCAACAATGTCTTCCTCTGCCTCCTCATCCTCCACCGTGTCCTCAGCCTCCACTGCAGGGACAATTCCAGTGCCCCCCCCAGCATACCACATGTGCAGGGCATGGCAGTGTAACGCTGTTCTGCACCTCGTTTTCATGGACCAATGGAGTCACACAGGGAAGGTACTGCTCTGTGTCCTTCATCGAGAAATCAAATTCTGGCTTTCTCCACGAAAACTGAAAATCAGAACCATGGTGACCGACAACAGGAAGAACATGGTGTCGGCGCTGCGTCAAGGCCAGCTGAGCCATGCGCCCTGCATGGCACACGTGTTCAATCTGGTTCTCAAGCGGTTCCTGAAGTCTTCCACCCATCTACAAGCCATCCTAAAAATGGCCAGGAAACTTTGCCTGCACCTCAGCCACTCGTACACCGCAAAGCACACCTTCCTTGAGCTGCAGCGGCAGAACAGCATCCCCCAACATAGGATGATATGCAACGTTTCCACCCGTTGGCATTCCACATGCCATATGTTAGACCGACAATATGAAAAGAGAAAGACCATAAACGATTTCTTGCTGATCCAAGCGGACAGGAGTACTCCCCTGTGTACCTTCGATGTCAGCCAGTGGCACCTCATGCGTGACACCTGCCGTTTGCTCAGGCCCTTTGAGGAGGCCACGTTATTTGTCAGTCGCCAGGACTACGGGATCAACGATGTCATTCCACTGCCTCTTTTCCTGGAACAGATGCTGGTAATGTGGCTGGTCAAGGGACTGGAAACGTGGCGCCTACATCTCACGGCCACATGAGCCCTGTGGGGGCTGAACTGGAGGAGGAGGAAGACATTGGAGCACAAACAATGTGTAGCGAAATGGGTGGTTTTTCTACACAGGTGACAGGAGACAGTGGAGATGGAGGCAGGGAGTCCCTCCGAGTCACTTGCACAAATGGCCCGATGCATGCTAATTTGCTTGTGTAGTGATAGCTGAATTGTCACCATTCGACAGAGGGATGACTTTTGGCTCTCCACCTTGTTGAACCCTCGCCACAGGTCCAAAATGGGGGCCTTTGTTACACTCATTGAGAGGGAGGACAAAGCGAACTATTATAGAGACATCCTATGTAGTTAGTTGGCCTCTGGCTATCTACGACATCGTCCATCCTCTCACAGGTCTGGAGCAGCACCTGGACCAGCAGGTGGTGGCATACTTGGACAGCACCCAGCAACCCCACATTGAATATCTGCTGGACTACTGGGCAGCCAAATTGGATTTGTGGCCTTAACTGGCAGAGTTTGCCCTGGAAAAGCTTTCCTGCCTGTCCAGTAGTGTGGCATCAGAGCGGGTCTTTAGTGCGGCAGGGGCCATAGTTACCCCAAGAAGAACTTGTCTGTCCACCCAAAATGTGGAGAGACTGACCTTTGTCAAGATTAATTAGGCGTGGATCAGTCAGGATTTCCACCTACCTATGCCTGATGCATCAGATTAGATCATCCATGCTGCCTCACCCAAACCTTGACAAAAGAGACTGGTTTCTTCTGGCTACCTGCCTCAGCTACTATTCTGATGCTGCCACTGGCCTGATGCCACACATCTGATGCCAAGTGCTCCTTCTTACACCAACCATTGTCAGCGGGTACTGTTATTACCACCCACCTCCATACTCTTTCACCTGGTCACTCTGTGGTCTCCTTATGCTGCTGCCACCTCCACACTATGTCACCTTGCCACTCTGTGGTCTCCTCATGCTGCTGCCACCTTCACACTATGCCACCTTGCCACACTGTGGCCTCCTGATTCTTCTATCACCTCCACACTATGTCAACTTGCCACTCTGTGGTCTCCTGATGCTGATGCCACCTCCACACTATGTCACCTTGCCACTTTCTGGTTTCCTGATGCTGCTGCCACCTCCACACTATGTCACCTAGCCACTCTGTGGTCTCCTCACGCTGCTGTCACATCCAAAGTATGTCACCTTGCCACTCTGTGGTCTCCTCATGCTGCTGCCACCTCCCCACTATGTCACCTTGCCACTCTGTGGCATCCTGATGCTGCTGCCACCGCCACACTATGTCACCTTGCCACTCTATGGCCTCCTGATGCTGCTTCCACCTCCAGACTATGTCACCTTGCCACTCTGTGGTCTCCTCATGCTGCTGCCACCTCCACAGTATGTCACCTTGCCATTCTGTGGTCACCTCATGCTGCTGCCTCCTCCCCATTATGTCACCTTGCCACTCTGTGGCATCATGATGCTGCTGCCACCGCCACACTATGTCACCTTGCCACTCTATGGCCTCCTGATGCTGCTTCCACCTCCAGACTATGTCACCTTGCCACTCTGTGGTCTCCTCATGCTACTTCCACCTCCACACTATATCACCTTGCCACTCTGTGGTCTCCTCATGCTGCTTCCACCTCCACACTGTCACCTTGCCACTCTGTGGTCTCCTCATGCTGCTGCCACCTCCACAGTATGTCACCTTGCCATTCTGTGGTCTTCTCATGCTGCTGCCACCTCCACACTATGTCACCTTTCCACCCTGTGCTCTCCTCATGCTGCTCCCACCTCCACACTATGTCACCTTGCCACTCTGTTGTCTCCTCATGCTGCTGCCACCTCCACACTATGTCACCTTGCCACTCTGTTGTCTCCTCATGCTGCCAACACCTCCATAATGTCATTGTGCCACTCTGTGGTCTCCTCATGCTGCTGCCACCTCCACAGTATGTCACCTTGCCATTCTGTGGTCTCCTCATGCTGCTGCCACCTCCACAATATGTCACCTTTCCACCCTGTGCTCTCCTCATGCTGCTCCCACCTCTACACTGTCACCTTGCCACTCTGTGGCCTACTGATGCTGCTGCCATCTCCACACAGTGGCGTACCGTCAATAGAGGCAGACCACGCCACTGCTATGGGGCCCGCAGCACAGGGGGGCCCGAAGCCATGGAACGCTCCGCCCCCCCACTTTGCACGGACAGCAGCCTGCGATGCTCCAGCATCGCAGGCTGCGATGTATAATCAGGGAGGAGGAGCTGGGGGCGTGCATTTGCGGCTGGGCACTCGCTCATTCACTCCTGTCAAGTTCTAGATTCAATACGGTACTCTGTACCATAATCCATAATATAATATGCCCCCTCTGTTTTAATTTATCATAAACTCACATGAGGCGCACCGGCAGTAAATACTTCACGCAGGCCGGGCGGGCGAGCGCAGAGTGACTGTCTCATGTCACGTGCCTGCCCGGCCTGCTTTAGGAATGAACCAGGCGGCGCAGGCATGTGACATGAGACAGTCACGCTGCGCCGCCCGCCCGGCCTGCATGAAGTATTCACTGCCGATGCGCCTCATGTGAGTTTATGATAAATTAAAACAGAGGGGGCATTATTTATATTATGGAATATGGTACAGAGTACCGTAATTGAATTTTAGAACTTGACAGGAGCGGTAATGGGGGAGGGGAGCCTGTGGATGGCACTGTTATGGGATTGGGGGGCTGTGGATGGAACTGTTATGGGATGGGGGCTGTGGATGGCACTGTTATGGGATGGGGGCTGTGGATGGCACTGTTATGGATGGGAGGGGGTGGATGGCACTGTTATGGGATGGGGGCTGTGGATGCCATTCACAGATCCCCCATAACAGTGCCATCCACAGCCCCCATCCCATAACAGTGCCATCCACAGCCCCCATCCCATAACAGTGCCATCCACAGATCCTCATAACAGTGTCATCCACAGATCCCCATAACAGTGCCATTCACAGATCCCCCATAACAGTGCCATCCACAGCCCTCATCCCATAACAGTGCCATCCACAGCCCTCCATCCCATAACAGTGCCATCCACAGATCCCCATAACAGTGTCATCCACAGATCCCCTATAACAGTGCCATCCACAGATCCCCATAACAGTGCTATCCACAGATCCCTCATAACAGTGCCATCCACAGATCCCCCATAACAGTGCCATCCACAGATCCCCCATAACAGTGTCATCCACAGATCCCGCATAACAGTTTCATCCACAGATCCCGCATAACAGTGCCATCCACAGATCCCCCATAACAGTGACATCCACAGATCCCCCATAACAGTGTCATCCACAGATCCTCCCATAACAGTACGTCATCCACAGTTCCCCCCCATAACAGTGTCATCCACAGATCTCCCCCATAACAGTGCCATCCACAGCCCCCCCATCCCATAACAGTGCCATCCACAGCCCCCCCAGTAGTTTCAGTAGGTCATGTATAAATTTATTTAATGGGGGTGTGGCATGGGAGGAGCCAGGACAGGAGATGGGAGGGCGGGGTTAAGGGGGAGGTGGGAGGGGCCAGGGTGGGTAGTGGGTGGGGTTAAGGGGGCCCATTTCAGATTCTTGCTATGAGGCCCAGTGATTTCTATGTACGCCCCTGCCTCCACACTATGTCACCTTGGCACTTTGTGGCCTCCTGATGCTGCTGCCACCTCCACACTAGCTCACCTTGCCACTCTGTGGTCTCCTCATGCTGCCAACACCTCCATAATGTCATTGTGCCACTCTATGCCCTCCTGATGCTCCTGCCACCTCCAGACTATGTCACCCCACCATTCTGTGGTCTCCTCATGCTGCTGCCACCTCCACACTATGTCAGCTTGCCACTCTGTGGCCTCCTGGTGCTGCCAACACCTCCATAATGTCATTGTGCCACTCTGTGGCCTCCTCCTGATGCTGCTGCCATCTCCAGAATCTGTCATTGGGCCACTCTGTGGTCTCCTTATGCTGCTTCCACCTCACAACTATGTCATAGGGCCACTCTGTGGACTTCTCATGCTATTCCCACCCTCCCCACTTCATGACTGGCGACTATTTTGCCTTTTGGCCTGGCTGACATCATCATTTAGTTGACCCTTCTTCTGATCTGTCAGATGGAAAGATAAATGCTGTAAGACCTGCATGGTCCCATCAGAATTGGCTTGTTATTTGGTAGCCAAAAGCAGGAGTGGGTACAAAACACAGAAGACATGCAAATATTCCATTCACTTGTCATCTCTTTTATGGATCCACTCCTGTTTTTTTTGGCATTAGTAATACTGATGGATTACTGAACAAATGCTGACCAAGTGAAGCCGGATGCTCAACAGACAGGATCTGTTTTTTTGGGGTTATTGTTCTGATGGATCAGAGGAAGGGCAAAATAATCTGTGACGTCAACACAAACTTACTGCTGACACCCTCTCCACTCTGTCGGGGGGCTCTACTTGTATAAGCGTTTAATAGAACAGGTTCTGTAGACATCTATGTGGAATCCGCTGACCACTGTGTAAAACGAGTGCGCTTCTTATTGGCGCTAACATCGACCTGTAAGGTTGAGTTCATGTTTGAGTTATTTGGTCAGTTTTGGCCCCGAGACTGCCCAAATAAGTAAAGTGTGCAGTGATTCTAAGAGCGACGCCTGTCATCTGCATGTCATACGGACAGCATTATTTCCCTACCAGCAGCAGCCATTTTGGGAAAAAATGTGATTTGTTACCACGAACTGTGAGAAAATTTGGTTTCGGTGCGAATTGAATTTTTCCTGAAATTCGGATCGAATTTGGATCGATTCGCTCACATCTAATTACTGACTAAACCTCTATCATGTCCTTTTTTTTTTTTATAAACTGATTATATCTATTTATCATTGTATATGTGTGGGATGGGCAGCAACTCTCCCCAGGTGTAAATGGTTTCATTCCTGCATGTGTTTACTGCCTTGTGCACATATATGTGTGTGAAAAGATAAAGCATGCATAAATAAGGACTAATGTTGTCTGAAATGCATCGAACGGGGGTCCCTCCAGCTTCACATGTTTCTGCTATACTCCACCAATATTGCTTGGATGATGTTTTTAAAGGATTGAAGTAAAGATAATAGTTTTACTGTATGAAGAGAACTGTGCTAAACTTCATTCACACTGCTCTTTTTGAAGAGTTGGTTGTCCGTACACAACAAGAGGAGCTGATCATGTAAGTTTTTGTTATACCATGTAGCTACAGACCCAGGGCCGGCGCGTCCTATAGGCTGACTAGGCAGCCGCGTAGAGCGCCCCTTGGGAAGGGGCGCTGCCAGGAGCGCCGGCCCCCTTCATGCTGCAGCCGGCCAAGTGCTCTATAGAGAGCCTCAGGCGGCTGCAGCACTGCCCGGGCTGGCGCGTCCATGAGGACGCACCTCCCGGGCGCTCCCTCCTGTCAGTTCCTCATTGTAGCGTGGCCGAGCCCTGTATGGTCCGCGGTACAGGGAGCATCTGTCTCCTGTACCCGGCCGGACTGACAGCAAGTGCGCACACAGTGTGCGCTTCCTATCAGTCCGCCCGGGTACAGGAAACTAAAGCTCCTGTACCTGTGGAGCATACAGCACACGGCCACGCTACACCAGAGGTGGGGGGGGGGATTGAGAAAGAGGATGACAAGAGGAGGGGGGATTGAGAAAGAGGATGACAAGAGGAGGTGGGGGATTGAGAAAGAGGATGACAATGGGGGTGATTGAGAAAGAGGATGACATGGGGGTGATTGAGAAAGAGGATGACAAGGGGGTGATTGCGAAAGAGGATGACAAGGGGGTGATTGAGAAGGAGGATGACAAGGGGGATTGAGAAAGAGGATGACAAGGGGGAATGAAAAGGGGGGAAGAGAATGACAAGAAAAGGAGAGAGAATGACAAGAGGGGGAAGAGAATTACATGGGGGAGAGAATGACTTGGGGGTGACAAGAAAAGGAGAGAGAATTACATGGGGGAGAGAATGACATGGGGGGAAAGAGAATGACATGGGAGGGAGAAGATTTACAAGAAAAGGAGAGAGAATTCCATGGGGAGGGAAGAGAATGACATGGGGGGAGAGAACGACATGGGGGGAAGAGAATGACATGGGGGAGAATGACAAGAAAAGGAGAGAGAATTACATGGGGGAATGACATGGGGGAGAGAAAACTGGCGTTAGTTAAAGGGTTCTGCAGTTTATTTAAACTGATCGGGCGGGGTCCGACACTGGCAGTAGCGCCCGGCCTTCTCGCTGTTTATCGCAGGCGCAGTGACGTCACGACTAGTATCACTGGCCTTGGCGGGGTTAAGCTCTGTTCACTTGAATGAAGCTTAGCCCCGCCCAGGCCAATGATACTAATCGTGACGTCACTGCGAGAAGGCGGAGGCGCTACTGCCAGCGCCGCTGCCTTCTCAAACAGCTAATTGGCGGGGGTTCCGGGTATCGGACCCCTGTCGATCAGTTTAAATAAACTGCAGAACCCCTTTAATTTGGCAGATCATATGGGTGGGGCATTGTGATGTCACATGGGGGGGGGGGCGGCAAACTTTTCTTTTGCCTAGGGCGGCAAAAATCCTTGCACCGGCCCTGTTCAGACCTCCCGTGTCTTGACATAGGGGCCTCTTAATATGGTGGATTTGGTGATCTCTGTAATGGAGACACCCCTTTGCATCGGTTTTCCTTCCTTTGAGGGATATCTGGCTTTCATTGTGTTGTAGACCCAATACTGGGGCTCCACATTTATTTTGCATATTTTGTAGGGACAGTCCTATTTTGGACCCACGTCCCTCTGTCCCTCTTTTCTCCTTAAAGTATAACTGTCATATTTTTTTTGTTTGCTAGTTTATTAGAGCTAGGCATGTATACCTGAGTTAGTCTGTCAATGATTGTCAAAAGATCTGTAATTACCTTATAATAACAGCTTTCATTAACCCCTTAAGGACACAGGGTTTTTTCATTTCTGCGTTTTCGTTTTGCGCTCTATGCCTTCCAAGAGCCATAACTTTTTTATTTTTCCGTTCACATGGCCATATGAGGGCTTATTTTTTGCGGGACAAGTTTTACTTTCCAACGCCATCATTTAATAATGCATACGGTGTAGTGGGAAGCGGTAAAAAAATTCCAAATGGGGTGAAATTGCAAAAAAAAAGCAATTTCACCACAGTTTTACGGGTTTGATTTGCGATAAAACTGACCATTTAGTTTTATTCTACATGTCAGTACGAATCCGGCGATACCCAATATGTATAGCTTTTCTTGCGTTTTGATAGTGAAAAAAAATTCAAAAGTGGGAAAAAATCTTTTTTTTTTTGTCGCCATGTTTTGACCGCTATAACATATTTGTAAATAAGTGTATGGCGTTGTATGGGGGCTTATTTTTTGCGGGGCAATCTTAACTTTTAGTTGATACCATTATGGGGTGTGTAGGACTTTTTGATCGCTTTTTATTAAATTTTTTTTGAGGAAATGAAGTGTCCAAAACGGCAAATCGGCCATTTGGGCGCTTTTTTCCGTTTTTATGTTTACCGTATGGGAAATATATTTTTATATTTTTATACTATGGGCATTTTCACACATTGCGACACCCATGATGTGTATTTTTTTAATTTTTTTTATTATTTTATTTTAATTTTGGGGAAAGGGGGGTGATTTAAATTTTTAGGTTTTTTTATTTATTTTTTTATTTTTTTATTTATTTTTTTACACTTTGACGCCCGCATGAGAAACAATATATCCCAGAAAGCAGGGGGAACGGGTGGAACGGGTGGGAACGGGTGGGAACGGCGTTCCTGTACTTTTTTCACAACAGGAACGCTGTTCCCGTTCAGGGCAAAAGGACCAGGAAGCAGTGAAGGCTTTGTACACACCGCTTCCTGGTCCTGGGCTGTCGGCTCTGCAGCCTGCGCACAGGAGTGAGTCGCTCTGTGATCTCACGCTGTGCGCAGCCTTCACAGCACAGCCGACAGCAGCAGAAGAGGAGCGGCGGCGTCCAGGAGCAGGAGAGGGTAAGTGTTTTTTCTTTCATATTTTATGGACTGGTGAGTGGCACTGTGGGGTAATGGAGAGGCACTGACTGGGGGCTGGTGAGAGGCACTGTGGGCTAATGGAGAGGCACTGTGGGCAAATGGAGAGGCACTGGGGGGCTGATGGAGAGGCACTGGAGGCTGATGGAGAGGCACTGGGGGGCTGATGGAGAGGCACTGGGGGGCTGATGGAGAGGCACTGGGGGGCTGATGGAGAGGCACTGGGGGGCTGATGGAGAGGCACTGGGGGGCTGATGGAGAGGCACTGGGGGGCTGATGAGAGGCACTGGGGGGCTGATGAATGTAATAAAAAGTTTGTGGAAAAAAAAGAAAACCTCCCTGAAATGAGAAGTGCACCTCCCTGAAAAGAGTTTTCGCAGGTTGGGATGTCTGTATTACAGAGCTATATCTCATTAATAAAATATACCAGACTTTTTTTTACTATTAAATTTCACGTCCATGTATATAAAATCTGAGGCACCTTGAGGCACAGTAGGGCTCCATAGATTTGGATGCCATATTACAGCAGTGGGTTGTTTTAGGTTATAAACTCTTCTAGTATAAAATGAGATACAAAACAATGGAGCTGCACTGTTAAGAAATCTTACATGAGGCAATGATTTCTGACATTTCATCCATCTAAGGTCTACAGAAGAATTATCAGTCCAGTTCAATGAAGTTCAAAGTGCTCAGGATCATTGTTGTAAATGCATACATTTTCATGGGAGGGAATTCTTCTGATACTGCAAATTCAATACGGTCGTGCTGCACTTTTAATTGTTCAATATTGCAGCTTTTCTATTATTTTTAAACATTTTAATGCTGTAAGCCATTAAGTAAAAAGGAAATAATTCAAATCCCATTAGAAATTTAGAAACACAAGAGACCAAATAAAGAGAATCAAAAAGAGAAATTGGCAAATGGCAATGTGGGCGAAAAATGAGTATTTTATTAATGTCACAAATTGGTAAATTTTTAATGACTTCTCTACTGGGACCAATCTTTACAGTGGCAAGAAGGCTTACTAATATCCAGTATGTGCAGTCTGTCTATCTATCTACTGTAATAAAGAAAACTGCAGCACTCTATCTCTTCCTTTAGTGATGGTATATTCACAAAGGCAAATGCAATGTTTTGACTACAGTCTTTTTCAAGCAAAAAAAAGTGAAAAGGACTGTCTGTAGTTAAAATATTGCATTTCAGTGAATAAACCATCACTAAAGGAAGACACGGAGTGCTGCTGTTTTCTTTATTACAATATCTGCCGGGGCCTCCAGGCTAAGGCCCACAACACTGCTTGCACCACCACCTTTTGGACCTTTTGAATCTAATCAACCAGTAGTGCTGCTAGTACCTTTATTTTCTAGATATGTATGTATCTATCTATGTGATTATGTATCTATCTATGGTGTTGTCTATCGCCTGTATTTTTGGCACTGTTTACAACACTCTTTAAATTGTGATTTGATTCTGAGTACCAGAATACCCTGATGATGTCCCTCTTCATCAGGTTTGCCATTTTAGCTGCAAATTCTTGCATATGTCAATCTGCAGTACCCCAGAATAGGGCACTTTCAAATCCTAGCTCAGTGAGTAGTGTCCTCTGCTAGTAGAGAAAGTGAGAAGAAGTTACATGTGTTCCCTCATCAGAGAACTAGGCCTTCATCTCAGAGAATCACTACCTCTGAGAAATGTACAGACAGAAAACCATCTCTACTACACAATGTCCCAGAAAGAAAGCAAAAAAAAAAAAAAAAAGAACCAAAAAGTTCTGGAATCTGAATGGCCAAGCACTGGATTCAGTCAGTAAGGTAACATAGTAACATAGTATATAAGACCGAAAAAAGACATTTGACCATCCAGTTCGGCCTGTTTCCTATAAGTTGATCCAGAGGAAGGCAAAAAACCCCTGTGAGGCAGAAGCCAATTTTCCCCACTAAAGGGGAAAAAATTCCTTCCTGACTCCAATCAGGCAATCAGAATAACTCTCTGGATCAACGACCCATCTCTAGTAGCTATAGCCTGTAATATTATTACACTCCAGAAATACATCCAGGCCCCTCTTGAATTCTTTTATTATACTCACCATCACCACCTCCTCAGGCAGAGAGTTCCATAGTCTCAGTGCTCTTACCGTGAAGAATCCTTTTTTATGTTTGTGTACAAACCTTCTTTCCTTCAGGTATTTGCTGTTTAAGGCTGAAATGTTACTGCAGTGAGAGGGACACTGCTAAAACACCTTTCACTCTTGGACATGGTTTGGCCTACATTATCTTGATTCTGTAGCCCTCAGCTGGGAATTACAGAATAAGATTGACAACCTTAGATTCTGCAAAGAGAGATAGAGGAAAGAGTATTACAACCCCCATCCTGGCCTATATCTATACATTTTTATTTGGGAGGATTTACACTGAGAATTGTTTGGAACTGTATCGTGATACCATTGGATATACTACACCTTCCATTCTGCACTTTACCAAGCCAGGATATGCACAACACAAAGGACACTCCAAATACCATCAGGCAGGCGCTGCAATATTAGGGTGTGACCCAAGAGAAAAAGAGTGTGTGCTCCGATCATTGCCCTGACTCTAGCGAGCAGGATTGCCACTGTGAATGATTATTGCAGCCAGAATCACTAGCACTCCCACCTACACTCCTCTGGGGCTTGTGGCCAATCTTATCAGACAATTTTGCAGCAATTATGTGGAAGTACAAAAAGTAGGATAAGAGTTGTTGTGGTACTCGCGGTGGCTGGGTCCCCCTCCCTCACTCCCAGAGCTTCCACAGTGATGGGGGGAGGGGTCTGCAGAATATTAGGAGTAGGTGGCTTCCCCTAGGGCACACCCTGATTGGAGTCTACTTGGCCAATGGAAGGTGGGTTGCCCTTGATGGTGAGGCGTGACAGGCAGGAGACTGGAGTGGCGTTAAACAAGGTTAACTTACAGTCTTTACTTGAGGAGTAGATGCAAAACACTTCCACATAAGTTGGAGGTACAAATTTTAGTGCAACAGTTCCAACACGTTTTGGCTGAACCATGGGTTAGCTCAAAAGTCCCTCTGAGATACAAATTCTTACATAGCATTTCCTTAAATATGGTGCCAGTTGAGGGGTGCACACAAATCCCAAATTTCTCTGCAGTTCCTGACAGCAGTCTGCAGATCCACAAAGCAGCACTGCAAGCTGTAAAGTGATATGAATCGGAGCCGGGAGCTTTTAAACCCAGTCAAATTCTATGAGGTCTATTAGCCATAGATGTATGTTACCCTTACAGACAATACCTTGTACTCACTTTTTCAGCTCTTGAACAATCTCAGAGGTTCTTCAACTGCACACAATCTTAACTGTCACGGTGTGATTCACTGTGACAGTTTTGCTGTGCAGGCTGGCTGCAGGCTCTCTTGCGTACTGGCTGCAGACTGTCACCTGTGTATGCTGGTTGCTTGGGGCTGTGTGCTGGCTGCAGTGTCTTGTGTGAACTATGCCCGTGAATGTATGTACTCCCCGTGTCTGTATCTCTGTGCAGCTCCTGTCTCTGGTGCCGTGTAGGCTGGCTGCAGGCTCCCTTGCGTACTGTCTGCAGGCTGACACCTGTATATGCTGGTTGCTTGAGACTGTGTGCTGGCTGCGGTGTAGTGTGTGAACTGTGGCCTGTGGTTGTGGCTTCCATGTCTGCATCTCTGTGGTTCCTGTCACCGGTGCCGTGCAGGCTGGCTGCATGCGCTTTGTGTACTGGCTGTAGGTGTTCCCATGTATGCTGGTTCTGCAATGCGTGCTGGCTGCAGCCTTGTGTGTGAACTGTGGCCTGTATCGTTTGTTCTTTGGTTCTGGTACTTATAGTTCTGATGGGGTTAACTTCACCTGGTCTGTTCCTGGGTGTGGCTTATCAGGTGCCCTCATTATGCAGCTGTATCTACCTGCTCGCATCGGAGAACCAACATACATGGGAACACCGACAGCCAGTACAAAAAGCACATGCAGCCAGCCTGCACGGCACCGGTGACAGGAACCACAGAGATGCAGACACGGAAGCCAAAAACACAGGCCACAATTCACACACTACACGGCAGCCAGCACGCAGTCCCAAGCAATCAGCATACACAGGTGTCAGCCTGCAGCCAGTAAGCGAGGGAGCCTGCAGCCAGCTTACACGGCACCAGAGACAGGAACTGCACAGAGATACAGACACGGAGAGTACACACATTTACGGGCATAGTTGCTGCAGTCAGCACGCAGCCCCAAGCAATCAGCATACACAGGTGACAGGCTGCAGCCAGTACGCGAGAGAGCCTGCAACCAGCCTGCACGGCAAAACTGTCACAGTGAACCGCACCATGACATTAGTGGTTCTCTGGAGTCCTTTGGGGTCAAAACTGACTGATGCAGATTAACAGAACTGGAGGATGCTCCTTTAGTAGCCTTGGTTCAATACACTCAGACTCTTATTCAGAATTCATGCACATGATCGTATTTTGTATTATGGTCCGATCCACATTTTTGAAAATTGCTCACGGAGCCATTTATTTCTATGGGTCTGCAAAAATATAAAATATGGGAGCAAACGGATGTGATCCTTTTTATGTCCATATCCATGTGTCCACTCCGCAAATTACAGAACATGTCCCGTTCTTGTCCGTATAGCAGAAAATATGAGTCCCGACCTTGTCAGCTTTCAGTTGTTTGAATGAAGGGAAAGACCAAACTCTAAACAGCCAAAAGATGCAGAGAGTTCTTACATATCATGTAATCAGAGCTGATCTGCTTGTGCTCGCCAGCCCATTCCCTCATATATTCCCATTATCCACATCACTGCTTTTTTAAGCAAGAACATTGGTAATGATAATGGTGTCAAAGAAATATCCAAAAGGAACTTGACTTACCATCAACCATTCTCCCCTATTATCCGAATAACTCCTACTCATAAGGCCTGGTCACTCCAATGTTCTCGTATCTAAAGCCCAGGTTATTCCCAGCTTTTAGAACACATCTATCAATGTTCTCCCCCAAATGTCTCAATTAGCCATTATTTCCACATGTAGCTGTGATGTCAGCTGTCATTTGAAGACATGCTCTCTGCTTGGAGGGTCATATAAAAAAGAACAAAACAAAAGAGTGCATTCTAGGGTCAGGAAAATCTCCTGAGAAATGAAGACAATCTAACAAACTTTTGATACTAAGAAACTTGTTATAAGAGGTTTATAGCCCTTCTGAGCCTTCTGTCAAGACAGCTGGAAAAAAGAAAGAAAAAGCAGTTATGTGAGATGTTTCCTGCTGAAAAGAGGCAGAAGCAAAAATATAAAAGCTGAAAAGAATATTTTCTAAAAGATGTCTATCACTAAACTCGGAAAATGTTACCCCTTGAATGAGTAACAAATACATCTGTATTTACAAAGTTATCAATTACAAGGTCATTGATGCCAAAAGTCAACAAAAAAATGACTTAATATAGGTAAAATAATCACAGCCAAATATGTGTCTATACCAAGAGAATAAGTAACCAGTTGGGTTAATATTGCACTATATTTTGCCCTAAGCATGAACTTATGGATAGTCTGGCTGCTTCCTTTGCTGGCTTTCTCACCACATGCTATGCTGTGGTGCTTGTATATAATACATATTGGTGAGTTTTCCTTTGGGACTGCTCAGCCATGATGGAATATCTGTAATACCCCAAAGTGGTATTATCATTCTACACCTGTCTACTGTCTTTAATTTCTAACCACAATGTCATCTGTGTATGGATTCCAGGTTTTCTGTCACTGTGCATTGATCATGTTGCTATGAAACTGTTTTGTACAGGTAATGTGCCTGGTTTACCAACAGGTGTCAGCAAATATATGGCAGAGAGATATTTAGATAGAATTGAACTCACTATACCATTCTCCCCCTTTTAGGCAGAAGTGGTCTGAGCCCACTTCCTACCAAGGGAGGGGCAGCAGGAATTGTCTAGTCAGTCTTAGTTTTTTAGCAGGAATCCCTCCAGAGGGAAGCAGCTCATAGAGCACCTGACTACTTATCGATTTACAGACAGAATATTGCGTGGGGGTCAACAGCCAAAGGCACCCACTCCAGAGGTACCAGAACAGTCCTAAAGTCCAGGTACCAGACTAAATTCAAGTTTAGCACAGCAGAGAGAGAGAGAGATAAAACAGAATACTCACGTTTACCTGCCAGTTTATGCCAAAACCTGCTGGAACCAAGAAAAAGCCTGAATATTGACTGGATGCAAGTTTATTCAAGTAAAGCTGTTGAATGTTATAAAGTCTGGACTCGACTTATTCTCCATCTCCACTGTTATTTTATGGGAATTGACGGTATCCAGGTAGGAGCACCGTGACACACACAGAGACTATCAAGGCCACACCAGACCAGCCGGCATTCCTACAGACCTGGGACACGATCAGCCCTGGAGGGCGGCATGTTGCAATTGGCATCATGAACAGGATTTACTTTTGTGCCTTGTCCCTACTGAAGGCCTACACTAATTGTAAAACCCCTGAAAAATGACTTTATTGTGGTTATTCCGTACAAATCAGTACCAGAAAGTGTGCCAGCACAAGAGGGGTTAATCAGCTATCTTGGCCATGTCTGGCATATGTTGTTTTCACCCAAACAGAGCGGGAAAAGAAAAATCCACCCAGCCCAAGTATGGGAAGTAAAGACTGCCCACCAGGATCCTCCCCCCCCCCCCCCTTACTAGCCAGTTCCAGCAAGACTAAGAAGAGCAAAATGGCGCATCAGCTGCAACCCAACTGGGGTGAGAGGATGTGGGGGGATGAGGCCGAAGTCAAGGAGGCCATTGCTGAAATCCAGGCTGAGAAGCGGGCACCTGGAGAACCAGCAGTGTCCGCTGTACCGGACGGTGCGGTGGACGGTGGCAGAAGCATCCACTCCTCCGCCCGGAGTTTCGGTACCCCCCATCCGACTGAATCCTGAAGTTTCGGCCTACATAGTGGCCCATGTCAAAGACAGCTTGGAGTACAAGAAGGCAATTGAGGAATGGGTCATTCAAGTACTGGACCATCCGCGGCAAGGGGATCTGAAGTTGGAGCGCAGTCTGGGGACAGTGTAGGTGAAATTCTATACTTGTCCCCCTAGGATTTTTCTCTTTATGGCACAGTTTATATTAAGATATTTTCCAGCTTGACACTTAGATCATTAAGTAAACTGCAGTAAAGCAATAGCCATTGAAAAGCATTGTGTAACTTATTGCAATGTTTATTTAATGCGCTACAGCCCCTTCACATATATTAGTTGTCTGGCCAGCTACTTCAGGCTAGTGGCCAGACACAACTCATATATATGTGTATAGATTAGGCATCTATACACTGATAACGTCGGACAGGAAAACACTACGTGTGGCGTTTTTCTGTCCACCACTGTTTGACATCCGGCATCATCATTGATGCACTGGATAAATATGAACGATCCCATAGAAATCTATGGAATCTGTTCCAGCTTCAGTTCTCCTCCAGCCTTTACTACTTCACGCCAGAGGGAACTGAGCCGGATATATGTGGAGCTGACCTAAGAGACCACTAACGCTAAAGGGCTAGGTGAAGGGGAAATAAATTGTATTATTTGTATATCAAATGGTTACACAATTTTCTAATATATTTTGTGTAGCAATTTCTTATGGTTTTCAAGATCTCTGCTTGTAGTCATTGAACTGGAACCATGTTTTTTTCTTTCCAGAGAATGAAAACTTGTAACGAGCCCAGCACCAGTGTAAAAGCATTACATCACCAGGAAAGATATTCATCCACTGGAAGTAATCAATGAAGATTTCGATTCACAGACATCAAGAGATTTTGAGAACTGTGAGTAATTGAAACACAAAGTATATCAGCAAACATCTACTTTTGAATACAATGAATAAAGTATATTTGCTAAAACCAGAAATTATATCTTCAAGTTACATTATGGATGTAGTAGAGTTAACTCACAGACTGCTACATCCATTATTACCGTGACTGTTAACTCTGCTGCACAGTGTACATCTTTTTCATTTTATCCAGAGCCGATTGCATAATTTTGTAGGTTTCTGAGTGTACATTATCCCACACCACCTCCTAGTTTGGTGTCTGTATAGGGGTCATTTAGGATATCTCATTCAGTATCCCATTGTAACAGTCAGTCATGCTACTAATAAAATTTTTTACTAATTCTTTTAAAAAACAGCAGAAATTTTAATGCAGCTCCCTAGCCTTAATATGACTCAGTGCACCGAGAATGAAGACTGCTCATTCTGGAATTAGGAGTCCACTGGGCGGCCCTAACAATGATTACCAGTCTTTCCCATATGAATGTGCACACAGAGATAACTGTCACACTGCCCACTAGACTAAGGGTGGGTTTACATCTGCGGCATGCTGATCAGGCTGCCTGATCCGGCACAAATGCCGGCTGTGGGCCACACCAAAAAACGTACAGTATAGTATACTGCTGTACAACCTCTCTGGGGGCTGTATTCCCTATTACCCCTGTAACTGGGGCGTCTATATCAGCATCAGTTACAGGAGAAATCAATAGTAAAAAAAAAAAAAAAATTGTAAAAAAAATGTGCTGTTAAATGTCCCTAAGAGGTTTTGTATGACCTTATAGGGGGACACAAAGTGTAAAAAATAAAGTAATACAGATAAAAAAAAGTGTTTTATAAAAATAAACGTTTCACATGTAAATATGCACCCTTTTCTCCAAGTAAATCACTTTAAAATGATTAAAAATAGAAAAAAAAAATAAAATAGACATATTTGGTATCACCGTGTCATTACGACTGGCTCTATAAATATCACATGATCTATCCCATCAGGTAAATGGTGTAAAAAAAAAAAAAATTATGCCAAAACAGCTTTTTTTTAATCACCCCCCAAAATAACATATCAAGTTATCAAAAAGTTGTATGTACCTCAAAATGGTACAAATACAAACATCACCCCATCCCACAAAAAAACAGGGCCCTCAAACAAGACTATAGCAAAATTAAAATAATATGCTCTAAGAAAACGGAGACACAAAACTTAACACATTTGATATCACATAATCTACCCAATCAAGTGAACGCAATAAAAAAAATAAAAAAAAATTACACTAAAACAGCTTTTTTTGTCACCTCGCCTTCTAAAAAAAACTTTTCATCAAAAAACCTATATAAATTTGGTATCACTATAATCTTGGTGTTTATGTAAAAATAGGGTGTTAATGTAAACTGCAGAATCGGGTTAATAAATATTAAGATTTATTTTGTTGTTAACAGTTGATGTGTTACAGGAAAAAATGGATTAAAATGAAAAATCTGCAAGAAAAAAGTGAAATTTTGAAAGTTCACCTCCATTTTGCTTTAATTACTATGAAATACTTAAAGGGTTAATAACATTTGTAAAATCAGTTTTGAATAGTTTGAGGAGTTGTAGTTTCGAAAATGGGGTAATTTATGGGTGGTTTTTATTATGTAAGTTCCTCAGAGTGACTTCAGAACTGAATTGGTCCTTAAAAAATTGCTTCTAAAATTCTAAACCTTTTAATGTCCTAAAAAACTAAAATCGCATTACCTAAATGGCACCAACATAAAGTAGACATATGGTGAATGTTAATTAATAAGTATTTTATGAGTTATAGCTAGCTATCTTAAAAGCAGAGAGATTCAAATTTAGTAAATTGTAAATTTTTCCAATTTTGAAGTAAAACATATTGACTCAAATTTACCATTTACATGGCATACAATGTGTCACGTAAAACTAACTCAGAATGGCATGGATAAGTAAAAGCATTCCAAAGTTATTACCACGTAAAGAGACATATGTCAGATTCGCAAAATTACGCTTGGTCAGGAAGAGGGCAAGCTGTATAGATATACCACCATGTAACTAGGTTATCACATGCAGCACCAAGTATACTAAAGAGAACATCCTATATTCATACGTGTTTGACTTCTTTGAGTCATGGAGTAGAACTTAAAATATTTTTTTCAGATGTTTTAAACCCACAGAATGTTCTGCACTAGATGGCTCTTTATATAGGATCTTCTTTGTATATTTTTTCAGGTCACCTTTCCAGTGGGAATTACAGTAAAAAATATTCCTTCTAGACTAAGATCTCAAGGATCATGAAGAAGGTGCCCCAGATAGACTAATGATCCCATCTAACAAAGGACTGTCACAGGGGGTCTATCCATCAAACCCTTCTGTAATTAGCAGCTACTCCTTACTACTAATTGGTCTATTTGGCTAAAAGGCGATGTACATTACCATCCAATTTTCCTGGCTCTAATAAAAGACATCACAGTCTTAGCTGTAAAGTTATTCTCTTACAAAGATGCATTAAATACTCATATTTAGAAGTTTGGTTATTGTTTTGAATGTATTTATTCGGTATGAATGCATACATTTGCTTTCAGCATTACATTAATAATTTCTGGCAAGAAATGTGCCTTCATAATACTGCTCTATTTCTTCTGGGAATATCTTTGTGACAAATGAAAAACCTGTGGCCAAGCTCTGCTTTTTATGCAAGCTCTATTAAAGGGCCAGCACTGCGTATGACCAACGATGAACATCTTTTGCTTTTAGGCCCAAAATTTTGTGGTAATTAATTTCATAAGAATATAACAAATTTGGATCATTTAACTTAGACACTGTACTCCACACACTCCACTCACAAATAGGACACATACTGCACACACTCCACTCACATATAGGACTCATGCTGCATACACTCCATTCACACATAGGACACATGCTAAACACACTCCACTCCACACATAGGACGCATTCTACAAACAGACCATTCACACATAGGATACATGCTACATACACTCCACTCACACACAGGACACATGCTACATACACTCCACTCACACTTAGGACTAATACTGCACACGCTCCACTCACATATAGGACTCGTGCTGCATACACTCAATTCATACATAGGACACATGCTGAACACACTCCACTCACACATAGGACACATTCTACAAACAGCCCATTCACACATAGGACACATTCTACATACACTTCACTCACACATAGGACACATGCTGCACACACTCCACTCACACATAGAACACATGCTGCACAGTCTCCATTCATACATGGGACACATGCTGCACGCAATCGCCACTTACACACAGGACACTTGCTTCACAGACTCCACTCACACATAGGACACTTGATGCACATACTTGACTCACACCTAGGACACATGATGCACACGCGCTCCACTCACACCTAGAAAACATGCTGCACACAATCCACTCACACATAGAACACATTCTGTACAGTCTCCATTCACATATGGGACACATGCTGTACATGCTCCATTCACACATAGGAGACAAGCTACATGCACACTCCACTCACATATAGGATAAATGCCGCACAGACGCCACTCACATATAGGATACATGCTGCACAGACTCCACTCACACACGGGACACATGCTGCTCTTGCTCCACTCACACATGGGACACATTCTGCACACACTACACTCACACACAGGACACATGTTACACACACTACACACACACCGGACACATGCTGAATACACTACACTCACACACAGGACACATGCTACACACACTACACTCACACACAGGACACATACTGCACACACTACACTCACACACGCACACTACACTCACACACATGACACATGCTGCACACACTACACTCACACACAGGACACATGCTGCACACACTACACTCACACACAGGACACATACTGCACACACTACACTCACACACAGGACACATACTGCACACACTACACTCACACACAGGACACATGCTGCACACACTACACTCACACAGAGGACACATACTGCACACACTACACTCACACACAGGACACATACTGCACACACTACACTCACATGCTGAAGAAATGCCTAGCACTAGATGTCTTTTGCCAAATGTTGAACCTTGGTAGAATACCTGCAGATAGGAGGGAGACAATTTTATTCCAAACCCGGCAGTTTTGTAGATAATTCTATCTAGTGCCCTGACCAGTCAAGCTTCTATTCCAAATACTTTGGTGGCAGAAAGGGCTATTCTCAGTTTGAGATCTCTGTTCAGCTCCACCAACCACACTGGCCATACGTCAACCTCGGTTTTAACTATATCACTAGGTGTAGGAAAGGAGGGGTTTTGTAGTTCTGTATCCGATAATGAGAACTCTGACCTCCTATTCCAATGGTATTAGGTTCTCCATTACTTTAAAGGGGTTGTGTCATCTCAGACAATGGGGGCATACCGCTAGGATATGTCCCCATTGTCTAATAGGTGCGGGTCTCATAAAAGGAGCCGGCAAAGCCATGAAGGGTGCACCCGGCATGCGCGGCTGCAGTCCATTTTCTATGGGGCCTCTGAAAATAGCTCAGCGCTGACTCGACTATTTCCGTTGACCCATAGAAATGAATTGGAGCAGGGGATTCCGAAAATAGCCAAACATGCCAATCAGCCCAATAGGAAGGCTTGGTGGTGGCCAGACCTGGCACCGCTGGCCACCACCATTTTTACTCCAAATGTTATAAACATTAAGATGCAAACAGTCCAGTGGTTGCCCTACACCGTTTCACACTGTCTGCAAGAAAAGAGGTTTAGGCTACTGGACCAGAACCCTCCTTTTCTTGCAGTGACCCAGGAGGAGGAGAACAATGTAGTAGTTACTCATGTTTGTCTGACTTCTTGCTAAATAGCTTTCCTATTCCTTGCAGTAATGGGAAGGGTGCACCTGTTCTTTCCTTCTGGCACATTCTGGTTCTGTCTGATATAGGTTTGGGTGCCCTTGATAGTGACGAATTGTGAGGTGCAAGGAAGGATTCCTTGGTGCAGTGTAACTGTGCAGGAAATAATGAGGCCAAGTTACGTGTAACTGCATAACGGGTCTTGACTGAAGAATTAAAGTCAGACACATCAATTACAGTTCTCAGCACGCAATGAAGTGGCATATTCAATGTAGCAGTTCCAAGGTTGAAGCAGGAGGCAAGAAGCAGAATCGGTAGACAGGCAAAGTACGGTATACAGGTAGTCAGACAAGAGATCACCGCTTTGTTGGTTACTAGAGACTAGAAAACCTCAAAGAGGTCATAATTAAGGACATCTGTGTCCGAAACATGTAGACCCTGGGAGTGAGTGTACCAAACATCAAGCTAAGCTGTTTCTGTATTTTAACGCAACGAAAATAAAGGAAATTTGGCAATCTACATCCGTGGTTTGTGCTGGACTACTTCATCCATTTACTAGAAAACCTCAAAGCTCAGGAAAGGATGTGGATCCACTGCCCATCTAAATAGGGAGGCTGGTCAGCACCTTTTAGGACACACTCGCGTTTGGTGCGGATCCGTCATGGATCTGCACAAACGCATCCTTTCAGATAATACAACCGCATGCACCTGATCATAACGGATCCATTTGCATTATCTTTAACATAGCCAAAACAGATCCGTCTTGAACACCATTGAAAGTCAATGGGGAATGGATCAGTTTTCTATTGTGCCATATTGTGTCAGTGAAAACGGAACTGTCCCTATTGACTTACATTGTGTGTCAGGACGGATCCGTTTGGCTCAGTTTCATCAGATGGACACCAAAACGCTGCAAGCAGCGTTTTGGTGTCCACGTCCAAAGCGGAATGGAGACAGAACGGAGCCAAACTAATGCATCCTGAGTGAATCTTAATCCATTCAGAATGCATTAAGGGCAAAACGTATCCGTTTTGGATCACTTGTGAGATCCCTGAACGGATCTCACAAACGGAAACCAAAACACCAGTGTGAAAGTAGCCTTAGTCATCAGCTGGACCGAGAGCAAAAGGGAAGGATTAACTCTTGTAGTGCTGAAAGAAAGTTCACTGAGCACAAGTTCCAATACACACAGGTAGAGTGAAGCGATGACAGTGCCTGCCAGAGACAATGGCAGACTCAGTCCACCAGCCAAACACTCACAGTTTAAGTTATCTACAATGTGGGATATGGAACAGTGGGCATATCTGGATTTCTGCCTTTTGCAAACTTGTTCAGGGCCTGAATCCTTTACACTACTGAATAATATGGTTGTAAGCTCTATAAGCTTCTTGTACTGCAGTTTACCTCTACAGAACTTCTACTCTGCACCTCTCTCTCTCTCTTTCTTCTGGCCTTATTTTCTAGTAAAGTTATTTTCTGGCCTGGGCTTGCTGACATCTGATCAGGGGTTGGCTTCTCTGTCAGCTTTCTCACTTGACATGAGTGTTGTCCATTGTGTGCAAGAAGGGACTGGTCTAAACTGGTCTAAATGATTAGACTGACTGACAAGACTGACTGTTCTCAATCCCTTGCTCTAAATAGAGAGGGTGACACAAGCCCCGACTAGTGGTCGCTGGGAATGTGGCCTATTAACACCTTGTACATATATAGAAATGCATGTACCATGGTCCTACAGATGTTTCTTGGCTTGACAGCGAAACCATCTATCTCAGATATATCATGTGTTTACTAGTTTCTTATGTCCTCTAAAGTTTCTTTGTGAGTTTTCTAACCAAAGCCATTACTGATGAAGTGAAAAGAATGGGACAATATTTCAATCTGAGGTGTGCAGCAATATTGACAACCTGAGATTAATTGAGAGAAAATTAAATACGGCATCATTTATTCACACAGGATACAGCTGTACATTAGATGGATGGAGACGTTCTGCTAAATTTATGATTGTGCCATTATATGTACATTAAGAGGAATTATACGCCTGTAAAACCAGCTTTGGTTAAATTAAGTACCTGTGTGTAATTGGGCTTAGGTGGAAGATGTGAGGGGTTATATTTTATAATAACAAAACCTTAAGGCTGGAGAAACAGGATATTGATCTAAGAAACTGAGAAGTAATCGCTTTCCTATGCATGAAAAACAGATATAGAAAAAGCCGTCTGAAGGGGACATTTGTGATACACAATAAAATGGGCCATCTTAGATGGTCCATAGCCAAATTTATTGACCCATCCTCTGGTATTCTACCCATCATTAAAAAGTCTCCACCACAACCTCTCAGATTTTGAGACAAGACCTCAGAACTGGGAATTTGTGCCACCTCAACTACTTTAATTAAGGGTTTTATAAATAGCTTATTAATTAAAGAGGTTCTCCAGGACTTAAATGGGTTGTTCATCTTCTGGGTGTCTTTTGTTAGACCCCCTTCATGGGCAGAGGAAAGCATATTTACCTGGTTCCCGATGCTGAGTCCCAGCTTCTTCACGCCCTTTGTTCCGCCCTGCCACTGCTGCAGCTCTCAGGTCCTCCGCTGTGAACATTGGTTTGATGCCACTACAGCCAATGACTGGCCGCAGTGGTGACCTGCCCTCCTTGAACTACGTGACCATTTGCTATATCCTTTTTATAAGGCATTTAGCTATTTCCAAACAATCATAACAATATTTGCCTAGTGTATGTATAGTAAATATTGATTGGAAAGGTGGGGGTCTCACCTCTGGGACCCCCACTCCTATCCCTGAACGGGGCTCCTAAAGTGAAGGAGAGCATACCACACATGCACAGCTTGCTCTCCATTCACTGCTATGGGAATTTTGAAAATAGCAGAGCAAGCCTGCTTGGCTATTTTGTGAAGTGCCATAGAGGTGAATGGAGAGTGCACCACACATGCACAGCCACTTCTTGTCACGGTCTCTATCGTGATAGGTGTCAGAAGAACCAAGAGACTGGCTGCATGTGATGTGATTTGACAGCCTCTTTTGGTTTCACTTGTTTTAGTGTTGTTGCTGGTAATGACCACACCTCTTGTCTCAGGTGTAGCTTAGTGGTCATTTCAACTCCCCTATTTAATCTTGCTTCATCCATATTGCTATGCGGTTGATAGCTCTATACTGTTGGTGGAAGTGTTGGTATTTGGATCTCTACGGAGTTCCTGCTCGTCCACGTACTATTCGGCGTTAAGTGTCTTTTACTATTTCTTGTTTATTGTATTCTCCTATCTTTTGTTTTAGGCCTGAGGGGGTCCCCTATTCCTTCAGCTGGGAAGGAAACGGTCATCCGTTGTCCTGACACTATTTCCAGGGCCCTATAGGGTGAGATAGGATTTTAGGTTCCTGAGTATGAACATTCCTTCCATCGAGGTCTGTTCATACAGATAGTAGTCAGGGCTCGGATTAGGGATTTACTAGGTGATGACCAAGCCTCTTTCCATAGTTTCCAGGCCTAGTACCTTTTCCCTTCCCTCCTGTGATTGGTGTGGAGTTTACAATCCACACTGCGGCGTGACACCTCTACATTCGCTGCTATTGGATTGCCTGCTCAGCTGTTTTCTGTACACCCATGGTGGTAATCGGAGTGTGGCCATGCTTGCGCTCTCCTACACTTTGGGGGTGGGGGGCACCTTTCTGGAGATAGGAGCAGGTCCTAGAGGTGGGACCAGCACTTATATGACATTGATGGCAAATCCTAGCGATATGCCATCAATGTCTAAAAATGGGAATCCACTTTTAAGGCAAACCTACTGTGCAATTGCAATATTACAGACATGTACTGAGAGCAGTGACGGCCTGTAAATGATCTGTGCATGCTTGCCCTGTACACACTGAACTACTAAAAGACATAACTTATAGAAACTCCTTGACGAACATCAGTAAGACTTGGGGTAGCTGGGAGACACTTTTCTAAAGACTGACATATGGAGATGAGCAAATTGATTCTAAACTAATTGAGTTCAACCTGAATTTTCCAGAAAATTGTGCCTAATCTGAATTTTTGTCAATTCGATTCAGGCAAATTTCTAAAAATGGCAGAACAAAAGACAAGAAAAATTATGAAGGAGAATCAAATGACCCCAGGCTGTGTGTGTATACCCACCAACAGACATTTCTATCCAAAAAACAACACAAAAAACTCTTTTTTGTTTGTAGTGTGGTAAGGTGCAGGGTGCCGTCCTAGATGGCAGGTACGTGTCACCGAGGTTGCTGGCCTCGGTGAGGTGAGAGCCGGGTTTTTGTCTGCAGCAGCTAGTGCTGTTTGACTTTGTTAAATAGCATGGCTGCAAAGCCGATCCGGGCCGGCTCTTACTGGGAGCAGCTAAAGAGTAGGGTGGGTGGCTGCTCCCCACGGTCCAGTCCGAGTTTTGGGCTGGGTTTATAAACTCAGCCAGCACCACCAGCTGGGAGTGTGATTATCCTGGAGCTGCTAACAGGGCTGGGAGTTCTCTGTCCTGGAGGGAAGAGCTCAGTAAGGAGGTGTTGTGTTCCTGGCTACCTGAAGCTGGATTCTCCTGCGGCTGGGCCGACAGCGTGGTGCGAACCTGCACCTACACCTCCCAGGTGACTGAACCTGTGTTGGACTGTTTTTGTTTGGCTACGTTATTTCCGTTGTGTGTGAACTGTCACCAAGAGACTGTTTTTCATTTTGTGTGCAAGTGTGAATAAAACACTGTTTGTTGCACAATCTGGACTCCTGGTTTTGCCTCTAAACTGCACCCGCACCGCTGTCTACCAGAGCAACTCCCCACATTTGGTGTCGGATGCGGGCATGCGCAGTGAGGCTGGCGTGAACGCCGAAGTTTTGTTTTTCTAAAGTGTATGGAATATATTAAGCCAGCAAAGCTGCAAGCAGGAGTTTCTGACAACATGGAGGCTGCTGTGAAGGCTCTCATAGAGGCTAACGTGCAGCAGCGGGAGACCAACCAACTATTGCTACAACATGTGATGGCGTTACAGGCGGCAGGAGCGTCCCACCACGTCCATGATGCCCGGAAAGCGGTCCGTGCGGCGATCCCAAAATGACCCCCGCAGACGACGTTGAGACGTACCTGGCGGTTTTTGAGAAGGTCGCCGTGAGGGAAAAGTTACCCCGTGACCAGTGGGCTGAGGTGGTCGCTCCGTTCCTGGCTTCCAGACCCCAGCAGGTGTTTTTTGACTTGTCGGACGACTAAGCCGGCAGATTATGACACTGTGAAAGGAGAGGTCCTAGCCAGACTGGGCGTGAACGTGCTGGTCCGCGCCCAAAGAGTCCACCAGTGGGACTTTAAAACGACTGAACCCGCTAGGCCGCAGTTCTACGATCTGCTGCACAGGCTGCAAAAGTGGCTGCAGCCCGACCTACTAAGTCCCACTGCCATGCTGGATCGACTGTTGGCGGACATCTTTGGAGGGCCCTGCCTTATCCCCTCCAGCACTGGATCGGCCAGGTATCGCCCACCAATGCCCTGGAGATGGTCGACCTGGTGGAGCGCTACGAGGCCACCAGAAACCTGCAGGGGACTCTTGCGGGAAGGGGTCAGTCAAACCCCGGAGGCCTCTGCCCCAGTTCCGACGTCCGGCGACAGAGCGGCCTGCCCGGAATATACCCCTGCGAGTCCGCCTCCCGTGGTATGCTGGAGGTGTCAGGAGCCAGGCCACATCAGGGCCGACTGTCCGCATCGGGATGAGCCGATGGATATGAACTACGGGGGTCGCCACTCCCTGTATGCACGGAAGCTGTGCGCAACTGGCACCCGTGAGGTGCAGGACCATAACCACCTGTGTCAGGTAGAGGTGGGAGACTCTCTGGCGGTGGCTCTGCTGGACTCCGGGAGTTTAGTCTCCTGGTAAGGGCTGCACTTGTACGTCCTGCGGAGTATACTGGCCGTAAAGTCGGGGTCCTGTGCATCCACGGAGACCTGAAAGACTACCCCACTGCACTAGTGACTTTGTCCACCGCGGCTGGTAGGTGGACCCACGAGGTGGCTGTCGCTACTAAACTCCCACACGAACTGATACTTGGGAGGGACTTCTCGGTTCTTCCGGCGCTGTGGCCGGTAATAAAGGTATCTGAGGGACCCGAGACAGGGGTGACCCTAGTGGAGTGGCCTGATACCACTGGAAGGCCAGAACCCTGGGAGCCCGAGTCTGACGGGCCAGCGGTAGGGGTGACCACTGCTCCAGCGGTAGAGGGGGAGACAACCCCACTGAGTGTAATGGTGGGAGACACGGAGGACTTGCCACCGGGACCTGAGTTGGCAGACCTCAATGTCTCCGGGAAAATTTTGGGACCGCACAACACCGGGACCAAACCCTAACCAGGGCCTGGGAGAATGTGCTGGAAATTGATGGTAAACCCCAGAAACCAGGGGCTGAATTAATGTTCCCACGATTTATTGTTCTGCAGGATATGTTGTATCGGGTGAACCAAATCCGAGGCGAACCTATTGAACAGTTGGTGGTGCCCACAGCGTATCGCAAGCTTGTCATGGAGCTTGCCCACCAACATGTTCTTGGGGGACACCTGGGGTGGCAGAAAACCCAGGACCGCATACTGCAGCGATTTTATTGGCCCAGTGTGTTCAAGGAGGTAGAGAATTATTGTAAGTCCTGTCCGACCTGTCAGATAACTAGCCCCCAGCCACATTTCCGTAGTCCTCTGGTACCTCTGCCAATTATTGAAGTACCGCTTGAGCGAATCGCGATGGATTTAATTGGGCCTGTACCAAAGTCTGCCAGGGGCCACCAACACATTCTGGTAGTTCTCGACTATGCCACTGGTATCCGGAGGCGGTGCCTCTGCGACATACCTCAGCTAAGCTCATTGCCAAAGAGTTAATGGAGATGTTTTCCCGTGTGGGCCTGCCAAAAGAGGTTCTGACAGACCAAGGGACCCCTTTATGTCTAAAGTAATGAGGGAACTGTGTAAATTGTTGCGTATAAAGTAGTTACGGACGTCCGCTTACCATCCGCAAACAGACGGTCTTGTGGAGAGGTTTAACCAAACTCTAAAAATATGTTAAAGAGGGTGGTGTCTAGAGATGGGAAGGACTGGGATCTGCTTCTGCCCTATCTCATGTTCGCAGTGCGAGAGGTACCCCAGGCCTCTACGGGGTTCTCGCCCTTCGAACTGCTTTATGGCAGACACCCTCGGGGCCTGTTGGATATCGCCAAGGAAGCATGGGAACAGCAGCCTGTCCCCCACAAAAGTGTCATTGAGTATGTCGCCCAGATGCAGGAACGGATGGAAAGGGTGTTGCCCTTGGTCCGGGAGCATATGGAGGCAGCGCAACAAGCCCAGAGTAGGGTGTACAATCGTCAGGCTCGGGTACGGGACTTCAATCCGGGAGATCGGGTTTTGGTTCTGGTACCCACCCTTGACAGCAAATTCCTAGCTAGGTGGCAGGGCCCCTATGAGGTGATCGAGAAGGTAGGGGAAGTAAATTACAAAGTACACCAGCCAGGCGGCGCAAGCCGGAGCAGGTGTACCACGTGAATTTACTTAAGCCGTGGAAAGATAGGGACACGGCCGACGACCACAGCCCCGGCCAGGGCTTCTAGGTGAAAAGGGTCCAGCCCCACAGTTCGAGGCCTGTGAAGCCGTAACCACGGTAAAAATTGCAGACAGCCTATCTTCCAAACAAGTTCAGGAAGTCAGGAGTTCTCAGTCGGAACACGGATGTGTTCTCGACCTCCCTGGCCGCACGCCTCTCATCCGACATGACATCGTCACTGAGCCTCAGGCCAAGGTCCGGTTAAAACCATACCGGGTACCCGAGGCTCGGCGACGGGCCATCGCGGAGGAAGTGCAATTAATGTTGAAGCTCGATGTCATTGAGGAGTCGAAAAGTGAGTGGGCCAGTCCCATAGTCCTAATACCTAAGCCGGATGGGACGCTGCGGTTCTGCAACGACTTTCGCAAGTTAAATGAAGTGTCCAAGTTTGATGCGTATCCCATGCCCCGAGTAGACGAGCTTGTTGAAAGTTTAGGACAAGCCCGTTATTTTTCTGTGCTGGACCTCACTAAAGGGTACTGGCAGGTACCCTTAACGGAGTCGGCTAAGGAAAAACCGCATTTGTTACCTCGCAGGGCCTGTATCACTACAAGGTGTTACCCTTTGGCCTGCATGGCGCCCCGCCACTTTCCAAAGGTTAATGGACATAGTGCTGCGACCACATCGCCGGTACGCCTCGGCCTACTTAGATGATGTAGTCATCCACAGCACCGACTGGGAAAGCCATTTACCCAAGGTGCAGGCGGTAGTGGATGCCCTGAGGAAAGCCGGTCTGACCGCTAACCCAAAGAAGTGCTCCATAGGGTTAGAGGAGACAAAATATCTGGGATATGTAATTGGGCGGGAGTCATCAAGCCTCAGGTAAATAAGGTAGAGGCAATACGGAGTTGGCCCCGACCGGTCACCACCAGGCAGGTAAAGTCGTTCCTGGGGATTGTGGGGTATTACATGAGGTTTGTGCCCCACTTTGCTACTATTGCTTCGCCATTGACAGAGTTGTTAAAGGGGCGTAAGACAGGGATGGTCCGCTGGAATGAGCAGGCGGAAAAGGCTTTCTCCGCCTTGAAATCGGCCCTGTGTGGGTCCCCGGTTTTGGTGACACCCGATTTCAGGAAGGATTTCGTAGTCCAGACCGACGCCTCTGAAGTTGGCCTTGGTGCGGTACTGTCGCAGGAAGTCAACGGGGAGGAGCATCCCGTTGTCTTCCTCAGCCGCAAGCTCACCCCAGCAGAGACTAGGTACAGCATAGTCGAGAGAGAGTGCCTGGCCATCAAGTGGGCACTCGAGGCCCTCCGTTATTACCTGTTGGGCAGAAGCTTCGCCTGGTGACCGACCACTCCCCACTCAAGTGGATGTCCTAAGCCAAAGAGAGGAATGCCCGGGTCACCAGGTGGTTTCTGTCTCTACAGAATTTTAAATTCACGGTGGAGCACAGAGCGGGCCGGTTATTAAAAATGCAGACGCGCTCTCCCGGGTACACTGTTTGTCCTGTGTCCACCCCTCAGGGTTGAACAAAGGGGGGTATGTGGTAAGGTGCAGGGTGCCGTCCTAGATGGCAGGTACGTGTCACCGAGGTTGCTGGCCTCGGTGAGGTGAGAGCCGGGTTTTTGTCTGCAGCAGCTAGTGCTGTTTGACTTTGTTAAATAGCATGGCTGCAAAGCCGATCCGGGCCGGCTCTTACTGGGAGCAGCTAAAGAGTAGGGTGGGTGGCTGCTCCCCACGGTCCAGTCCGAGTTTTGGGCTGGGTTTATAAACTCAGCCAGCACCACCAGCTGGGAGTGTGATTATCCTGGAGCTGCTAACAGGGCTGGGAGTTCTCTGTCCTGGAGGGAAGAGCTCAGTAAGGAGGTGTTGTGTTCCTGGCTACCTGAAGCTGGATTCTCCTGCGGCTGGGCCGACAGCGTGGTGCGAACCTGCACCTACACCTCCCAGGTGACTGAACCTGTGTTGGACTGTTTTTGTTTGGCTACGTTGTTTCCGTTGTGTGTGAACTGTCACCAAGAGACTGTTTTTCATTTTGTGTGCAAGTGTGAATAAAACACTGTTTGTTGCACAATCTGGACTCCTGGTTTTGCCTCTAAACTGCACCCGCACCGCTGTCTACCAGAGCGACTCCCCACAGTAGTCATATATGTTGCTAATGCTATTACTCTGCTAATGCTAGCTTGGCATTAAGAAGCTTGAAATGAGTTGCATACAGTCCTAGGAGACCCCAGAACGTCATCCACAACTTTTCAGGGCAATTGGAGCACCAGCGATTCGGGTCAAATTTACTCTTACAAAACTGATTAGGCCAAATAAAATTTCAAGAAATTCGCTCATTACTAATAATGTAATTTAGGAAATAAATGTCAGTTGAATGTCAATTTTTTTGCTACTATTGACCGACATATGAACTTAATAGAGGGACAACCCATTAAAACGGTTTGGGGGAGGAAACAAACACTGGGCCTATCTGTCTTGAGTGGCAAAATCCTAAAATGGAGTATACAATTTGATGTTTACTATGAGGACCCCTCTCCTTTTACATACATCAGTGACTAGACCCCACCTGCCAGCTATGGCAATTTCTAAGATCCTCCATTGCATTTATTTTTTTAAATCGCCAATTGTTCAGCAGTGGTTTGATAAATCAGAACATATAAATGGCCTTGTACTCTGTAAGGAACTGGCTGACATAATAGCTCTTGACATAATAGCCAGCCTGGCGCTAGCATTCCTTACTGTCTGCTACCATTAACCATTTCCATCCCAAGGCACCCTGAAACCCCCTTGTCAGAACCTTGGGGTTCTGTAGACCCACTTTAAGAAGCACAAACAGTAATTCTATACTGAGACTTCACTTTCATCCCAAATTTTTCCAGTTTAGAAAACAATGGCAGTTGTTATTTTTAATAAAGATGAATTGAAATAAAGGACGCCTCAGTAGCTGATAAAACCCTTCATTCCATCAACTCCTGCAGGCCATTCCTAATGACAGATGACCAGTATTTCCAGTATTGAATTACTCGCTGTATTCCCTGTGACACTCGACAAACTGCTAAATAAAATCCCAGAGGTGAAACCCTGGTAGTGTAAAATGTTTTCAATATCTAGTGACACTTAAAATTGAGAACTAATATGTTTAGGTGGCAGCTTGTCATAAACATCCAGGAAGATGGAGAGCGCCTTTAAACAGTTTGCAGCATGAGCACATAGGGTATGTATTTTTTACACAAATTTTAAGCAGGGATTCTGCTATACAGACAGCCAGTTTTAAGTGGTTATACGGTTCTATGATTCCAAAAAAAGGGGTAATAAGCATGAACCAACACATGCCATGTCATTTACATAGGGTATTCCATCAAATACCATTTACCTGCTGCATTCCAATCACAAGTAGTGAATATATCCTTCCTCGCACCCTAAAAATAATACCCCAGAATAAACAGACCCTAATATAAATACAGACCCAAAAATGACCACCGGGAATTGAACCCAAAATACAGGCCCATAAAGACCCCAGAATAACCCCAGAAAGTATCCCAAAATATAGATCGAGACCAGACCCCAGACTAGATTACAGAATAAATACGGATGCCAAGAATGAGTGGAGCAAAAATATAGAGAGGAAGCAACGACTAAGGGTACTTTCACACTAGCATTGGTGCGGATCCGTCTGTTTATTTTCACAGACGGATCCGCACCTATAATGCAAACGTTTGTATCCGTTCAGAACGGATCCGTTTGCATTAGGTTTAAAGAAAAATGGCAAAGTCCAAAACGGATCCGTTTTGAATTACATTGAAAGTCAATGGGGAACGGATCCGTTTTCAAATGCACCATATTGTGTCACTGACAACGGATCCGTCCCCATTGACTTACATTGTAAAAAAAAACGGATCCGTTAGGCTCCGCCTCTTCAGACGGACACCAAAATGCTGCATGCTGCGTTTTGGTGTCCGCCTCCAAAACGTAATAGAGGCGGAACGGGGCCGAACTGATGCATTCTGAGCGGATCCTTATCCATTCAGAATGCATTGGGGCTTAACTGATCCATTTAGGAACGTTTGTGAGAGCCCTGAAACGGATCTCACAAACGGAATCCAAAACGCTAATGTGAAAGTACCCTAATGCTAAAGCTCAACTTTTATTATTATAAATGTTAAAAAGGTAAAGCCCCACATACAAAAAACATGTGAGCGGGACTATATATGTCCCAAAAGGAAACAAAGTACCGCTATGAAAACAATGGAAGCTGGTAACCCTAAGCGGTACTAACCAGGGGGCAATACAGGCACACTGTGTGAGGGGAAAAAAAGGGGTAAACCTAATGTAACCCTGCTTGGCCTGTAATGCCCTATGGTATATCACAAGGTCCAAAAAATCTCCGCAAGGAGTGGCCCAGTGCCGGAACCTTCCCCTATGATGCTGACCCTATATATAGGTATAAGGTGGAAAAAATCCACCCCTAATGGGTGACAGGACAAGGGACAGGGCATAAACCAAAAGACAAAAAACGGTGCAGCGCTCGCGTCCCAACGCGTTTCATATAGAGCGCACCCAAACCATCGGCAGGCCCTAGAATCATCAGGGGATGCCGGGCAGGGCTGGGACAAGGTCCACCACCAACAGAGGCTGAGCTGCCCAAGTGCGCCCCCCCCCCCCCCAACTTGTGGAGTCTTTACTAAATACTGTTGTAATCACACATAAATATGCACAGTTTAATGTATCAATTAATGACGCACTGTTATGGAGGATCTATGGATGAAACTGTTATGGGGGATCTGTGGATGACACTGTTATGGAGGATCTATGGATGAAACTGTTATGGGGGATCTATGGTTGACACTGTTATGGGGCGGATCTATGGATGAAACTGTTATGGGGGGGATCTATGGATGACACTGTTATGGGGGGATCTGTGGATGACACTGTTATGGGGGATCTGTGGATGACACTGTTATGGGGGATCAGTGGAGGACACACTGTTATGGGGGGATCTGTGGATGACACTGTTATGGGGGATCTGTGGATGACACTGTTATGAAGGATCTGTGGATGACAATGCTATGGGGGATCTGTGGATGACACTGTTATGGGGGATCTGTGGATGACACACTGTTATGGGGGATCTATGGATGACACTGTTATGGGGGATCTGTGGATGACACTGTTATGGGGAATCTGTGGATGACACACTTATGGGGGATCTGTGGACGACACTGTTATGGGAGATCTATGGATGACAGTGTTATGGGGGATCTATGGATGACACTGTTATGGGGTAATCTGTGGATGACACTGTTATGGGGTAATCTGTGGATGACACTGTTATGGGGGATCTGTGGACGACACTGTTATGGGGGATCTATGGATGACAGTGTTATGGGGGATCTGTGGATGACACTGTTATGGGGGATCTGTGGATGACGCATTGTTATGGGGGATCTGTGGACTGACACACTGTTATGGGGAATCTGTGGATGACACACTGTTATGGGGGATCTGTGGATGACACACTGTTATGGGGGGATCTGTGGATGACACACTATTATGGGGGATCTGTGGATGACACACTGTTATGGGGGATCTGTGGATGACACTGTTATGGGGGGATCTGTGGGTGACACTGTTATGGGAGATCTATGGATGACAGTGTTATGGGGGATCTGTGGATGACACACTGTTATGGGGGATCTGTGGATGACACTGTTATGCGGGATCTGTGGATGGCACTGTTATGGGGGATCTGTGGAGGACACTGTTATGGGGGATCTGTGGATGACACACTGTTATGGGGGATCTGGGGATGACACTGTTATGGGGGATCTGTGGATGACACACTGTTATGGGGGATCTGTGGATGACACTATTATGGGGGATCTGTGGATGACACACTGTTATGGGGATCTGTGGATGACACACTGTTATGGGGGTCTGTGGATGACACACTGTTATGGGGGATCTCTGGATTTCGCATTGTTATGGGGGATCTGTGGATGACACTGTTATGGGGGCTCTGTGGATGACACTGTTATGTGGGATCTGTGGATGACACTGTTATGGGGGATCTGTGGATGATACACTGTTATGGGGGATCTCTGGATGACACACTGTTATGGGGGACCTGTGGATGACGCATTGTTATGGGGGATCTGTGGATGGCACTGTTATGGATTGTGACTCACAATGGATATTGGGGGCCAGCAAATTACAAGGAAGGCGGGGGTGGGGGATGATTGATAACATACATATCTAAATGGCTGGGGGGTGAGGGCTTGACTTGAGCATCTACTGATCAGAGCATTAGAATAGCAGGAATAAATAACATCTAAATGTCTGGTGGGGTAGATGGGGGAAGGGGGACTGGGTTAGATAATCTATACTGACATACATATTACACACACATACATACTGACATACATATTACACACATACATACTGACATACATATTACACACATACATACTGACATACATATGACACAGACACATATATCCTGACATACATATGACACACACATATATACTGACATACATATGACACACACATATATACTGACATACATATGACACACACATATATACTGACATACATATGACACACATATATACTGACATACAAATGACACACACATACATATGACACACACACATATATACAGACATACATATGACACACACATATATACTGACATACATATGACACACACATATATACTGACATACATATTACACACACATACATACTGACATACATTTTACACACATACATACTGACATACATATTACACACATACATACTGACATACATATGACACAGACACATATATACTGACATACATATGACACACACACACATACTGACATACATATGACACACACATATATACTGACATACATATGACACACACATATATACTGACATACATATGACACACACATATATACTGACATACATATGACACACACATATATACTGACATACATATGACACACACATATATACTGACATACATATGACACACACATATATACTGACATACATATGACACACACATATATACTGACATACATATGACACACACACACATACTGACATACATATGACACACATACATATATACAGACATACATATGACACACACACACATACTGACATACATATGACACACATACATATATACAGACATACATATGACACACACATATATACTGACATACATATGACACACACATACTGACATACATATGACACACATACATATATACAGACATACATATGACACACACACACATACTGACATACATATGACACACATACATATATACAGACATACATATGACACACACATATATACTGACATACATATTACACACATACATACTGACATACATATGACACACACATATATACAGACATACATATGACACACACACACATATATACTGACATACATATGACACACATACATATATACAGACATACATATGACACACACATATATACTGACATACATATGACACACACATACATACTGACATACATATGACACACACACACATACTGACATACATATGACACACACATATATACAGACATACATATGACACACATACATAAAAACACACAATATGCACATTACATTACTGCCATTCCATTCCCTTTAACCCCTTCCATTTTCTGCACATACAGTCTCTGGTGACTTGGAGGGAGAGGCAGGATGCAGAGTATTCCTCCTCCTCCTCCTTCTCTGTCCCGACGCTGCTCTTCTCTCTGTGCTGGGGGAGGGGGTTGTGAATCTCTGGTGCACACACAGGCAGGAAGTCAGGGGCTGGGGAAGGTACGGAGCTGCAGCACACTGCACTAGACTGAGGGAGGGAGGAAGAACACCACTAGGGGGCGCAGGACCGGCTGTTACAGCAGCAGAGCGCAGAAATGGATGCTCTGCTGCTAATACAGCTATACGGCAGCAGGCAGCAGGGACTTGGTGAGAGTGCCCTGCGCCTGCGCCCTGAGGTTTGAGCGCCCTGAGGCTGGAGCCTCCTCAGCCTCTGTGTCGGCCCGGCCCTGATGCCGGGCCCAGGACAAACAAATAACCACAGGTAGTGATCCGTTAAAGTATCCATCAACGGGGGGAAGAGGCGGCGTATGGCAGCGACTTCGTGAAGGAGAGGGACCTATAAAGTAAAGCGACCCAATCAAGACATGTAAATGGAAAAACCTACATCAATCTCTCATAGAGAAATGTGCCTAGAGAGAGTCCAGTGCAGATAAAAAAGGCGTCACACTTACATTCAAAGCAGGTGGACTGAGGTGTATGACCTCCAGTCCCGTGTCCGCACAGCGCCGTCAGTAAATGATCGCAGCGCTGTCCCTGTAGTGAGGGGGCCCCCCACGCTATATAAAGGCGAACTATGTTGGGGGCGTGTCCCCCATCAAACATCGCGCCAATTGATGTACCGGCCAATTGCGAGGCACATCACCGCGCATGCACCCGGGGGACTGGCGTCTCACTGGGTAAGGGCGGAAGTAGTGAGGCTAAACAATACGCTGTGCACAGTGCGTCCCGGGTCACAGGGCACTGCATCACAGGGAAGAAGGTGGCAGGGCGGGGGTAGACACCAGTAGCCACGCCCGCAAGGGGTGTGCACTTGTGACGTAACACACCACTCGAGCATCCCACAGTAATTATGTACTATGTATGGGGAGAGGAGGAGCGGATACAGAGTACACAAAACCGCTGCAACTCCCCTCCAATACATAACTCAAATGGAACCTGGTATATCCATGTCCGTGAATAAAGAAAGGAACATTTAATAGCAAAGTAACTTAACAACCGGTAAGGACAGTATATATACAGTAAGGGACATAGCTGTATACAGTGTAGGTATCCCTAGTGTATAGACCGAAAAAAAAAAACGGAGCGGAATGTAGAGGTAATGTGAGTGAATAGGGAAAAAGCCCCGCCCTGGGAGATTAATTATGGAGATGTACAATCGGAATTCCAACGTTATAGGAATGTTTATTCAAACCGTGGGGGTTAGGGGGGTTGAGTCTGAAGATCCACCATGTTTCTCTTTGGAGGATCCTTCTGTCCCAGTCCCCTCACGGTTTGACCTCCGTATCCGTTCAATGCCCATAAAGGAGATAGCCGAAGCACGGCCAGCGTGAAAAGTTTGTACGTGACGCGCCACCGGGGTATCCCTAAGGTTAGGGCCTCTCCTGAAAGTTACTAATGCCTGTGGGCTCAGCACGTCCACGAGATCAGGGTCCATCAACAAAGTGCTCCAGTGGCGTTCCAGAATACTCCGCATCTGTGGTGCAGCAGCATCAAACGTGCCAATTACCCTGATCAACTTCGACGGCTCATCCCTCACACATTTGTTGGGGTGTAGTAATGCCGTACGTTCCTGCAGTAGAGCTCTTTTGTAGGCTGTTTTCAAGACACGGTCCGGGTAACCACGAGCCCTGAACCGTGTCCTGAGCTCGTCCGCCTCACGTTTGAAGTCCTTAAAATCAAAGCAATTGCGTCGGACTCGTAGATACTGTCCTGTTGGAATACCTCTCCTGAGTGGAAGGGGATGACAGCTCTCCCAACTCAGAAGGGAATTAGTGGCAGTAGGTTTACGATAGATGGTTGTTCTAAGAGCGCCCCCAGATCCCTTAGAGATCAAAGTGTTTAGGAACGGCAGGTTGTCTTTCATAATCACAGACGTAAACCTGAGATTAATGTTGTTGTTGTTCAAATCAGCAACCAGTCTGTTGAACTCACCCTCTGGGCCGCTCCACAGGACTAAAATGTCATCTATGTAGCGGCACCAGAGGGCGATAAAGTCAGTATACCAGTGTGGTCCATCCCCGAAAACGATGGTCTCCTCCCACCAGCCCAGGTGCAAATTTGCATACGATGGTGCACAAGAACTGCCCATGGCAGTGCCCCTGAGCTGGTGGTTGAAGCGTCCATCAAAAAGGAAAAAACTACTGGTTAAAATGAACCTGAGTAGTTGTAAAACAAATTCATTATGGGCAACACACTGGCGACCCCTTGCCTTGAGGAAGTGAGCGACGGCCTCCAGGCCACTAATGTGTGGAATAGACAATGCCTCAACATTTATTGAAGCCAAAAACCAATCTGTCTCAATGTTCACCCCCTCCAACTTAGACAACAAGTCACTGGTGTCCTTAACATAAGAAGGTAGGGACTCAACGAACGGGCGTAATACGTGATCAACGTAGATTCCGCAATTCTGTGCCAGACTACCCACACCCAAGACAATAAGACGTCCCTTGACCGGCCAGGAGTCCTTGTGGATTTTAGGCAAACAATAAAAGGTTGCCATCACCGGGTGTGCCGGCAACAAAAACTCAAATTCATCCTTTGAGATCAACGCCTCCTGTTTAGCTCTCGTCAAGAGTTGTTCCAGACCGCCTTTGAATACCGTAGTCGGGTCATGGGCCATCACCTCATACCCTGAACTGTCCCTGAGAATGGACAAGCACATCTCCCTATAGTCAGTGGTATCCAATAATACCACATTACCCCCTTTGTCTGAGGGCTTGATCGTGATTGTCTTGTCCATTTTCAGGGACGCAATGGCTTCTCAAGAATGAGTGGACCCCAGACAGTCCCACAAAATAAATACAGATCCTAGAATAAATACAGACCCCAGAATAACCCCAGAAAGTATCTCAAAATACAGACCCAGACCAGACCTCAGAGTAAATACAGATCCCAGAATAAATGCAGATCCCAAAAATAACCCCACGCCAGTCCCCCAAATAAATACAGATCCTAGAATAAATTCAAACCTCAGACTAGACCTTAGAATACAGACTGCTGAATAAATACATATATCCCAAAATACATACATACCCCAGATCAGACCCTGAATTACAGACCCCCAAAATAACTATAGAATCCACTCCCCCTAAATACAAACAGATCATTGACAAGACCCTTTAAATAAATGCACACCTCAGACCAGACCCCATATAACAGATTGTTGAGTAAATACAGACCCCAGAATAAATACAGATCCCAAGAATGAGTGGACCCCAAACCAGCCCCCATAAATAAATGCAGATCCTAGAATAAATTCAAACCTCAGACTAGACCTTAGAACACAGACTGCTGAATAAATACATATACCCCAGAATACATACAGACCCCAGATCAGACCCTGAATGATAGACCCCAAAAATAACTATAGAATCCAGTCTCCGTAAATACAAACAGATCATATTCCAGACCCTTTAAATAAATGCAAACCTCAGACCAGACCCCATGAAACAGATTGTTGAGTATATACATACTACAAAGTAAATGCAGACCCCAGAAAGTATCCTAAAATATAGACTCAGACCAGACCTTAGACTAGACCACAGAGTAAATACAGACCCCAGAATAAATACAGATCCCAAGAATGAGTGGACCCCAGACCAGTCCCTATAAATAAATACAGATCCTAGAATAATTACAAACCTCGAAACACAGATTGCTGTATAAATACATATACCCCAGAACACATACAGACCCCAGATCATGTAATATTTATAGAATCTAGTCTCCCTAAATGCAAACAGATCGTATTCCAGACCATTTAAATAAATGCAAACATCAGGCCAGACCCCATGAAACAGATTGTTGATTGTATATACATACTCCAGAATAAATACAGACCCCAGAATAACCACAGACCCCTAAATAAATACAGACGTCAGGCTGACCTCCTGAACAAATACAAGTCCTCTAAATACAGACCAGAGCCCCTAAGCAAATACTGAAGCCCAAGACCGGACTCTCTAAATAACCCCAGATCCCATACCAGACCCCAGACTCTTACACAAAACAGCTTACCCTCTCCTCCTCTCTGCAAGCACTGACTACATGGATTGTACATTTTACTAGTGCTACATCCACTATATACATAATTATAAGGTATATAGCTGGAGAGATGAGTAATTTTAGATTTGGTTCCCATCTCTTAGAGGTCACCTTGCAGTAGTGAAATAGACATTTATTTTCATCAAAATCATATTCATTTATACAATTAATATAGCATTGGAAAAATGTACAATCCATATATTCAGTGTTTGCAGAGAACTGTACTAGGCTGCAGTAGTCACATTGAGAATAAATGGAGCAGCAGGGCACATGCTTGGCCAGCTGCTCCATTCATTTTGGTGTATGGGGTGTCCCTTTAAGAGCTGATCGGCAGACATGTTGGGACTCAGACCCCGGGCTATTTGATAATGATAACCTATGCTGAGGATAGGTTATCCTGGAAAACTCCTTTAAGTTTAAATTTTAAGACTTAAACCCCATACATAGTATCTTTCACATAGTATCTTTAGTCCAGGCATGCTGTACTGCCTTTCTCCATCGGAGTCCATTAACTATAATGGTACCCGGTGGAGATCTGGCTTGTTCCTGGAATTAGTGATGGGATTTTGACAAAAAAAATTCTGCTTGCCTTATACGATAAACTCCGGCAGGCAGTTTCATCTGCCGAAACAGCCTGCCAGACGATTTTAATGCTAGTGTGCAACTAACCTTATCAGTATAATGTGTGATGCTCTAATGGAGTCACTCATCCCCTTCCCTCTCTGGTCAGAGTGATGGTCTAAATGAAAAAGTCAAGGAAGGGTGCTTGCTGTGCTAAAAGTCCAAACAGAGGAGAAGGATAAGAGATAGGATAGGAAGTAGAAAACATGGAGTGACTTCAAAAAGTTATAGGCAGAAAACCATTCACCCAATTTCTTGGGGGAAAAAATTACATATTTCATGGTAGTGTCCCTTTACCGAGGTATTACTGTTCTATTTTTTTAATTTGTTTATATAATAGGAATTCATACAATTTCCTAATATACATATATTTAAAATTGCACATAATACCTGTATTATATCAGGCAGTTGAACTCTATAAGCACAGTAGAATGGGTTTAACCCATGGATCATTCCTGAAACATGGCATCAGTCATCATAGAACCCCTGAGACTCAGTAAGCAGCATATATGTGCTGGCTGAAAACACAGAGCACATCCATGTGGTAACTAAATAGGACTTTTGGTAGAATGTGATGTAAAATGGCTGCCTGTCGCTAGGTGATGTTGTTATGTTGTTAATAAAGTTGTGTGTAAAAACAAACAACACACAGATTTACTTCTGCACAGACCGTGACAAACATGACAGTAAGGTGCTGCTGCAGGTAGTAATGTATATACTGTATATGTTTTATTGCTTGGTAAACTACTATACACCTGTTAGATACCTGGCTAGTTAGCTGAATACCAAAGGTCACATGACATATGGGAGGGTCACGTGACTGGTGCCATATTTTGCAGTATTCAGCAAAATGTAATCATTAAAAACCAGAAAACCTCTTTAAGAGTTCCTCTTTAGGGGCATGGCTACACAGCGTTGCACAACAACTGTTGCGGCTGGGATCTCAGTGGTAACACATTGTAGATCCTGTAGAAAAGAATGGGATCCATTGCAACTCACAGATATTCTGCGACCCCGATGCATGAGTTGCAAAAAATCCAGCAGTGTTTCTATGGGATCACTGCTACACTGTGAAACCCCTGCGGTCATCCCCATCACCCCCTGCCATTGGCTGCCCAACTCCCCTCCCCCCGACACCGGATGTTTTCATCCGCAGCAGCAGCGGTGCGGGGACGAGGAGCGGCACAGGGAGAGAGGAGCCAGGTAAGTACAAGTGTGAGGGGCCTGCCATATGGCGGAGCATTTTATTAGTGTCGGATAACCCCTTTAACTAAATGGGGGACTACATATAAAGCTGCAGGAGCCAGTCACCCAGAGCATCTGGAAGACTCCCAGAGAAAAGAGGACACCTGATGGACTTCTGTAGGAGTTAACAAATGTCCTGGGTGCCAGGAGAGCCTCCCAGCATCTCCCGGAGAGCTGCCTTAAAGGGGTTCTCCAGGCTTTTAATATTCATGACTTATCCTCAGGATAGGTCGTGAATATCAGATTGGCCGTCTGACACCCCTGCCAATCAGCTGTATGAGGAAACAGTACGCGCAGTTTGCCATAGGCATAGCAGCAGCAGGAAGAGAGACGGGAAACGGCACTTGCACACTGTGTGCGCTGTCTCCCATACGGACCCCCGCCGATCTGATATTGATGACCTATCCCGAGGATAAGTCATCAATTTTAAAAGCAGAACCCCTTTAATTGTGTGTGGTGCTGGGAGTTTCATCATTAGATGCAGTCTCAGCACTCAAAGGAGATGTGACTTACCGGTCTCATCCGTAAATGTTAGCTATGGCCATAGAAGGGGCAGGCATGTATGAAGGGGCACATCTGTGGGCTGAAAAAATTCAGTATTGCGTGTGGAACTGCCTCCCCTTTCCACACTTGTGGCTTCAAAAGTTTTATGTAATGCTTCTCAACCAGCAGAGCCATGTTTCTATTCCGAGAACAGAACAAATAACAATGCCAATGTAAGCATTGCCTTAGCTTATTGACCAGTCTGGGGTGTATAGAAGAACTACAAGTTCCAACATGTCCAATACTTATAGATTTTACTGTTTACTATCTGATAAGTAAATGAAAACTGCAAGTATTTAATGTTGATAATGTATATAAGAACTTTAATGTGGTCCCAACCTGCAGCTCACCAGCGGAACTACAATTCTCAGCACACTGTAGGCTGTCAGTATCAGGAAATGTTGGAAGGCCAGCTGGAAAGCCACAGGTTGAATCCCTCTTGCTCTGGGCTCTATGAGTCCATGTGTTTCAAGAACCAGAAACCCCAAGTGATGATAATAAATATTATAATAATTGGAGATATGCAGCAAGATGTGTATAGAAGGGGAGAACTACAAATCCCAGCCTGACCAGGTATCATAAATATAAAAAAGGCATTATTAAGCACACTGGGAGAGATTTATCAAACTGGAGTAAAGTACAACTGGCTTAGTTGCCCATAGCAACCAATCAAGTTCCACCTTTCATTTTCCAAAGGAGCTATGAAAAATGAAAGGTGGAATCAGATTGGTTGCTATGGGCAACTAAGGCTAGTTTCACACTAGTAGCAAGGAACTCCGGCAGGCTGTTCAGGCGGGTGAACAGACTGCCGGAGTTCCTTGCCACTAGCGTGAAAGTACCCTAAGCCAGTTCTTCTTTACACCAGTTTGATAAATCTCTCCCACTGTTATTATAGTTCCTTCCACTATATCAGGGATCAGCAACCTCCAGCATTGCAGCTTTTCTCAAACCACAACTCCCAGAATCCTCCTTTTACTTCTATGGGAGTTACAAGAACAGCTGAGCAAGTGTGCATGCTGGGAGTTGTGGTTTCACAGCAGCTGGCGTGCTGAAGGCTACCGATCCCTGCACTATGTTATAAAAACCTTTCCTTTAAGACACAGGAAAAGCTTTGAGCAGCTTCACCCACAGAACATTTGCCTTCTGTAAAGCTACACTCCCCCCTCATGTGACTGATCATGTGATCATGACATCAGCAAAGGTCTTTTAACCCTTCACACTCTACCACCTACAGTGAGGATTCCTAGCTTGCTACTTCTATTTCATAAAACTACAACTCCCAGCAGCACCTGGGGCATCCTACAGAAATATCTGGCTGTGCTGGGTGGTGCCTGACAGGAAGCGTGGAGGAAGAGGGAGGGTCAGTCCTGTTAAAGGACAATGACACTGTGTATCTGTGAGTTATGCAACTTTGTATATCTTTATTAGGCTCAGTTCACATTACGTTCTGATTTTATGTTTGGCACTTATGCTGGGGAAATGTAAAGCCCCGACGTATGCCACGGTATGCCATACAGTGCCATATATAGCCCATAGGCTCCCGTGCAGAAGAAATGTATGTGTATATGTTCTTTGTATGTATGTCAAAAGTATACTGCGAACACAGAGTGAAAATTGCCTGCATGTAATAATATGTTGCATCTTCTGTAGTGCCTGTTGTGGTAAACTCATTGTCAAATACCTTATTATGGGATTTTGAGTTTAGGAAGCCCCATCAATTAGTTGGGGCAGAGAGTAACTACAAAAAGCGCTGCTGAGTATTAAATTGACGTTCACTGATTTTTGGTGGTGTAATCTTTCAACTCCCTAGGAATCAATAATTTTGAAAAGGTGTCCCCACAGATTACAGATGATCATTGGGGTCCCTGTGATCAGATTATTTTAAGGGGGACTCGCAATAGGCAGCAACTGAGAGAGGGTATGACAGTGCATCCTGATTTTGGGTGTAATCTGTGTCTCAGTCCTACTCATTTAAATGTTAGACATGATTCTCTATGTTATTGCCATGTATAATATTTAAAGTTAGATCGCTGTCCCTTTAAGGCCTCATGCACACGACCGTGTGTGTTTTGCGATTTTCTGACAAGAATAGGATGTGTTCTATCGGAAAGGACGTGAGGATGTGGACAGCACATGGTGTGCTTCCACATCTTTTGTGGCCCCATTGAAATTAAAGGGGTTTTCTGGGATTTTGATACTGATGACCTATCCTCTAATCTCTGGGGATCCGACACCTCGGACCCCTTCCGATCAGCTGTTTGAGAAGGAATTGGCGCTCCTGTGAGTGCCGCAGCCTTTTTTGTGCTTGACAAGCACAGCGAATGTGCTTGTTATTGCTCTCACCCCTCAGTTCAATGGGGCTGAGCACAATACCGAGCACAGCCGCTATACAATGTACAGCGCTGTGCTTGGTAAGCACGAAGAAGGCTGCGGCGCTCACAGGAGGGCCATTTCCTTCTCAAACAGCTGATCGGAGCGGTTCCGGGGTGTCAGACCCCCACCGATTAGATACTAGTGATCTATCCTGACCTATCCTACTTTTTCATAATCATTCCTACCTCCAAAACATCGTATCCTGCCACCTCCAATACTGTGCCCGCTGTGCTCCCCAAAACTATACTGCAGAAACAGTCCCCCTGAAAATACTAGTACCACACACATAGTATCCTCTTCAGTAATTACTGACACACATCAGGCCTCTTTCACACTTGTGTTGTGTGGATCCGTGCACTTCCATCGCCGGAAAAGCCAGCCGGATCCGTCACAACGCAGGACAACTGAAAGCATTTGAAGACTGATCAGTCTTCAAAATGCTTTCAGTGTTACTATGGCAGCCAGGACGCTACTAAAGTCCTGGTTGCCATAGTAACTAGTGGGGAGCCAGGAGAGAAGATACTTACAGTCCGTGCGGCTCCTGGGTGCTCCACAATGACGTCAGAGCGCCCCACGCGCATGGATCACGTGATCCATGCGATCATGTGATCCATGCTCATGGGGCGCTCTGACGTCATTGTGGAGCTCCCCGGGACTTGGGAGCCGCATGGACAGTAAGTATACTTCTCCCCTGCCTCCCCACTACACTTTACCATGGCAGCCAGGACTTTAGCGTCCTGGCTGCCATGGTAACCATTCACAAAAGCTAAACGTCGGATCCAGCGATGCGCCGAAATGACGTTTAGCTTAAAGCCGGATTCGGAATTAATGCTTTTCAATGGGCACTAATTCCAGATCCGTCCTTCCGGCATGCCTTCAGGATTTTTGGCCGGAGCAAAATCTGCAGCATGCTTTGGATTTTGCTACGGCCAAAAAACGTCTCAGTACTGAACTGAAGACATCCTGATGCATCCTGAACGGATTTCTCTCCATTCAGAATGCATTAGGATAATCCTGATCAGTATCTTTCCGTCCTAGAGCCCCGAGGATGGAACTCTAGGACGGAAAGGAAAAACGCCAGTGTGAAAGAGGCCTTACCCTCAAAAATAATTGCACCCAGCAAATAGTGCCTTGGACAGTAATAGTGCCGTAAAGATGTCTACCAAAACTAATTGTACTAACCTGATACTCTGCCAGGGTGCCCCCCAAAGTAATAGTACTCCCAAGTCCCACAAATAATAATAATTCTATCCCAGAGTACCCCTATACTGTCCCCAATAGTAATATTGTCCCCCAATGTGCCCCAGAAGTAATAATACCCCATAGTGCCCATATTAGTGATCATGTTCGCAATAGTATTGGGAGTATTGGGAAATTGGATTCGGCTGCTTCGCCAAATTTTGCAAAAAATTGGCTTTGTGACAAATTACTTCGTCTCAAAACACGTTTTTTTTTTTGTAAGTAGCAGGTGCAATGACAGGGAGCTGCAATAGCACCGCTCCCCATAATTGTACCCCTCAGATGCCAAGTTCATACATGATCACGACATCTGAGAGTAAAAACAGTGTGAAATATACAGAAAAAAAAAAATAAAAATCATACTTACCTCCTCCATTTGCTCACGACGGGCCAGCTGCTGTCATCTTGCTTCAAGATGTGGAGCGGAATCTCGTGAGGCCCGAGATTACGTCGTCATGCCGACTGTCATACGTCACCACGCACAGGATTTCTGCCGAGATCTTCAATCAAGATGGCAGCTGGCGGCCCGTCACAAGCAAATGGAGGAGGTAAGTATTGTTTTTCTTTTTTTTTGTTTTTTACACTATTTCAGGTTAAATCGATTCGCTACCACGAAGTAAGAGGAAATTTGGCTTTGTGGCAAATCGAATTTATCCTGAAATTTGAATTGAATTCCACTCTATGGGTTTCGATTGACTGATCTCCAGTAATAAAGTTCACTATAGTGCCCCTGATTGGTGATAAAACCCACCATGGTGCCCCTAGTAGCAGGGGTGCACATAGCCTTTCTGCTGCCTAAGGCGAAAACTAAAAGACAAACCAACCCCCCCCCGCCCCCCCATGCCAAATCTTCAAATTAACCCATATCCTCTAGCCCTAGTGTTAAAGACATATTTAGAAAACATTACATAAAGTGCTACAAAACATACAGGATAATACAGTGCCACATACCTCTTATATCAAGTGATGTCTCATTTGATGTAGACGTTCTCTTTCCTCTTCTTCTCCATTCAGAGCAGGCCGCCATGATGATTCCTACAGTGTGTGCACAATAACAAAGCGAGCTCCGTACAGTATTAGAATGTATTGGCTCTTATAGGCCGAAGTTATTACTCACAAGACTTCGCATAATTATTTCATAAATTGATTTCTACTGTAAAACATCATTTCTCGAACTCGGAATCGGTTCCAAGTGGTACTGGTTTTTTACAGTAGAAATTAATTTATGAAGTTATTACGTGATGTCTCGCAAGACTTCGCGAAGTAATAACTTCGGCTCATCAGAGCCAATACATCCTAATACTGTACAGAGCGCTCCTAATCAATTCCCTAATTATGATGTGTACATGTTCTGAATAGATTGAGGAACTCTGAAATAGGGAAATTATAGAAATGAATATCACATGACTTCAGGATCAGGCTACACTGAGTTTGTTTGTAGTCTGTTACCATGGAGACACAAATGTCTGCATGCAAGCTGTAGACAGAAAACAGTAGGATATTTTCAAAACTGTTTAACCACTTGCCGCCACGCTAACGCCGATGGGCGTCAGCGTGGCGGCTCTCTCAGGTCTCAGTCACGCCTATCGGCGTCATCTCGTGAGACCTGAGATTTCGCATGAACGCGCGCGCGTTCATGTGATCGGAGCCGGGACAACTGAAACTACAGCCTGCCAGCGCTGATCATGCGCTGGCAGGCTGTAGATGCGGAAAAAAACGCATTTAAATCGCATATCAGACGCTGTTTTGTAAACAGCGTCTGATATGCCTGCTGTCTGCTCGTCTGGTGGTCCCTTTGTTTGGGACCACCAGAGGAAACAAAGGTAAAGTGCACCAATCACTACACACACACCCCCACCCCCATCACTGATTAACCCTGATCACCCATGTCACCCCCTGATCACCAATGTCACCCCCTGATCACCCCTGTCACCCCCCTGTCACTAATCACCCCCTACAGGCTCATTCAGACGTCCGTATGTGTTTTGCGGATCCATGGATCTGCGGATCCATGGATCTACGGATCCGCAAAAATACGGACACCGGCAATGTGCTTTCCGCATTTTGCAGATCCGCACAGAACTATATAGAAAATGCTTTTTCTTGTCCGCAGTGCGGACAAGAATAGGACATGTTCTATATTTTTGCGGAGCGGAAGTGCAGACCCGGAGCGCGGATCCGTAATTCCGGATCCGAGCGGGACAAAGTCTGTCCCCATAGAAATGAATGGGTCCGCAATTCCGTTCCACAAACAGAATTGCGGACGTGTGAATGGGGCATAAGGGTCCCTTATCACCGTCAGTTAGTTAGCTACTTGTTAGGTAGTTAGCGCCCAGCCCACCGCACCGCAGTCACTGATTTTGGCAGAGATTTTTCATCCACATTGATCGATGCGAATGAAAAAATCTGCGCCGTTCATTTTATTTTTATTTTTCAGCCCAGAGGCTGAACGGAAAAAAAAATCTCATTACCCGTATGCTCAATATAAGGAGAATCGCAGAAACTCCTAATGCTGGCCATACGTGTAATGATTGCGGAGACCCTCAAATGCCAGGACAGTATAAATACCTCACATGTGACCCCATTTTAGAAAGAAGACACCCCAAGGTATTCCGTGAGGGGTATGGTGAGTTCATGTAAAATTTTATTTTTGTCACAAGTTAGTGGAATATGAGACTTTGTAAAAAAATATATATATATCAATTTCCGCTAACTTGTGCCAAAATTTTTTTTCTGTGAACTCGCCATGCCCCTCACGGAATACCTTGGGGTGTCTTCTTTCCAAAATGGGGTCACATGTGGGTATTTATACTGCCCTGGCATTTTAGGGGTCCTAAAGCGTGAGAATCCAAATGCGTAAAAATGGCCTGTGAAATCCTAAAGGTACTCATTGGTTTTAGGGCCCCTTTGCGCATCTTGGCTGCAAATAAGTGTCACACATGTGGTATCGCCGTACTCAGGAGAAGTAGGGCAATGTGTTTTGGGGTGTATTTTTACATATACCCATACTTTGTGTGAGAAATATCGCTGTAAACGACAACTTTTAAATTTTTTATACAAAGTTGTCAATTTACAGAGATATTACTCTCACCCAACATGGTTATATGTAAAAATACACCCCAAAACACATTGCCCTACTTCTCCTGAGTACGGCGATACCACATGAGTGACACTTTTGCAGCCTAGGTGCGTAAAGGGGCCCAAATTCCAACGAGTACCTTTAGCTTTACATGGCTGCTCACAATTAGCCCCACCCAAAATGCCAGAACAGTACAAACACCCCACAAATGACCCCATTTTGGAAAGAAGACACCCCAAGGTATTCGCTGAGGGGTATGGTGAGTCCATGAAAAATTTAACTTTTTGTCAAAAGTTAGCGGAAAGGGAGACTTTGCGAGAAAAACAATAAAAAATCAATTTCCGCTAACTTGTGCCAAAAAAAAAATCTTCTGTGAACTCGCCATGCCCCTCACGGAATACCTTGGGGTGTCTTCTTTCCAAAATGGGGTCACATGTGGGGTATTTCTACTGCCCTGGCATTTTAGGGGCCCTAAAGCGTGAGAAGAAAAATGCGTAAAAATGCCCTCCTAAAAGGTACTCATTAGAATTAGGGCCCCTTTGCACTCAGGCAGCAAAAAGTGTCACTCATGTGGTATCTCCGTACTCAGGAGAAGTAGGGCAATGAGTTTTGGGGTGTAGTTTTACATATACCCATGCTGGGTGAGAGAAATATCTCTGTAAACTGACAACTTTGTATAAATTTTTTTTAAAAGTTGTCATTTACAGAGATATTTCTCTCACCCAGCATGGTATATGTAAATGCACCCCAAAACACATTGCCCTACTTCTCCTGAGTACGGCAATACCACGTGTGTGACACTTTTTTGCAGCCTGGGTACGCAAAGGGGCCCTAAAACCAATGAGTACCTTTAGGATTTCACAGGGCATTTTTCCGCATTTTTCTTCTCACGCTTTAGGGCACCTAAAATGCCAGGGCAGAAATAAATACTCCACAAGTGACCCCATTTTGGAAAGAAGACACCCCAAGGTATTCCGTGAGGGTCATGGCGAGTTCACAGAATTTTTTTTTTTTTGGCACAAGTTAGCGGAAATTGAGATTTTTTTTTTTTTTTTTTTACAAAGTCTCATATTCCACTAACTTGTGACAAAAAATAAAATTTTACATGAACTCACCATACCCCTCACGGAATACCTTGGGGTGTCTTCTTTCTAAAATGGGGTCACATGTGGGTATTTATACTGCCCTGGCATTTTAGGGGCCCCTAAAGCGTGAGAAGAAGTCTGGAATCCAAATGCGTAAAAATGCCCTGTGAAATCCTAAAGGTACTCATTGGTTTAGGGCCCCTTGCGCATCAGGCTGCAAAAAGTGTCACTCATGTGGTATCACCGTACTCAGGAGAAGTAGGGCAATGTGTTTTGGGGTGTATTTTTATATATACCCATACTTTGTGTGAGAAATATCTCTGTAACAACTTTTTACATTTTTTTATACAAAGTTGACAATTTACAGAGATATTTCTCTCACCCAGCATGGGTAATATGTAAAAATACACCCCAAAACACATTGCCCTACTTCTCCTGAGTACGGCGATACCACATGAGTGACACTTTTTTGCAGCTAAGATGCGCAAAGGGGCCCAAATTCCAACGAGTACCTTTAGCTTTTACATGGCTGCTCACAATTTAGCCCCGCCCAAAATGCCAGAGCAGTAAACACACCCCACAAATGACCCCATTTTGGAAAGTAGACACCCCGAGGTATTCACTGAGGGGCATAGTGAGTCCGTCTGAGATTTTTTTTTTTTGCCAGAAGTTAGCAGAAATGGAAACTTTATTAATATTTTTTTTTCCTCAGAAAGTGTCATTTTCCGCTAACTTGTGAAAAAAAATGAAATGATACATGAACTCACCATGCCCCTCCGTGAATACTTTGGGGTGTCTTCTATCTAAAATGGTGTGATTTGGGGGTATTTATGCTTTCCTGACATTCTAGCACCTGAAGAAACATGACAGGTGCTCAGAAAGTCAGAGCTGCTTCAAAATGCAGAAATTCACTTTTTTGCACCATAGTTTGTAAACGCTATAACTTTTACCCAAACCAATAAATATACACTTATTGGATTTTTTTTATCAAAGACATGTAGAACAATAAATTTTGTGAAAAATTTATATAGAAATGTAGTTTTTTTTGAAAAATTTTACAACAGAAAATGAAAAATGTAATTTTTTTGCAAAAATGTTGTTACATTTTTATTAATGGCAAAAAAAGTAAAAATGTCAGCAGCAATGAATTACCACCAAATGAAAGCTCTGTTAGTGAGAAGAAAAGGAGGTAAAATTCATTTGGGTGGTAAGTTGTATGACCGAGCAATAAACAGTGAAAGTAGTGTAGTGCGGATTTGTAAAAAAGGGCCTGGTCACTAGGGTGGTATAAACCTGTGGTCTTCAAGTGGTTAAGTTGTTTCCCTTATTTACTTTAGATGCATTAATGTTTCTAGCCTATAATCTGTTTAATAATATGTTATGTATTGTATAATCCTGTAAGTATATTGTGTTTTCTTCACTTTGCAGAATGAAAATAACTTTTAGTGATACATAGCAACCATGCTGAAAGCTGTAGCTGACACTGTACTGAGATTGCCCTATGGACCATGGAGAAAAGCTCTTCTGTGCCAACAGATTATTACATCTGCTTGTTTTCAGGGTAACATGAAGTTCACTTTTTCAGATTCTGCACCAGATTCCCAAAAATGTGCAACAGAAAACAAAACAACAGTTGACAATCTTTATAAATTGTCTGTAAACATTAAGAAAATTCGCCGACTTAAAAGCTGGGTACTTCATAAAGATGTGGCCTATGTCGAGGAGACTGCAAATATTTTAAAGGAAATGGGAGCGAGTGACGTTACTGTGGCCAATATTCTTGAGTCTTGTCCAGAAGCTTTTTTACAGGAACCTGCAGAAATCAACACTCAAAAATCCACCTGGAACTTAGTTTGCCCCGAGGATAAAGAACTAATAACACTAATTGAAAAGTTTCCAGATTCCTTTTTTACTTGTAAAAGCCCCACCGATCAGCGAGACAACATCAAATACTTTCAAGATTTGGGACTTAACAATAAAATTGTCAGCAGACTCCTGACAAGTGCTCCACAAATCTTTTGTAATCAGGTTGAAAGCAATAAGAAGATGGTCGATGCTCTGGAAGAAAATTACCTAAGTCTAGGGGGTACAAGAGGGAACTTTAAAACCTGGATAATGAAGTTAATAAGTCAAGATCCATTTGTCCTTTCGAATACCACCAAGACGATTAATGAGAATCTGAAGTTTTTAAAAGACTTAGGATTTCATGATGAGAAAGTATTAAAACTACTGTCTAAACTGAAAGGTTTTATCTTTGATCTAAACACAGGCACTATGGAAAAGGGGGTTTTGTTCACAATGTCGACTTTTAAATGCAACAGTGAAGAGCTAAGAGAGATGGTAATGAAATGTCCTGCCCTTCTCTACTATTCTGTTCCTTTGCTGGAGGAGCGTTTACAAGTTCTTCTCCTGGAGGGAGCCTCTATACATCAAGTAAAAGAATGTCCTAATGTTCTAGAACTCACCCCGCAGATTGTGCAGTTTAGAGCTAGAAAAATCAAACAACTGGGTCGAAGAATACAGGACCAAAGTATAGAGGTTTTAAATGGAACAAAAAAAGATTTTGAAGTTAATTATGGAAAGTTGCAAGTAGGAAAAGAACGGCCTATCTTTAATCCCGTTGCTCCGTTGCATGTGGAAGAGTGACTTAAACACTGTATAACAGGGCTGGATCTGCCCCGGATTGTTGAATTGGTTGCCTAATTCTTATATTTACAATTTATGGTTTCTGCATCCATTAAACTGGGGTATTAACTTTAAAAGGGAGGCCCAGCTATATACATATTTTTTAATAAGTGGCAGAATGAGTTAAAAAATGAATCAACTATCACCCTCACTGATCCCCCACCACTGCTGTTCCAATGCTTATCAATCTTCACTGCTCTCTACTAGTGTTGAGAGCAAATATTCGAATTGCGAATTTTAATCGCGAATATTGCCACTTTGAGAATTTGCGAATATTTAGAATATAGTGCTATATATTCGTATTTGCGAATAGTGTTGATTGCGAATATTCTAATCGCAAATTTATCGCGAATATCGGCACTTAGCAACATCCCTAGCAACCGATAGTGAAGTTGCCTACCTCTTAGTGTTGATCGTGAATATTCTAATCGCAAATTTTTATCGCAAATATATTACATTGCCGATTTTTGCAATCAAGTAAATAATGACTGGAGATCATGAATTCTCGAATTTGCAAATTTGTGGCAAATATTCGGCCAAAAATTAGCGAAAAAAACGCAAATTTGAATATTGCCTATGCCGCTCATTACTTCTCTCTACTTCCTGGTCATCGCTTGACACACAGTATATGGTTTGAGATGCTCACTCAGTCAATCACTTGCTGAGGTGATTGACAACTGTGGTCAGTAATTGGCTGAGTGTTCTTCTCACCTCTCCTGGCGGTCTGGACCCATATCACCCTGCTCTCTTCCCGTTGGGTCCAGCCGCAAGCTATGGCCTGCTTGCTGACAAAGCTCTTAAAGGGACAGAGTGTGTGAAGCCTATTCTTCACCAGCCACTGCCATAACACAAAACAGGCATCTCCTGCTCTGTCCTATCTGTCGTGCCGAGACCAGAAAGGGGAAAGAAGCAAGGACCAGGCATTGGAACCTTAGCAGATATAGTTTGGTGAGAATGAACGCTGCTTCATCATTTTAACCTATTTTGACATGTATTTACACATTTTATCCTGCTGGGCCACCTTTTAATTAAATGGATTGTGCTGTGCTACAGTATTGATGACAAATCCTCAGGATAGGTCATCAATATCATATCGGTAGGTGTGCGGCTCCCGGTACACATACTGATCAGCTGTTTGAAGAGGTAGCAGTGGTTGTATGCGTGCTGCTTCCGCTTTAAAATTACTTGTGCGCTGACTCCTTTGCAGCCATGGTGCAGTGTAAGTACAACTGCTCATCCCATTCCCTTGAGTGTGATGTGCAGCTGCAATTACACTGCACCAACTCTACAAACATGACGACGTGCAGGTAATTTTAAAGGAGAAGCAGCACGCGCACAAGTGCTGCCATCTTTTTAGACAGCTGATTGGCAGGGGGTCCCTGATTGTCTGGACCCCTACCAATCTGATATTGATGATCAATTCTGAGAATTATAGCACCGCACTTCCCCTTTCATTTCTGGTTATTTGCTGTGGTGGGTAGGCATATTTTGACTTCTGCAGGCTCGTGTCTATAATGGTGTTAGGGTCATTAATCCCAAATTTTGAACAAATGTGACTTGCATGCACACGTGTTGTAATTGTTTGGTATGGGCAATTGGTTACAAAATCTTCATGTCTTATGTGCAGATTTTTATCTGTGGATTTTACCAATCTGCAACAAGTCTTTGGCCAATCAAAGGTGTGGATTTTGTGACAGATTTGTCTGTGCCCTAAATTATACCACACGTGAATCCACCCCTCCTATTTCGATGAACTGATGCATTAATATCTCATGCTTGAATAAAAAAAAAAAAAAAAAATCCTATTTCTCATTTTACTGTCTTTTATCTCCCCTTACCACCCAATATGTAATTTATTTACTCACATGCAATACCTTTATTATATCCGCTATAGTCCTGACTGCAGTCTTGTTCCCACTAATCATTACCAAAGGAGAGGGATTAGGGGGGCTGTACTTTGTAAACTGTGTTGTCTTTTGTTATTGATTTCTTTTTCTTTTTTTATTGTACGATCTAAAAGAAAAGTGCACTTTACTATGCTTCCCTGCTAACTATAGCTGCCTGTTTAGGCCAATAAGTAAATAAGGTAGGTTGCAAAAAAAAACACATTACCATGCACCAATCAAGCCAAGCCAAAGACTGTAGTTAGCCAACTTCCACCTTTTGACAACATTTGCCCAGTTATGTTACTATATTGGGAGTCAGAAGTCACATGTAGGCACTGGTGCCTGTTGGTGACGTACACCGCTGAGAAGTCAGCAGTGTAAAGAAAAGTCAATTTTAAGCACATAGGGAAAGGAGCCCTTTTGGGGGGTGGGGGTTCTATTAAAAATATAAATAACATATACATTAATAAAGTATATTACAAAAAGTGTTATTATGACATTAGGCACATTTTTACAAAAATGTATTCAAAAGTTTAGTTACTCTTTAACCCCGTATTGACACGGCCATATTTCACCTTAAGGACCAGGCCATTTTTTGCAAATCTGACCAGTGTCACTTTATGTGGTGATAACGTTTAAACACTTTTACTTATGCAGGCCATTCTAAGATTGTTTTTTCGACACATATGGTACTTCATGACAGTGGTAAAATGGAGTCGAAAAATTACATTTTTATTTATAAAAAAAATGCAAAATTTACCAAAAATCTTGAAAAATTAGCAATTTTCCAAGTTTCAATTTCTCTACTTCTATAATACATAGTAATACCTCCAAAAATAGTTATTAATTTACATATCCTATATGTCTACTTCATGTCTGGATCATTTTGGGAATGCCATTTTATTTTTGGGGGATGTTACAAGGCTTAGAAGTTTAGAAGCAAATCTTGGAAATTTTAAGACATTTTCCAAAACCCATTTTTTTAGGCACGAGTTCAGGTTTGAAGTCACTTTGTGAGGCTTACATAATAGAAACCACCCAAAATGACCCCATTTTGGAAACTACACCCCTCAAGGTATTCAAAACTGATCTTACAAACTATGTTAAACCCTTTAGGTGCTCCACAAGAGTTATTACCAAATGGAGATGAAATTTCAGAATTTCATTTTTTTGCCAAATTTTCCATTTTAACCCATTTTTTACACTAACAAAGCAAGGGTTAACAGCCAAACAAGACTGTATTTTTATTGCCCTAACTCTGTCGTTTATAGAAACACCCCATATGTGGTCGTACACTACTGTACGGCCACACGGCAGGGCATAGAGGGAAAGGAGCGCCGTGTGTTTTTGGAAGGCTGATTTTTATGGACCGGTTTATTTACATCATGTCTTGTTTCAAGCACTCCTGATGCACCCCTGGAGTAGAAACTTTCTAAAAGTGACCCCATTTTGGAAACTATGGGATACATATGATTTTTGGTTGCTTTATATTACATTTTTGTGAGGTAAGGTAAGGTTACCAAAAAGTGAAATTCTGAAATTTCATCTCCATTTGCCATTAATTGTTGAGGAACACCCAAAGGGTTAATAAAGTTTGTAAAATCAGTTTTGAATACCTTGAGGGGTGTAGTTTCTTAAATGGGGTCACTTTTAGGGAGTTTCTACTCTAGGGGGGCTTCAAAAGTGACATGGTGTCAATAAAAAAGGCCATCAAAATCGGCCTTCCAGAAACCATGTCGGTCCTTTCCTTTTGCGCCCTGCCTTTTAGTGATACAGAAGTTTATGGACTACAAATGTGATGTTTCTGTAAACTGCAGTATCAGGGTAATAAATATTAAGTTTTGTTTGGCTTTTAACCCTTGCTTTTTTACCGGTAAAGATGGATTGAAATGGAAAAATGCCAACAATGACTGTTTTCGCACCGTTTTTAAAAATTTTTGGGAGCGTGTTAATCTGGGGGGTTAGGTCATGAGGTATTTTTATAGAGGAGAATATTACGGACGCGGCGATACCTAATGAGTCTACTTTTTTACAATTATTTAGGTTTTAGACTATATTATCCCTTTTGATACAAAAAAAATAAATTTGTATCTCTAAAGCCTAATAGTCATTTTTTTTGTTTGTTTTTTAGCCGATTGTATTAGAAAGGGCCTCATTTTTGCGGGATGACAGGATGGTTTTAATGGCACTATTTTGGGGGGCATGTGACTTTTTGATCGCTTGCTATTATGCGTTTTATTATGTTAATCTAAGGGGTTAGGTCATGGGGTATTTTTATAGGCTAGATTATTACGGATGCGGCGATACCTAATTTGTCGACTTTTTTAATTATTTTAGATTTATAAACTAACATTTTTGAAAAAATTCTTTGGGGTGTCTCAAGTCTGAGAACCATAGTTTTTATCCGATTGTCAGTGGCTACATGGAAAAGGGGATAATAAATGTAGTACTCCATGGAAGTGTGGTACTCCCTGAAGCAACCAATAACGCAGAGGCCCGGATGATCGGGGCATGTGTCACACTGAGTGGTGGTGTCCTTCCATATTCCCCTCCTGTGACACACACTGCATCTTTTTTGGGTTCGTCCCTTCCTTCCAGTATGGGGGACCACACCTGGAAAGTGTTTTGGCCAGGGACGGTCCGGGCGCCTCCAGTTCCTGAGGTACTCTGGCCTGCTCTTTCCCGGTCAGAAAAGATCAGGGCCTTGAGGACTGCCTCATAAAGCTGAAGGAATTTACCTGTGTTGCCAGCGCACTGGAACAGTACAAAAGAGTTTTACATGGCAACCACAACTTTTTTGTACCATGTCTGGGTTTTGCGCATGGCGTTATATGGCTTGAGGACTTGATCAGAGAGATCAACTCCTCCCATATACTGATTGTAGTCGACGATACAATCGGGCTTGAGGACCGTTGCCGTGGTACCTCGCACAGGGACAGTGGAGATGCCATTACCGTGAATTGTGGTCAGCATAAGGACATCCCTCTTGTCCTTATATCTGACCAGCAGCAGGTTTCCACTGGTAAAAGCACGGGTCTCACCCCTGGGGATAGGTACCTGGAGGGGGACGGTAGGTCCCACAAGCGGACGCGGATCTGGCGGCGATGGACCTGAACAAGGGGATACTAGTATAAAAGTTGTAACCCTTATCTAGCAGTGGGTGCATAAGGTCCCACACAAGTTTCCTGCTAACACCCAGAGTGGGGGGACATTCTGGGGGTTTAATACGGGAATCTCGCCCCTCGTATACATGAAGCTTGTAAGTGTACCCTGAGTTACTCTCACTAATTTTGTACAGCTTCACGCCATACCTCGCCCACTTTGAGGGAACATACTGGCGGAAAATGAGTCTCCCCTTGAAAGCAATGAGAGACTTATCAACCGCGACCTCCCTTTCAGGTACATAGGCCTCCACAAATGTGGCCCCAAAGTGATCGATGACCGGCCGTATCTTATACAGACGGTCATAGGCAGGATCACTACAGGGGGAAATGCTGCATATCTGCATAATGCAGGCATTTCCGGATGGCCTAAAACCGGGAACGTGTCATGGCCGTACTGTAAGGTGGGGTCTGGTAGAGGACGTCCCCACTCCAGTACAGCCTGGCACTGGGTTTCTTGACTAGGCCCATGTGCAGCACGAGGCCCCAAAACTTCCTCATCTCGGCTGCACTGACCTGCGTCCAGCCACCGGGCCTAGCCAAAAAAATGCCCGGGTGTTGAGCAACAAACTGTTGGACGTACAGATTTGTTTGCTCCACCATCAGATTCACAAGAGGGTCACTGAAAAAAAGACTGAAATAGTCAAATTCAGTAAAGCCCACTGTGGGAATCTGGATTCCTGGTTGACCAACAAAATCATGAATCGCGGGCTCAAAATTCTCTGGGGTACACCAAGCAAGTTCACCGGTTGGGGGCTCAGGTGAAGTTAGCTGCTGGGCCGAGAAACTAGTACCAGCCCCAGAGCTGCTCGTACTAGGGTGGGCCAAAGGGTCCCCTTGCTCCGCCTGACGGCATCTCCGCCGCCTTGGGGGCTCATCATCATCGCTAGATGATGAGGAGGATGCGGATGACAAAAGGAACGTGGGGTCATCCTCGTCCTCACTGGGACTCTCGGATTCGGAGGCAAGCTGGGCATATGCCTCCTCAGCCGAGAACGTCTGGCGGGCCATAGGGGAGTGTGTGTGGGTGCGTGGGTAGGTGCGTGCGTGAAAACCTTTATTTAGTGTGCGTGTGTGTGGGGGCACGGGTGTTCACGACTTTTCCCTAAGACTAACAGGAAAAAAAAAGCCCAAAAATGTAAAAAGTGTTAAAAAAAAAAAATCGAACTCACTGATAAGCCATCCGGCGCTGATCAGCGGTGGGGTGGGCAATGCGCTAACAGTGGCCGGACGCTAAAGAGTGCTGGCCACTGTCAGTGGACAAAAAAAAAAAAAAAAAAAGCTTGCGCCCCAAAAACAGGTGGGGGGGGGGGGGTGGGGGGAGGCAAGGGGGCAAGCTGCAGCACCCCTTGGGGGGTCTAGGGTCACACAGCTGTGCTGTGGACCCCAGACACCCTAAGAGGGTGATGCAACACTGAAAAAAAATTAACTCTAAACTGTCCCTACCTCTCCCTGCCTGAACTAATGCTTGGCTTGGCTTTCCCTAACCTACCTGCAAGTGCCAGATGGCACTCTGGATGGGCACAGGGGGGTGAAGGCTGGGTGCTGGGCTCTATGGATCCGATGCAGGCTCTTCTCTCCTCGCTCCTCTGACACAAAATGGAGGAGGAGGAGAAGAGCAAGGGGAGTTAACCCCTCCCGCCCGTGCAGCCAATCAGAAGTTCAAAAAGTTTTCTGTATATGTCAATAGAGATAAATGATAGAATAGATGTTAAATATAATAAATGCACACATTGGCTATAAAAAAAACGCTATTTTGAAAAAAACGCAACAAAACCGCCACTGAATAAGCATGCGTTTTTTAAAATGTATATTAAAATCTAATGTGTCATGCACTTAACCACATCAGCCCCCCTAGCTTAAACACCCTTAATGACCAGGCCACTTTTTACAATTCCGCACTACACTACTTTCACCGTTTATTGCTCCGTCATGCAACTTACCACCCAAATGAATTTTACCTCCTTTTCTTCTCACTAATAGAGCTTTCATTTGGTGGTATTTCATTGTTGCTGACATTTTAACTTTTTTTGCCATTAATACAAATTTAACGACACTTTTGTAAAAAAAATGACATTTTTCACTTTCTGTTGTAAAATTTTTAAAAAAAAAAATACATTTCTATATAAATTTTTCTCTAAATTTATTGTTCTACTTGTCTTTGATAAAAAAAAGTCCAATAAGTGTATATTTATTGGTTTGGGTAAAAGTTATAGCGTTTACAAACTATGGTGCAAAAAAGTGAATTTCGGCATTTTGAAGCAGCTCTGACTTTCTGAGCACCTGTCATGTTTCTTCAGGTGCTAGAATGTCAGGATACCCCCCAAATCACACCATTTTAGAAAGAAGAAACCCCAAAGTATTCGCGGAGGGGCTTGGTGAGTTCATGTATCATTTCATTTTTTTTCACAAGTTAGCGGAAAATGACACTTTCTGAGAAAAAAAAAAAAAAGTTTCAATTTCTGATAACTTCTGGCAAAAAAATAAAAAAAATCTCAGACGGACTCACTATGCCCCTCAGTGAATACCTTGGGGTGTCTACTTTCCGAAATGGGGTCATTTGTGGGGTGTGTTTACTGTTCTGGCATTTTGGGCGGGGCTAAATTGTGAGTCGCCATGTAAAACCTAAAGGTACTCGTTGGAATTTGGGCCCCTTTGCGCACCCAGGCTGCAAAAAAGTCTCACACATGTGGTATCGCCGTACTCAGGAGAAGTAGGGCAATGTGTTTTGGGGTATATTTTTACATATACCCATGTTTGGTGAGAGAAATATCTCTGTAAATTGTCAACTTTGTATAAAAATTTTTAAAAGTTGGCGTTTACAGAGATATTTTTCACACAAAGTATGGGCATATATAAAAATACACCTTAAAACACATTGCCCTACTTCTCCTGAGTACGGCGATACCATGTGTGCCACTTTTGCAGCCTGGATGCGCAAAGGGCCCTAAACCAATGAGTACCTTTAGGATTTCACAGGGCATTTTACGCATTTGGATTCCAGACTTCTTCTCACGCTTTAGGGGCCCCTAAAATGCCAGGACAGTATAAATACTCCACATGTGACCCCATTTTGGAAAGAAGACACCCCAAGGTATTCTGTGAGGGTATGGTGAGTTCATGTAAAATTTTATTTTTGTCACAAGTTAGTGGAATATGAGACTTTGTAAAAACAAAATAAAAAAATAAAAAAAATTACGCTGACTTGTGCCAAAAAATAAAAATTCTGTGAACTCACCATGCCCCTCACGGAATACCTTGGGGTGTCTTCTTTCCAAAATGGGGTCACATGTGGGGTATTTATACTCACCTGGCATTTTAGGGGCCCCTAAAGTGTGAGAATCCAAATGCATAAAAATGGCCTGTGAAATCCTAAAGGTACTCATTGGTTTTAGGGCCCCTTTGCGCACCAAGGCTGCAAAAAGGGTCACTCATGTGGTATCGCCGTACTCAGGAGAAGTAGGGCAATGTGTTTTGGGGTGTATTTTACATATACCCATGCTGGGTGTGAGAAATATCGCTGTAAACAACAACTTTTACATTTTTTATTCAAAGTTGTCAATTTACAGAGATATTTCTCTCACCCAGTATGGGTATATGTAAAATACACCCTAAACACATTGCCCTACTTCTCCTGAGTACGGCGATACCACATGTGTGACACTTTTTGCAGCCAAGATGCTAAAGGGGCCCAAATTCCAATGAGTACCTTTTAGGAGGGCATTTTTACGCATTTTTCTTCTCACGCTTTAGGGCCCCTAAAATGCCAGGGCAGTAGAAATACCCACATGTGACCCCATTTTGGAAAGAAGACACCCCAAGGTATTCCATAGAAGATTTTTTTGGCACAAGTTAGTGGAAATTGATTTTTATAGTTTTTCTCACAAAGTCTCCCTTTCCGCTAACTTTTGACAAAAAGTTTAATTTTTCATGGACTCATTATGCCCCTCAGCGAATACCTTGGGGTGTCTTCTTTCCAAAATGGGGTCACATGTGAGTATTTATACTGCCCTGGCATTTTAGGGGCCCTAAAGCGTGAGAAGAAAATGCGTAAAAATGCCCTCCTAAAAGGTACTAGTTGAATTTGGGCCCCTTGCGCATCTTGGCTGCAAAAGTGTCACACATGTGGCATCGCCGTACTCAAGAAAAGTAGAGCGATGTGTTTGGGTGTATTTTTACATATACCCATGCTGGGTGAGAGAAATATCTCTGTAAATTGACAACTTTGAATAAAAAAATTTAAAAAGTTGTCGTTTACAGCGATATTTCTCACACCCAGCATGGGTATATGTAAAAATACACCCCAAAACACATTGCCCTACTTCTCCTGAGTACGGCGATACCACATGTGTGACACTTTTTTGCAGCCAAGATGCGCAAAGGGGCCCTAAAACCAATGAGGATTTAACAGGCCATTTTTACGCACTTGGATTCTCACGCTTTAGGACCCCTAAAATGCCAGGGCAGTATGAATACCCCACATGTGACCCCATTGTGGAAAGAAGACACCCCAAGGTATTCTGTGAGGGGTATGGCGAGTTCACAGAAAAAAAAAAAATTGGCACAAGTTAGCGGAAATTGTTTTTTTTTTGTTTTTGTTTTTTTTTACAGTCTCATATTCCACTAACTTGTGACAAAAAATAAAATTTTACATGAACTCCCCATACCCCTCACGGAATACCTTGGGGTGTCTTCTTTCTAAAATGGTGTCACATGTGGGGTTTTGTACTGCCCTGGCATTTGAGGGTCTCCGCAATCATTACACGTATGGCCAGCATTAGGAGTTTCTGCGATTCTCCGTATATTGAGCATACGGGTAATGAGATTTTTTCCGTTCAGCCTCTGCGCTGAAAAAAAAAAAAATGAACGGCACAGATTTTTCATTCGCATCGGTCAATGTGGATGAAAAAATCTCTGCCAAAATCAGTGACTGCGGTGCGGTGGGCTGGGCGCTAGCTACCTAACAAGTAGCTAACTAACTGGCGGTGATAAGGGACCCTTATGCCCCATTCACACGTCCGAAATTCTGTTTGCGGAGCGGAATTGCGGACTCATTCATTTCTATTGGGACAGACTTTGTCCCGCTCGGATCCGGAATTACGGATCCGCGCTTCCGGGTCTGCACTTCCGTTCCGCAAAAATATAGAACATGTCCTATTCTTGTCCGCAATTGGGGGTTAGTGTAGTGTTTGGTGCAACTTTACTGTGTTACCTGGTCCTCTGGTGGTCGATCCCAGCAAATGGGACCACCAGAGGACCAGGTAGCAGCTATATCAGACGCTGTTCATAAAACAGCGTCTGATATAGCTGTTTGATGCGATTTTATTCGCATCTACAGCCTGCCAGCGATGGATCATCGCTGGCAGGCTGTAGCCTAACTGGCGTGCCGCGCTTCTCTGTGAACGCACGCGCGTTCACAGGAAATCTCGGCTCTCACGAGATGACGCGCCGACGCGTCAACTCAGGGCTACAGGACCGCCCGCAGGATGCATCCCTGCGTTAGGCGGTCCTGTAGTAGTTAAAAGTTATTCTGTATATTCTTTATATATATATTACAGACACAGTAGAGGAAATTCACACAAAGTGATAAAGGTTTTCATATAGTTTTGTGTATATGTCAATGAAGAAGACAGATAGAACGAATGTTATATATTGGGTGGAATGAATATGCACAAATGCAAATATAAGATATAAAAATGCAATGGTTGAAAAAAACGTAAGAAAACCGCAACCGATATTTTGTACAATGTATAGTAAGATGGAATATCTTTCACGGGTAGAGACATGGCCCAAATGGTGTTTTTTTATTGAATAAGGGAAAAGGATGATTAGGATACACTTTTATATACAAATAAAAAAGATCCATGTCGGGACTTAGTAACACCCCAATTGGAGGAGGAGGAAAAGTCCTATAAAAAGGGTACGGCAGCACTTAAATAAACACCACTGAGGAAGGGACAGGATACAAAGAATAGAGATGGCCCGAACTATCCGCCGGCGAACAGTTCCCGGCGAACATAGCTTGTTCGCGTTCGCCTCTGCCGGGCGAACATATGCGATGTTCGGTCCGCCCCCTATACATCATCATTGAGCAAACTTTGACCCTGTACCTCACAGTCAGCAGACACATTCCAGCCAATCAGCAGCATACCCTCCCTCCCAGACCCTCCCACCTCCTGCACAGCATCCATTTTAGATTCATTCAGAAGCTGCAGTCTTAGGCCTTATTCACACGTCCGTAGTGTGTTTTGCGGAAACACGGAAACACGGATCCGCAAAACACGGAAACACGGATCCACAAAACACGGACGGCTGCAATGTGCGTTCACAGAAAAAAAAAATTGGCACAAGTTAGCGGAAATTGTTTTTTTTTTTTGTTTTGTTTTTACAGTCTCATATTCCACTAACTTGTGACAAAAATAAAATTTTACATGAACTCCCCATACCCCTCACGGAATACCTTGGGGTGTCTTCTTTCTAAAATGGTGTCACATGTGGGGTTTTGTACTGCCCTGGCATTTGAGGGTCTCCGTAATCATTACACGTATGGCCAGCATTAGGAGTTTCTGCGATTCTCCGTATATTGAGCATACGGGTAATGAGATTTTTTTCCGTTCAGCCTCTGCGCTGAAAAAAAAAAATGAACGGCACAGATTTTTTCATTCGCATCGGTCAATGTGGATGAAAAATCTCTGCCAAAATCAGTGACTGCGGTGCGGTGGGCTGGGCGCTAGCTACCTAACAAGTAGCTAACTAACTGGCGGTGATAAGGGACCCTTATGCCCCATTCACACGTCCGAAATTCTGTTTGCGGAACGGAATTGCGGACCCATTCATTTCTATTGGGACAGACTTTGTCCCGCTCGGATCCGGAATTACGGATCCGCGCTCCGGGTCTGCACTTCCGTTCCGCAAAAAATATAGAACATGTCCTATTCTTGTCCGCAATTGGGGGTTAGTGTAGTGTTTGGTGCAACTTTACTGTGTTACCTGGTCCTCTGGTGGTCGATCCCAGCAAATGGGACCACCAGAGGACCAGGTAGCAGCTATATCAGACGCTGTTCATAAAACAGCGTCTGATATAGCTGTTTGATGCGATTTTATTCGCATCTACAGCCTGCCAGCGATGGATCATCGCTGGCAGGCTGTAGCCTAATCTGGCGTGCAGCGCTTCTCTGTGAACGCACGCGTTCACAGGAAATCTCGGTCTCACGAGATGACGCGCCGACGCGTCAACTCAGGGGCTACAGGACCGCCCGCAGGATGCATCCCTGCGTTAGGCGGTCCTGTAGTAGTTAAAAGTTATTCTGTATATTCTTTATATATATATTACAGACACAGTAGAGTAAATTCACACAAAGTGATAAAGGTTTTCATATAGTTTTGTGTATATGTCAATGAAGAAGACAGATAGAACGAATGTTATATATTGGGTGGAATGAATATGCACAAATGCAAATATAAGATATAAAAATGCAATGGTTGAAAAAAACGTAAGAAAACCGCAGAACCGATATTTTGTACAATGTATAGTAAGATGGAATATCTTTCACGGGTAGAGACATGGCCCAAATGGTGTTTTTTATTGAATAAGGGAAAAGGATGATTAGGATACACTTTTATATACAAATAAAAAGATCCATGTCGGGACTTAGTAACACCCCAATTGGAGGAGGAGGAAAAGTCCTATAAAAGGGTACGGCAGCACTTAAATAAACACCACTGAGGAAGGGACAGGATACAAAGAATAGAGATGGCCCGAACTATCCGCCGGCGAACAGTTCCCGGCGAACATAGCTTGTTCGCGTTCGCCTCTGCCGGGCGAACATATGCGATGTTCGGTCCGCCCCCTATACATCATCATTGAGCAAACTTTGACCCTGTACCTCACAGTCAGCAGACACATTCCAGCCAATCAGCAGCATACCCTCCCTCCCAGACCCTCCCACCTCCTGCACAGCATCCATTTTAGATTCATTCAGAAGCTGCAGTCTTAGGCCTTATTCACACGTCCGTAGTGTGTTTTGCGGAAACACGGAAACACGGATCCGCAAAACACGGAAACACGGATCCGCAAAACACGGACGGCTGCAATGTGCATTCCGCATTTTGCGGACCGCACATTGCTGGCACTATAGAAAGAATGCCTTTTCTTGTCCGCAATTGCGGACAAGAATAGGACATGTTCTATTTTTTTACGGAAACACGGATGCGGAAACACGGATGCGGACATCACATAGTGTGCTGTCCACATCCATTCCTGCCCCTATGAAATGAATGGGTCTGCAACCCTTCCGCAAAATTGCGGAAGGGATGCGGATCCATTTTGCGGATGTGTGAATTAGGCCTTAGTGAGAGGAAGGAGAGTGTAGTAGCTGCTGATTTAATTGGGAAATTGATAGCTAGGCTAGTGAATTCAGTGTCCACTCCAGTCCTGAAAGACTCATCTGATCTCTGCTGTAAGGACAGCGTCCTGACAGCACCCCAAAAAGCCCTTTTTAGGGCTGCAACATTAGTCTGCTTTTTTTTTTTCCTTTATATACATATTGCAGTTGCCTGGCCTGCCTGTGTGTGAGGAGCTGCAGGCCCACAGACTGTAGTGTGCCCACTGCCAGTGCCCACCCCTGTCATTCCGTGTGGTACAGGACTTTGCATCAAAAAAAGGCATTTAATTTTTACACTTTAATCTAAGTTAGTTGCCTGCTGCAGTGTGTGTCAGGCCGACTTCAACTGACTGTAGTGTGCCCACTGCCAGTGCCCACCCCTGTCATCCCGTGTGGCACAGGACTTTGCTTAAAAAAGGCACTTAATTTTTACACTTTAATCTAAGGTTAGTTGCCTGCCAGTGTGTGTCAGGCTGACTTCCACTGACTGTAGTGTGCCCACTGCCAGTGTCCACCACTCATACCGGCTGGCACAGGACTTTGCATAAAAAAGGCATTTAATTTTTACACTTTAGTGTAATTTCAGCTGCTTGCCTGCTGCTAGTGTGTGTCAGGCCGACTTCAACTGACTGTAGTGTGCCCACTGCCAGTGCCCACCCCTGTCATCCCGTGTGGCACAGGACTTTGCTTAAAAAAAGGCACTTAATTTTTACACTTTAATCTAAGGTTAGTTGCCTGCCAGTGTGTGTCAGGCTGACTTCCACTGACTGTAGTGTGCCCACTGCCAGTGTCCACCACTCATACCGGCTGGCACAGGACTTTGCATAAAAAGGCATTTAATTTTTACACTTTAGTGTAATTTCAGCTGCTTGCCTGCTGCTAGTGTGTGTCAGGCCGACTTCAACTGACTGTAGTGTGCCCACTGCCAGTGCCCACCCCTGTCATCCCGTGTGGCACAGGACTTTGCTTAAAAAAAGGCACTTAATTTTTACACTTTAATCTAAGGTTAGTTGCCTGCCAGTGTGTGTCAGGCTGACTTCCACTGACTGTAGTGTGCCCACTGCCAGTGTCCACCACTCATACCGGCTGGCACAGGACTTTGCATAAAAAAGGCATTTAATTTTTACACTTTAGTGTAATTTCAGCTGCTTGCCTGCTGCTAGTGTGTGTCAGGCCGACTTCAACTGACTGTAGTGTGCCCACTGCCAGTGCCCACCCCTGTCATCCCGTGTGGCACAGGACTTGCTGATAAAAAGGCACTTAATTTTTACACTTTAATCTAAGGTTAGTTGCCTGCCAGTGTGTGTCAGGCCCACTTCCACTGACTGTAGTGTGCCCACTGCCAGTGCCAACCACTGATACCGGGTGGCACAGTAGCTTGCCGATAAATAAGGCATTTAATTTTTAGACAGTAGTCTAAATTCAGTTGCTTGCCTGCTGCCAGTGTGTGTCAGGCCCTCTTCCACTGACTGTAGTGTGCCCACTGCCAGTGCCAACCACTGATACCGGGTGGCACAGTAGCTTGCCGATAAATAAGGCATTTAATTTTTAGACAGTAGTCTAAATTCAGTTGCTTGCCTGCTGCCAGTGTGTGTCAGGCCCACCTCCACTGACTGTAGTGTGCCCACTGCCAGTGCCAACCACTGATACCGGGTGGCACAGTAGCTTGCCCGATAAATAAGGCATTTAATTTTTAGACAGTAGTCTAAATTCAGTTGCTTGCCTGCTGCCAGTGTGTGTCAGGCCCACTTCCACAGACTGTAGTGTGCCCACTGCCAGTGCCAACCACTCATACCGGGTGGCACAGTACCTAGCACGCGTAGTACCACTTATCTAAAAAAATGACAGGCAGAGGCAGGCCACCCCGCAGGGGCCGTCGTGGTCGTGGTGCTGTGATTTCCACTGTCCCTGGAATAATGCCCAGTTTTCAGAGGCCACGTACCCTGAACCCGAAAAATTCAGAGGGCGTAGTTGACTGGCTTAGACAGGACACCCAATCTTCAACAGCTTCCGCTAAGAACCTTGACGCACCATCCTCCTCCAGCTCAGCTTCGGTCACCTGCTCTCAAGTTACCACGCACCCGCCCGTCGCCACCACCACCACTACCACCACAGCCACCACAGCCGCTTCACTTGATCCGTCAGAGGAGTTATTTACACATCAGTTGGATGCAATTAGTGATGCGCAACCATTATTGCCAGATGATGTAGATTACGGGGATATGTCTCAGTCAGGCAGGATTACACACATGGACGTACAGTGTGATGATGATGATGATGATGTTGTACCCGCTGCTGCTTCCTTTGCTGAGGTGTCAGATACAAGTGAGCGGTTGATGATGACGATGTGTCCACGGATGCCACGTGGGTGCCTGCTCGAAGAGAAGAAGAGGGGAAAGTTCTGAAGGGGAGACAGAGAGAATGAGGAGACGAGTTGGAAGCAGGGGAGGTCGTCGCAAGGAGTTAGTGGCACAGTCAGACAGCATGTATCGGCACCTGGGGTCAGCCAGACAGCACGCCAGTCAACGCATGCTGTTGCCACCACTAGAATGCCGTCATTGCAAAGCTCAGCAGTGTGGCATTTTTTTGTGTGTCTGCCTCTGATAAAAGCAATGCCATTTGCAACCTGTGCCAAAAGAAACTGAGTCGTGGGAAGTCCAACACCCACCTTGGTACAACTGCTTTGCGAAGGCACATGATCTCACATCACAAGCGCCTATGGGATCAACACATGAGTACAAGCAGCACACAAACTCAAAGCCACCATGCTCCTCCTGGTCCAGCATCTTCAGCCACGTCAACCACTGCTGTCCTCCCTGCCCCCTCTCAACCACCCGCCACTCCATCTCTCACCTTCAGCAGTTCCTGCTCATCTGCCCACAGTCAGGTGTCTGTCAAGGACATGTTTGAGCATAAGAAGCCAATGTCACAAAGTCACCCCTTGCCCGGCGACTGACAGCTGGCTTGACGGAACTCTTAGCCCGCCAGCTTTTACCATACCAGCTGGTAGAGTCTGAGGCCTTCAAAAATTTGTCGCTATTGGGACACCACAGTGGAAGGTACCCGGACGAAATTTTTTTTCAAAAAGGCAATCCCAAACCTCTACCATGTCATTGAAAAGGAAGTCATGGCATCTCTGGCATACAGTGTTGGGGCAAGGGTCCATCTGACCACTGATACCTGGTCTGCAAAGCACGGTCAGGGCAGGTATATCACGTATACTGCGCATTGGGTCAACCTGCTGACGGCTGACAAGCATGGAATGCGTGGCTCCGCAGCGGAGTTGGTGACACCACCACGACTTGCAGGCAGACCTACTGCCACCTCCTCTACTCCTACTCCATCCTCTTCAATATCCTCCTCGGCTGAGTCCTCTTCTGCTGCGGCGTCTGGCTGCACATCAACTGATTCCCCCAGCTCCCCAGGGGCTATTCCACATCCCGGATACGACAGTGTCACGCTATCTTAGGGTTGACTTGCCTGAAAGCAGAGAGCCACACAGGACCAGCACTCCTGTCCGCCCTGAGCGCACAGGTGGATCAGTGGCTGACCCCGCACCAACTGGAGATCGGCAAAGTGGTGTGTGACAATGGAAGCAATCTGTTGTCGGCATTAAATTTGGGCAAGTTGTCACATGTGCCGTGCATGGCACATGTGTTGAATCTCATCGTACAACGTTTTGTGTCTAAGTACCCAGGCTTACAGGACGTCCTCAAGCAGGCCAGGAAGGTGTGTGGCCATTTCAGGCGTTCCTACACGGCCATGGCGCACTTTTCCGATATTCAGCGGCGAAACAACATGCCAGTGAGGCGCTTGATATGCGACAGCCCGACACGTTGGAATTCAACACTCCTAATGTTCGACCGCCTGCTCCAACAAGAAAAAGCCGTCAACAGTATTTGTATGACCGGGGTGCTAGGACAGCCTCTGCGGAGCTGGGAATCTTTTGCCACGTTACTGGACACTCATGCGCAATGCCTGTAGGCTTATGCGTCCTTTTGAGGAGGTGACAAACCTAGTCAGTCGCACCGAAGGCACCATCAGCGACCTCATCCCATTTGTTTTCTTCCTGGAGCGTGCCCTGCGAAGAGTTCTGGATCAGGCTGTAGATGAGCGTGAAGAGGAAGAGGAAGAGTTGTGGTCACCATCACCACCAGAAACAGCCTTGTCATCATCGCTTGCCGGACCTGCAGCAACGCTGGAAGAGGAGTATGAGGAAGAGGAGTCAGAGGAGGAATGTGGTGGCTTTGAGGAGGAGGAAGACCAACCACAGCAGGCACCCCAGGGTGCTCGTTGTTGTCACCTATCTGGGACCCATGGTGTTGTACGTGGCTGGGGGAAGAACAGACCGTCAATGACATCAGTGAGGACGAGGAACGGGAAATGAGTAGCTCTGCATCCAACCTTGTTCAAATGGGGTCTTTCATGCTGTCATGTCTGTTGAGGGACCCACGTATAAAAAGGATAAAGGAGAACGATCTGTACTGGGTGGCCACGCTACTAGACCCCGGTATAAGCAGAAAGTGGCAGAAATGTTACCAAATTACCGAAAGTCGGAAAGGATGCAGCAGTTCAAAACCAAACTAAAAAATATGCTTTACACAGCTTATAAGGGGAATGTCACAGCACAACGGGAATCTAACAGGGGAAGAGGTGAGTGTAATCCTCCTCCTACCACGGCGGCAAGGACTGGACGATTTACAGATGTGTTGTTGATGGAGGACATGCGGAGCTTTTTCAGTCCTACTCATCGCCACAGCCCTTCGGGATCCAGCCTTAGAGAACGACTCGACCGACAGGTAGCAGACTACCTCGCCTTAACAGCAGATATCGACACTCTGAGGAGCAATGAACCCCTTCACTACTGGGTGTGCAGGCTTGACCTGTGGCCTGAGCTATCCCAGTTTGCGATAGAACTTCTGGCCTGCCCTGCTTCAAGTGTCCTGTCAGAAAGGACCTTCAGTGCAGCAGGAGGCATTGTCACTGACAAGAGAAGTCGCCTCGGTCAAAAAAGTGTTGATTACCTCACCTTCATAAAGATGAATGAGGCATGGATCCCGAAGGGACTGACAGTGGGGGATACGTTTGACTAACAAAAGGCCTGATTACATGCCATGGCCTTAAAATGGTCCCCACGCTGCTGTATTTAATGTCTGCATACCGGATGACTTTCGTGAATTCTCCACCACCAACTAGGGTTCAAGCCGCAATGTTTTAGTCACTTTTCTGCCTGGAAAACATAAATTTTTCCGGCCGCTGCTACAATAGCGGCTGCAACAGTGCAATTATTTTTCAGGCATGTGTACATGCCTAATTTTTCTGTCCTATGGTGCAGCACTGTGGCTGCAAAAACAAACCAAAAAAAAGGCACATACAAGTGTCAATTCCCCTTCGTGATCGTTACCTTGTTGTGGTGAAGGGGCTTGCGTATCACAATGAAGCAATCATCATCACCTCTATAAGTGTGTTGGCAATGTTGCCACACCCCAGATGATAAGGCCGTTGCTTCATTATGATCAGACCAAAAGCGATCGGGTGGCCACGCTACTAGACCCCGGTATAAGCAGAAAGTGGCAGAAATGTTACCAAATTACCGAAAGTCGGAAAGGATGCAGCAGTTCAAAACCAAACTAAAAAATATACTTTACACAGCTTATAAGGGGATGTCAATGGGGATTCGACAATGGTTAATCAATTCGACCGGATAGGGTCCGTAACAGGGATTAAACTGATAGCAATAGTACTAGTTAAGACACCACTCATATAGGGTGTCACAGCACATTGCTCTGTGCACGCGCAGTGCCCCAATTTGGGAGTAAGAGGACCGACCAAGCTGCTTTTTCCATCTCCCGGTTCCTGAAATCAATTCAGTTTAGTGTACGAGAGTTTGGTCTGTCACTGTGAAGGCAGTCGAAGGTACCCGGCCTAAATTTTTTTCACAAAGGCAATCCCTGATATGGGACGTAACAGGGATTAAACTGATGAGAATAATACTACAGAAAATACCACTCATATCAGTGGAGGGAGCCAGCGTTTTTTTAACCATCTCCCGTTCAAAAAATCTATTCAATAAATGGCCCCCAGATTGGAGTCGGGACGTTAGAGGATTAAACTGATGAGAATAGTACTACAGAAAATACCACTCATATCGGGTGTGACAGTAAATTGCACGGCGCAGACGCAGTCACCGTGGTTTAAAACAGAGTGGAGGGAGCCAGCGTTTTTAACCATCTCCCCGTTCGAAAAATCTATTCAATAAATGGCACCCAGATTGGGGACGTTAGAGGGATTAAACTGATGAGAATAGTACTACAGAAAATACCACTCATATCGGGTGTGACAGTAAATTGCACGGCGCAGACGCAGTGACCGTGGTTTAAAACAGAGTGGAGGGAGCCAGCGTTTTTAACCATCTCCCCGTTCGAAAAATCTATTCAATAAATGGCCCCCAGATTGGGGACGTTAGAGGATTAAACTGATGAGAATAGTACTACAGAAAATACCACTCATATCGGGTGTGACAGTAAATTGCACGGCGCAGACGCAGTGACCGTGGTTTAAAACAGAGTGGAGGGAGCCAGCGTTTTTAACCATCTCCCGTTCGAAAAATCTATTCAATAAATGGCCCCCAGATTGGGGACGTTAGAGGGATTAAACTGATGAGAATAGTACTACAGAAAATACCACTCATATCGGGTGTGACAGTAAATTGCACGGCGCAGACGCAGTCACCGTGGTTTAAAACAGAGTGGAGGGAGCCAGCGTTTTTAACCATCTCACCGTTCGAAAAATCAATTCAATTCATCTTTTGGGGACCCTTGGTGTTGTACGTGGCTGGGTGGAGGAAGAAACCTTCAATGACATCACCGGGACGTGGCTAGCTTGGTATCCAACCTTGTGCAAATGGGGAGTTTGCGGTTGTGCAAATGAACTGTTTGCGGTGCATTAAAAGGGGAGTTTGGTCTGTCAATGTCAGTGAAGCGGGCGTAACCCTTACACTACCTGATCGATACAACATCATACCTGATCGTATACACACACTGGATGTTTTAAAGCACGTTATTCCAAACAATTTAGGAATGTTAGTTGATTTATGCCCTTTATGGATTAAAACCCGACTCTGCGTCCTCTACGTAATTTTCAATGGGAGTTTTGCCATAGATCCCCCTCCGGCATGCCACAGTCCAGGTGTTAGACCCCTTGAAACAACTTTCTCATCACTATTGTGGCCAGAAAGAGTCCCTGTGGGTTTTAAAATTTGCCTGCCAATTGAAGTCTATGGCGGTTCGCCCGGTTTGCCCGTTCGCGAACATTTGCAGAAGTTCGCGTTCGCTGTTCGCGAACTGAAAATTTTATGTTCGCAACATCACTAACAAAGAAAAGGTCCCGAAATGCGTCTGGTTAGTTTGAGGTGCAACGCTAAAGTACCCATATAAGAAGAATCTACCGGCAGTTTAATAAGGACTCCTCTCATATAAGAGAAAGGCAAGTCCGGAACATACCTACAGGACCGCGTAATATCTTCAGCAGGTTAACCTGAGATCGAGCCTGCATAAGGTCCTAAAGATCGCATAGGTCTGTTCCAAACAACGGAGAACCTCTCGTGAGATCTCGTTTGAAAAGAGGCAAGTACGCAACACGGAGATTAAGGCCTCTTGCACACGGCGTCATGTTTGACGCCCGGATAAGATGCGGGTGCGTTGCGGGAATCGCCGCGATTTTTCCGCGCGTGTGCTAACGTTTGTAGTGCGTTAAGCATGCGCGTGAAAAAATCCGCATGCTTGGTACCCAGACCCGAAGTCAGACTTCATCACTGAAGTCTGGTTTCGGGATGAGTATTCTGTATGTGTAATTATTTTCCTTTATAACATAGTTATAAGGGAAAATAATCGCATTCTAATTACAGAATGCAATGTTCCCCGGGCTTTAAAGGGTTAAAAATAATAAAGAGTTAACTTACCTTCTCCCATTGTACGCGCAGAGCCCCAGAACGTCTTCTCTCTTGATAGTTTGGATGCATGAGGACCTGTGGTGACGTCACAGGGTCACATGGTCCAATCATAGAAGCATTTGAGTGGACCATGTGACCCATGTGATCCTGTGACATCACGGCAGGTCCTTCATCCAACAGATCCTCCTCACGCATTGCACCCGCGCGGAAAACTCGCCCGTGTGAAAGGGGCCTAAGCGTGGGACGCCACGGCTTCTCCGAATACCGAACTGCCAAACAGTGAGTACTAACTGCTTAAATGAAATATGAAGCACCCAACATTTAAATAACATGTGCATTTGGACACGAACACATCGAATCAGTATTTACTGACCCCTCTTTTTATGGAGAAATATTTGTGTATTAAATACGAATACACTGAATGGGCATTCATTGACATTTTATGGTGGAATAACCGCACTACATGCGTGTGAGATTGGAGTCTATTCTACCCACAGTATTATCCAACCAGTGATATTAATAGTGTATTGATTTTATGTATAATTGTTAAACTGCAGTGACAATAAATTGTTGATTTTTTTTTAGTACGCATCTAATTTCCAATTAAATCCAGATACGGAGTGCACAACTATTTTTTGGCTTTGAATTTCACTGGTACTGGGGATTACTGTAGTTGTAGCACCCACCTATCTCTGGTCAACTAGTTGAGCCACACTACGTCTATTTTTACATTGATTTTACTGTATATTCCCGTTGTCCGATTGCCTTTTACTGTGCAGTGGGCCGACCGCAATCAGCCTCACAGGGAGGCTGTTCCAGTAGTTCCCCACTCCTCCCTCGGCGCGCCCTCTGTGATGCCGGGAGCCGAATTAAGACGTCAGTCATGCCCCAGCATACTAAACGGCGCGCTGGAGGACTAAGGAGCTGCACCACACTGGACCCCAGGGAGGTGAGTGTCTGCCTGTGTGTCTGTCAGTGAGTGAGTGTATGTCTGTCTATCAGTGAGTGTATGTGTGTCTGTCATTGAGTGAGTGTGTGTATGTCAGTGAGTGTGTATGCCTGTCTGTCAGTGAGTATCTGAGTGATTGTATGTCTGTCAGCGTGTGTCGTTCAGTGAGTGTGTGCGTCTCTGTCAGTGTGTGCGTGTCTGTCTGTCAGTGTGTCTGTCTGTCTGTCTGTCAGTGTGTGCGTGTCTGTCAGTGTGTGCGTGTCTGTCAGTGAGTGAGTGACATGGCGGGGGGGCGGCAAAATGGATCTTTGCCAAGGGCGGCAAAATGGATCTTTGCCAAGGGCGGCAAAACTCCTTGCATCGGCCCTGAGCTGACATTACAGGTCATGTGACGCTCCGCTAACTAGGAGAACAGGGCCACTGTAGAGGAAGTAAGTGAATTGAAAACCCCTTAAATTTGCTTAGAAACATACAAAGAACAAAAAATAACTTGGACAACCCCTTTAATTTTTTTAAATGAGTTGTTATGAGCAGTAGGTGGTGCCAGAGATACCATGGTGTACAGAGCCAGAATCAGAAAGCTCTGTCCACTGTGTTTCTGGGAGTTGGCCCCCCATTTATCTGATATTGATGACCTATCCTGAGTACATAGAATCCAGATAACCTTTTTTATATAGAGGTTACCAGGAATGATTGCTCTGGATATAGAACTATGTAAATAATATTTTTTTTTTATCATAAGACATTGTTGCCTTTTATCAATAATTTCTACTCATATAAAGTCTCATGTCCTCTACTGAAACACACAAAAACATCCTTCTGAAGATTGAAGCTTTAGTGGAACAATCTTAACTTTCCATTATTTTTCTCATATTCTGTGTATTGCTGAGGCACATAAGTGGTTCTGTTGTGTAAAGTAACACTTAAGTCAATGATATTTTCTTAAAAAGTACTTGTCCTATAATTTTCTCATTTTATAAATCAAGGGCACAATGTACTCCGTGTTGTTTAGTACTACATTGAAAAATTATTATAATGGGGATCTTAATATACTGCCCAATGAGGGAAGAGCATTTAAAAAAAAAAAATAGGCCGGAGTGTGTATGCGGCAGCCCCTGTTCTCCTTTGTGACAGAAAGCTGCTGCATATCAGTTTCTATGGAGCCCCATAGGAACATGGTAAGATTCTTATTGACTCCAATGCTAATACATTGGAGTCTATGAGACAAACGATCTGATTAATGCTTGTTATAGTTCCCTATGAGAACTATAAAAAAAAAAGCGAAAAAAATTGTGTTTAAAAAAAAAAAATTCTAAAAAACTTTTTCCCTAAAATGTAAACAAAAATATGTAAACAATAAAAAATACGCATCATGGGCATTGCCGCATTTGAAAACACCCTAACTATTCAAATATAAAAATATTTGGCGATTTTCTGTTTTTAGGTCACGTCACCTCCCACAAAAAAATAAAAAGTGATCAGAAAGTCATACACACCCCAAAATAGTATCATTGAAAAGTACAAATCATCCTGCAAAAAATAAGCCCTCACACAGCTCCGTAGACATAACTACAAAAAAGTGAGAGGGGTCAGAATATAGCGATAAAAAGAAAAAACATTTTTTATTTTTTATTCTATTTTCCGCTTTAACATACAAGAACTATTCATATGTGGTATCGCCAGGGCTTTTTTTCTGGCGGAACGCACCGAGACGGCGGAACGCCACCTACCATGCTGACATTTTGACATCGCAGCCTGCGATGCTCCAGCATCGCAGGCTGCGATGTATCAGCGGGGAGGGACTGGGAGGAGGAGCTGGGGGCCGGCAACTGCGGTGGGGCCGGTGCGTTCACTGTGCTCCGGCCCCGCCGCTCCAGTACAGTTATAAAATGTGCAATTCAATTAATAATGATTCATGCTGCCCCCTCTGTACGTCACGTGCCTGCGCCCCCTGCTTCATTTAAAAAGTAGGCCGGGCAGGCACGTGATGGGGGGATGTGTGGAGGACACTGATGGGGGGGGTCCATAAATTTTTTTTAGCTATGGGGTGGGGTGGGGGGGTTACCATAACATTTTTTGCTGTGGGGCCCAGTCATTTCTAGCCAAGCCCCTGGGTGACACCACCAGGAGATGAGTGCTTGCATTATGGAAACACTCATCTCCCTACATTCATCTGTACTGCGATACAGATGAACACCGCGGCAGGGCAAGGGAGAGGCGTCTCCCTTCTCTGTTCCTCTGATAGGCTGCCGGCAGAAGGCCAGCAGCCTATCAGAGGCCGGCGCAGGCGGCATGATGATGTAATTGCGCCACCTGGGCCGTACTGCTCGGGACACAAGCCAGAAGAGACCTGCATCGCATCGCTGCCATGGAAGTATGTGTTTTTTTTTTCTGTGAGGCGCTGGGCTGGGCTGCACTGGGGGGTCATTGCTGTTATAAGGGGGACACTTTGCGGCATTATTGCTGGCAAATGGGGGACACTATGGGGCAATGGCTGGCACATGGGGGACACTATGGGGGCATTGCTGGCACATGGGGGACAATATAGGGGCATTGCCGGCACATGGGGGACACTATGGGGGCATGGCTGGCACATGGGAGACACTATGGGGGCATGGCTGTCACATGGGGGACACTATAGGGGCATGGCTGGCACATGGGAGACACTATGGGGGCATTGTTGGCACATGGGGGACACTATGGGGGCATCTACTGTCACATAGGGGACACTATGGGGGAATCTACTGGGGGCATTGCTGGCACATTATGGGGACACTATGGTGTTGGAGGGGAGAAGAATACTATGGGGGTATACAGCTGACGTGGGGGGGGGGGGGCTAAGCAGACAGATCACCGACGGGGACGGGGGGGGGTGACACCATTTTCTACCGCACCGTGTGACACCAGCCCTAGCAACGCCACTGCTGCTGTCATATGCCCTTTAAGGCTAGATGTTCTTGGCCCTTGTAGCGCTTTCATGGATTGCACTTTCACTATACTATATTAAACCATATTGAAAGTGAATGAAGTCATGTTGCGAATCACTGTTTCCGCAACAATCCAGTGACCGCAACAATCCAGTTGAAATAAATCCAAGAGGTTTTGCTGCATTCACTTTCACTATACTTTGATGTAGCACAGTAAAAGTATAATCTTTGGTTGTGCGACGGATCTCATTACCAAGATTGACATGTAGCCCCAGTCTCAAGGAGATGTCCCATAGACCTGTGAAAGCTCCATCAGTGATCAGTTACTTTGCATGGAGTAAACAAGCTGCGAAATGGAAGATGGACCCGCGGGAGCCAGCGTGCAGGACAGGAGTGGCAAGGAACTGGTAACTATAACCCTGGGTTCAGACCTGAGCGTTCTAAAAACGCGCGTTTTACGCGCGTTTTTGTCGCGCGTATTTCAGCGCGTTTTTGCAAATAGGAAACGCGCATAAAACGCGCGTTCTTGTGATTGACTACTGTGGTGTCAATCACAAAACGCGCGTCAAACGCCCCAAAAGAAGCTCAAGTACTTGTTTATGCGTTGGGCGTTTTACAGCGCGTTCAAACGCGCTGTAAAACGCTCAAGTGTGAACCACTCCCATAGGGATGCATTGGTTTTAATCTGTTGAGCGTTTTACAGCGCGTTTGAACGCGCTGTAAAACGCTCAGGTGTGAACCCAGGGTAAATGTCTCAATAGCAGAGGCAGGCTGTGGCATCAGTTAAAACCTAGGTATTCCCAGGTAACTCCTTCAAGTGTTTATTTTCTTTATGGTTCATAGGAGCTTTATCTTGAAAAGAAGCCTGTTATTAAGATTATCAAGAAACTTCCAAACAACAGCACAGATTTATGGCCTGATCGTTGCCCTAGGTAAATCACTAAACAAATGGGATTGTATTTTTCAAGTGGTACAGAAACGGCCATTTGTTGGTGGCACATTGTGCCATGTAAACAAGGAATGTGCCACTGACATTATGCAAAGTAAATAGTGGACCTATTAGTAAGCTCTCCATCAAGCCAACCCTAAAGAATGGGAGCAGAGCTACAGTAACCAGTTCTGCCCACTACATAATGGATAGTGTTCTGTATTTCCGACTCCTATTTCCAGACCCCCACCGATCTGATATTATTGGCCTATCCTGAGAATAGGTTATGAGACTAATAAAAATCCTGGAATACCCCTTTAAGGCCTCATGCACAAGACAAAATTTTATTTAGATTTGATCTAATTTGCATTATTGTTGTGCAGCTGCAAATTCTGCACAGTTGTAGTTTGACTCCCTATGGGAGTAATAAATGGATGAATTAGTCATTGACTATCAGTGCTCTTCGTTAATCTTTATGACACTATGAGGTCATTGAAGCCATGATCGTTTGTAATTGATTATTGTGTGGCATAAGCTAAATATGATGTATTTCTCTAAAAAACTGACACATCTCAATTAATTCAGGATGACATTGGTAAATTATTTCAGCCATCTGCTCATTCTTCATGAGATACATGGTGGAGTATCCATTGTAGATTGCTGCAGTAAAGCAAAATCAGTCCTTTTCATATGTGCCACGTAATGAACTTGTGAGAATAGAGTCTACATGAGATTGTGTACCTTAGTGCAGGGGTGCACAACCTGCGGCCCGGGGGCCACATGCGGCCCTCAATACCATTCTGCGCGGCCCCCAACCATCTGGTGACAGACATGTATGTCTATGTATTGTGGCTGCTCACATATATATTTCATGTATTCTCCCATTAGATGGGAGTACCAGAAATGTAACCACACATTTATAGTATATACTGTCTGTGCAATAAACCATAAATTGCAGTATTTAAGTTGTTAATACCCCTTTAAATGTTATTCGGCCCTTGTCGTTGGTTCAGTCTGACAATGTGGCCCCCAACCAGAAAACGTTGTGCACCCCTGCCTACCCCTGCACCCCCTATAGCTACGCCCATGCCTGCTTTAGTGTATGGGCACACACAGGGCTAGCTCTAGGTTCATGTGGGCCCTTGGGCGATAAAGCCTTAATGGTCCCCCTTGTGGCATTTTGCACAACACATATCACAGAAAATAAATTCTGCTTGCAGACTACCTTAATAAATGGAAACACCAAATTAGACCCCTAATTTTAGACCTTTATATTTAGACCCCTAAATTAGTTTAGGCCCCAGACTAGATCCTAAAAAAAATCAGAGCCCTAGACTAGACTCCTAAATTCGGAACTTAGACCAGAACCCCTAAATTAACTCTTACCCCAGTCTTCTAAATTCAGACCCCCAGACCATGTATAGATAAATGATTCAGACCCCAGACCAGATAAATACAGATTATTAGGACCCCAGACCAGACTCATACAGGAGTTTGCATGGTGTGTGTGTGCTACCAAATACCACATACTAATGCTACATGGTGTGGTGTTTTTTGGGAAGGGATCCCCCCAGCCTCCACTAATAGGGGAATAATGAGCAACAAACCTCTTTTTGGGGAATTCCTTAGACCCTCCCCCAGTATACCTCAGGCTACCACATACTATGTACATATGATACATGTATATGGATGAGGAAAAGAAATGCACAGCAAGCAATAAAGCAAATTTTCCTAAAGGCTCAGTCAGCATGCTCTGCCTAAGGCCTCATGCACACGACCGTTTTTTTTATGCTGTCCGCAAAAAGGGGTTCCGTTGTTCAGTGATCCGTGTCCGTTTTTGCCTTCCGTTGTGTTTCCGTGTGTCTTCCGTTTTTTTTAGCGGACATGACCCAAAAGATTTTACCAAAAGACAGGCTGACAATGTTTCCCAAGTGCCTGCCAAGGGATCCGCAAAAAAAACGGACACGGAACGCGGATGACACAGGGATCCGCATTTTTCACGGACCCATTGACTTGAATGGGTCCGTGAACCGTTTTTCACGGACAAGAATAGGACAGGTTATATTTTTTTGACGGACTGAAATCACGGACCACGGACGCGGAGGACAAACGGTGCATTTGCCGAGGTTTCCACGGACCCATTGAAAACCAATGGGTCCGCAGAAAATCACGAAAAACGGAGCAACGGACACGGAATCAAACAACGGTCGTGTGCATGAGGCCTTAGGCCTTATTCACACGTCCGTAGTGTTTATGGATCCGCAAATTGCGGATCCATAAACACACCCGGCCGGCAGCCCCATAGAAATGTCTATTCTTGTTCGCAATTGCGGGCAAGAATAGGACATGCTCTACTTTTTTGCGGAGCTGCGGCCGTAAGATCGGTGGCGCTCTTACAGTGTGTGCTCTCCGCATCGTTCCGTGCCCCATTCACAGTCAATGGGTCCGCATGTATTCCGCAGAATTGCGGAATACATGCGGACATATATGCAGACGTGTGAATAAGGCCTAAGTCAGCAGTGAGGGAGTCTTTCATTACTGATAACTAAGGCCTCTTTCACATCTGCGTTTTTCCTTTCCATCCTAGAGTTTCGTCCTTGGGGCTCTAGGACGGAAAGATACTGATCAGGATTATCCCAATGCATTCTGAATGGAGAGAAATCCGTTCAGGATGCATCAGGATGTCTTCAGTTCAGTACTGACACGTTTTTTCGCCGTAGCAAAATCCGCAGCATGCTGCGGATTTCCCTCCAGCCAAAAATCCTGAAGACATGCCGCAAGCAGGGCCGGGCCGACACAGAGGCTGAGGAGGCTCCAGCCTCAGGGCGCTCAAGCCTCAGGGCGCAGGCACACAGGCCACTCTCACCAAGTCCCTGCTGCTGCCGTGTAGTTGTATTAGCAGCAGAGCATCCATTTCTGCGCTCTGCTGCTGTAACAGCCGGTCCTGCGCCCCCTAGTGGTGTTCTTCCTCCCTCCCTCAGTCTAGTGCAGTGTGCTGCAGCTCCGTACCTTCCCCAGCCCCTGACTTCCTGCCTGTGTGTGCACCAGAGAATCACAACCCCCTCCCCCAGCACAGAGAGAAGAGCAGCGTCGGGACAGAGAAGGAGGAGGAGGAGGAATACTCTGCATCCTGCCTCTCCCTCCAAGTCACCAGAGACTGTATGTGCAGAAAATGTAAGGGGTTAAAGGGAATGGAATGGCAGTAATGTAATGTGCATATTGGGTGTTTTTATGTATGTGTGTCATATGTATGTCTGTATATATGTATGTGTGTCATATGTATGTCAGTATGTGTGTGTGTTTTAGCAATTCAGACGGCACTCCAAATGTATTTTCAAATGCAGTTGTAGTTTTATTGCCGGACTTAGTAATTGGTACAATATAGGTACAATATTACAACGTTTCGGGCGTTTTATGGACCGCTCTTCATCGGGCTGGCAATAAAAAGAAAGACAGAAAGAGACGGGAACATGAGAATTACAATAATGATTACATGACCTGATTATAATACATGATTATAAAACATGATTACAAAGCCTTTCCATGATTATAAACCTTAATGTGTGGTTGTCAGAGACATGATTAGTTAATCAAACCGTCATTGTAAAGCAATTAATATACAAATAGATCGGTGTCTCATCTTCATTGAATCATTGCTATGACTGCAGTGCAAGCTATATCTATAGTTGGATATACTTAATAAGTATGGAGGCATCTTTAAAGGTTGGGAAAGGTCTGCGGAGAGTAAAGGGGAGGGGGTTGTGGGGGGGGTTTGTTGGGGAGGAGGAAGAAGACAGCGCTGCTGGCCATGAATTGCCAGTAAGGGGTTAAAGATAGAGAAAGGAGAGCAAGACGAAGTAAGAAAGGATTTTAAAGACAGTGTGATATCGGAAGCTAACTTACCCACAGTAGTGGTAGAAAGTATCTGACCGCCGGCGCCATGAGTGTATAATCCTCTATGCTATATAAGGCGTCTGGGGCGGTACTTCCGGCTCTCAGAACACTGGGAGGGCGGAATAGTAGGGGAAGGTTCAACTACCTGCCCCTGAGTGCGCATGCCTGTGTGCAATGTAACTTAATGCGGGCGCCATTTTGGTGAAGTCCTAGGGAGGCACCATTTTTGGAAAGATTGGTGTAACAGGGAAGTAATACGTTGTGGAGTGGCGCGGCCGCCATTATGTTGGAGTCCTAGGGTTGACACCATCTTAGAAAGGACCTAATGTTAGGTGTAATAAGGGATTGTGGGCGCCATCTTAGTAGAGTCCTAGGGGGCGCCATTTTGGGGAGGCCTAATATTATCGGTGCCATAAAAGAAAAAAGTAAAGGAAAGGGTATTGCATGCACTAATTATTGGATGTCTGTATAGCTCTGTCTTGTGGGAGATATAGTATTATTCGATTCAGGGCAAGTGCCATATTGGGAAAGGGCCGTAGAATCAGTATAGGTGGCGTCCGCCGACCTATACCATCTTATATGGTATAAGGAAGAGACCTGACTCTCTATGTAGGTGATAAACTCGGACCTGTATAGGTAAATGTAGGCATAAAAATCACACCAGTGAAGTTGGGACATTGGAATGCCTCAAAGGTATGCATATCCATCATGGGTTGCAAACAAATTACAGTATGAATTCAGCTGTATGTTACAGTAGAATAGATCAAGGGTTAACCATGATATTGTTGAATATACTTCAATAGGTAACCGACGTGGACCTTATGTCAGGACCATGGGGCGTGCGTCACGGGAGTCACCAACCGTGGACAGGACGCTCAGGCCCTGTAAATACAAAAGAAAAGAGAACATTAGTGTTAAAACATCATATTATGTTCAAAAGTAATATATTCAAATGAAACTATACTCTTTGTTAAGTCCATTTGGTTCTAGGGTATTCAAACGACGGATCCATTCCATTTCTCTCTCCTGGAGTATTGATTCCCGTTTTCCTCCCCGTCGGGGTGGTGGGATCCAGTCAATTACCTGGAATCGTAATTGACTGATGCCGTGTTTATGTGTTATGAAATGTTCTGCCAAGGGGGCCTCTGTTTTAGACGTGCGAATATTTGATTTGTGTTGGGAGATTCGATCTTTTATTTTCTGTGTAGTTTCTCCCACGTAGCCTAAGCCACAGGGACATTTAATGAGGTAAATGGCATAATTAGTTAGACATGAGAAATGACCCTTGATCTGAAACTTTCTACCCGTGGTTGGGTGCGTGAATGTAGGACCCCTCGTGACATTGCCACATTGAGCACATGAAAGGCATGGGTATGTGCCTTTAACGGTGGTATCTAGGATCGTGGACTGGACCATTCGGATGGTGGATGGGCCAATATCTGATTTGACCAAGCGGTCACGGATCGTTGGTGCTCTTTTGTACGACATCAGTGGTTTTTCTGGAAATATCCTGGGGAAGTTGTTTGTCAAAGTGCCCCAGTGTTTGTATATGATCTCCTTGATGTGTCTGCTCAAGTGAGAGTATGTCGTAACACACGGGATACGTGTCGATTTATTGGTTTTACGTGATTGAGATTTAGGTATGAGTAATTCAGTTCGAGACAGGTTTTGAGTTTTCATCATATGTGAATTAATGATGTCTCCAGGAAAACCTCTATCGAGGAATTTATGAGCCATTTCAATCAGTCTGGATTCAGTGTCCAGATCATTAGAAACAATCCGTTTCACCCTCAATAATTGGGAGCGGGGCAAAGATCGAATGAGGCCCGGGGGGTGGAAACTGTTGAAATGCAGAAGACTATTTTTGTCTGTTGGTTTTTTGTATATGTCTGTCACGAGTTCGTTATTTTTTACCTTTATGAGGACGTCCAGGAATGAGATCTCTGTACTGCTGTACTCCAAGGAGAGTGAAATGGAACTGGAACTGGACGTGATAATCTGATGGAAGGAAATAAGATCGTCACTGTTACCTTGCCAGATACAGAAAATGTCGTCTATATATCTAACCCAACATTTCACATGGTCAGAAAATAATGGTTGCGAATATACAAATTTTTCTTCAAAAGCATTCATAAATAGTATTGCAAACGTCGGTGCCACGTTACAGCCCATGGCTGTACCGGATATCTGCTGATAAAATTGGTCTTCAAATAGGAAATAGTTATTTTCTAGAACAAATGATAATAATGACATAATAAATTCCTGCTCCGCCATGTTGAATTCTGCTTCCTGACATATAACATCCCTCACACAATCAATCCCCTCTTTAGTGGGGATGTTTGTGTATAAGCTCGCAACATCCATGGTAACGAGAATACAGTCATTTTCAAAACGTGGTGTGTTGCGAATAATGTTCAGGAAATCTGTGGTGTCCTGTATATATGATTTCCCTTTTTGGGAATAAGGTCTTAGTAAGTTATCCAACAGTATTGCGGCTGGTTGAAACACCGAGTCGCATCCAGAGACAATAGGTCTCCCAGGTGGATGTTCTCTATTTTTATGGACTTTTGGTAGTACGTACATCACGGGAATGCGTGGATATTCTGGCACCAAGTAATCGGCTATTTTTTTGGTAATTAGGCCTGTGTCCAAGCCCGTCGTTACTAGAGCTGAGAGTTTTTTAGTGAGCTTCATAGTGGGGTCACCATCGATAAGACGGTAAGTATTGTGATCAGATAATTGTCGTAGGATCTCGTCCCTATAATCATGTTTATTCATGATCACTATACCAGAGCCTTTATCGGCAGGTTTGATGATTATATCTTTATCGCTAGATAAGTTATTTAAGGCAAAGGATTGTTCCTTAGATAAATTGCGTCTTACCTTGATCTTGAAGGTTCTGTTTTCCAATTTCTTGAGATCCTCCTGGACATGTCTGATGTAATCCTCTACTGCTTCATATTTCTTTGGTGGCATGAACGTACTTGGAGGTTTGCAAGTCTTGGTGCGGTCTTGGAAGTGAGATGGTATGGCGGCTTGATCCGCTGTCTTGATCCAAGGTGGTTGTTCTAGCTCAATATACGCTCTAAGGCGAATGGCTCTGAAGAATTTTGACATTTCCTTGTCGAGTTGATAGGGATCTGTGAAGTGAGTCGGTGCGAAGCCTAGTCCTAAGTTGAGAGTTGTGGATTCGGCAGTTGTTAGGAATTTGTCGGATAAGTTGATTATCAGGTCGTTGGTATGACTACGGGAGTCTAACTCCGGTACGTTGATCTGGTTTGGATCGGGTCCCGTGCCAACATAATGGCGGCCGCGCCACTCCACAACGTATTACTTCCCCTGTTACACCAATCTTTCCAAAAATGGTGCCTCCCTAGGACTTCACCAAAATGGCGCCCGCATTAAGTTACATTGCACACAGGCATGCGCACTCAGGGGCAGGTAGTTGAACCTTCCCCTACTATTCCGCCCTCCCAGTGTTCTGAGAGCCGGAAGTACCGCCCCCAGACGCCTTATATAGCATAGAGGATTATACACTCATGGCGCCGGCGGTCAGATACTTTCTACCACTACTGTGGGTAAGTTAGCTTCCGATATCACACTGTCTTTAAAATCCTTTCTTACTTCGTCTTGCTCTCCTTTCTCTATCTTTAACCCCTTACTGGCAATTCATGGCCAGCAGCGCTGTCTTCTTCCTCCTCCCCAACAACCCCCACAACCCACCCCCTCCCCTTTACTCTCCGCAGACCTTTCCCAACCTTTAAAGATGCCTCCATACTTATTAAGTATATCCAACTATAGATATAGCTTGCACTGCAGTCATAGCAATGATTCAATGAAGATGAGACACCGATCTATTTGTATATTAATTGCTTTACAATGACGGTTTGATTAACTAATCATGTCTCTGACAACCACACATTAAGGTTTATAATCATGGAAAGGCTTTGTAATCATGTTTTATAATCATGTATTATAATCAGGTCATGTAATCATTATTGTAATTCTCATGTTCCCGTCTCTTTCTGTCTTTCTTTTTATTGCCAGCCTGATGAAGGGCGGTCCATAAAACGCCCGAAACGTTGTAATATTGTACCTATATTGTACCAATTACTAAGTCCGGCAATAAAACTACAACTGCATTTGAAAATACATTTGGAGTGCCGTCTGAATTGCTAAAATATGTACATGTACCCTGAAGTGGAGCGGGATACAGCCCTCTGACGTGCACCCACCAGCCTAAAAGTGACGGAAGTGCCGTGGCTAAAAAGTTTAGTATGTGTGTGTGTGTCATATGTATGTCAGTATATATATGTGTGTGTCATATGTATGTCTGTATATATGTGTGTGTCATATGTATGTCTGTATATATGTATGTGTCATATGTATGTCAGTATGTATGTGTGTGTCATATGTATGTCAGTATATATGTGTGTGTCATATGTATGTCAGTATGTATGTGTGTGTCATATGTATGTCAGTATGTATGTGTGTGTGTCATATGTATGTCAGTATATATGTGTGTGTCATATGTATGTCTGTATATATGTGTGTGTCATATGTATGTCAGTATGTGTGTGTGTGTCATATGTATGTCAGTATATATGTGTGTGTCATATGTATGTCAGTATATATGTGTGTGTCATATGTATGTCAGTATATATGTGTGTGTCATATGTATGTCAGTATATATATGTGTGTCATATGTATATATGTATGTGTGTGTCATATGTATGTCAGTATGTATGTGTGTCATATGTATGTCAGTATATATGTGTGTGTCATATGTATGTCAGTATATATGTGTGTGTCATATGTATGTCAGTATATATATGTGTGTCATATGTATATATGTATGTGTGTGTCATATGTATGTCAGTATGTATGTGTGTGTCATATGTATGTCAGTATATATGTGTGTGTCATATGTATGTCAGTATATATGTGTGTGTCATATGTATGTCAGTATGTATGTGTGTGTCATATGTATGTCAGTATATATGTGTGTGTCATATGTATGTCAGTATATATGTGTGTGTCATATGTATGTCAGTATGTATGTGTGTCATGTGTATGTCTGTATATATGTATGTGTGTCATATGTATGTCAGTATGTGTGTGTGTGTCATATGTATGTCAGTATGTATGTGTGTGTCATATGTATGTCTGTATATATGTGTGCGTCATATGTATATATGTGTGTCATTTGTATGTCAGTATATATGTGTGTGTGTCATATGTATGTCAGTATGTATGTGTGTGTCATATGTATGTCAGTATGTATGTGTGTGTGTCATATGTATGTCAGTATATATGTGTGTCATATATATGCCAGTATATATGTGTGTGTCATGTGTATGTCTGTATATATGTGTGTGTCATATGTATGTCAGTATGTATGTGTGTGTCATATGTATGTCTGTATATATGTGTGCGTCATATGTATATATGTGTGTCATTTGTATGCCAGTATATATGTGTGTGTCATATGTATGTCAGTATGTATGTGTGTGTCATATATATGCCAGTATATATGTGTGTGTCATATGTATGTCAGTATAGATTATCTAACCCAGTCCCCCTTCCCCCATCAGCCCTTGTCCTACCCCCATCTACCTCACCAGACATTTAGATGTTATTTATTCCTGCTATTCTAATGCTCTGATCAGTAGATGGCTCAAGTCAAGCCCTCACCTCCCAGCCATTTAGATATGTATGTTATCAATCATCCCCCACCCCCGCCTTCCTTGTAATTTGCTGGCCCCCAATATCCATTGTGATTCACAATCCATAACAGTGCCATTCACGGATCCCCCCATAACAATGCGTCATCCACAGATCCCCCATAACAGTGCCATCCACAGATCCCCCCCATAACAATGTGTCATCCACAGATCCCCCATAACAGTGTGTCATCCAGAGATCCCCCATAACAGTGTCATCCACAGATCCCCCATAACAGTGTGTCATCCACAGATCCCCCATAACAGTGTGTCATCCACAGATCCCCCATAACAGTGTGTCATCCACAGATCCCCCATAACAATGTGTCATCCACAGATCCCCCATAACAGTGTGTCATCCACAGATCCCCCATAACAGTGTCATCCACAGATCCCCCATAACAGTGTGTCATCCACAGATCCTCCATAACAGTGTGTCATCCACAGATCCCCCATAACAGTGTGTCATCCACAGATCCCCCATAACAGTGTGTCATCCACAGATCCCCCATAACAGTGGGTCATCCACAGATCCCCCATAACACTGTCATCCACAGATCCCCCATAACAGTGCAATCCACAGACCCCCCATAACATTGTGCTATCCACAGATCCTCCATAACAGTGTCGTCCACAGATCCCCATAGCATCGTCATCCACAGATCCTTCATAACAGTGTCATCCACAGATCCCCCATAAAAGTGTCATCCACAGATTACCCCATAACAGTGTCATCCATAGATCCCCCCCATAACAGTTTCATCCATAGATCCCCCCATAACAGTTTCATCCATAGATCCGCCCCATAACAGTGACAACCATAGATCCCCCCCATAACAGTGTCATCCATAGATCCCCCCCATAACAGTGTCATCCATAGATCCGCCCCATAACAGTGTCAACCATAGATCCCCCCCATAAGTGTCATCCACAGATCCTCCATAACAGTGCGTCATTAATTGATACATTAAACTGTGCATATTTATGTGTGATTACAACAGTATTTAGTAAAGACTCCACAAGTTGGGGGGGGGGGCGCACTTGGGCACTTGGGCGTGTCTTCTTTCTAAAATGGGGTTACATGTGGGGTATTTATACTGTCCTGGAATTTTAGGGGCCCCTAAAGCATGAGAAGAAGTCTTGAATCCAAATGCGTAAAAATGCCCTGTGAAATCCTAAAGGTACTCCTTGGAATTAGGGCCCCTTTGCGTATCTTGGCTGCAAAAAAGTGTCACTCATGTGGTATCGCCGTACTCAGGAGAAGTAGGGCAATGTGTTCTGGGGTGTATTTTTACATATAACCATGCTGGGTGTGAAAAATATCCCTGTAAATGACAACTTTTTCAATTTTTTTATGCAAAGTTGTCAATTTACAGAGATATTTCTCTCACCCAGCATGGGTATATGTAAAAATACACCCCTAAACACATTGCCCTACTTATCCTGAGTACGGCGATACCACATGTGTGACACTTTTTTGCAGCCAACATGCGCAAAGGGGCCCTAATTCCAATGAGTACCTTTTAGGAGGGCATTTTTACGCATTTTTCTTCTCACGCTTTAGGGCCCCTAAAATGCCAGGGCAGTATAAATAACCCACATGTGACCCCATTTTAGAAAGAAGACACCCCAAGGTATACCGTGAGGGGCATGGCGAGTTCATTGAAGTTGTTTTTTTTGTTTTTTCTCACAAAGTCTCCCTTTCCGCTAACTTGTGACAAAAAGTTCAATCTTTCATGGACTCAATATGCCCCTCAGCGAATACCTTGGGGTGTTTTCTTTCCAAGATGGGGTCACATGTGAGGTTTTTGTACTGCTCTGGCATTTGAGGGTCTCCGCAATCATTACATGTATGGGCAGCATTAGGAGTTTCTGCTATTCTCCTTATATAGAGCATACGGGTAATGAGATTTTTTTTTCCGTTCAGCCTCAGGGCTGAAAGAAAAAATGAACAGCACAGATTTCTTCATTCGCATCGATCGATGTGAAAAAATCTCTGCCAAAAAATATGCAAAAAAAAAAAATAGGGGCCTGGCGATTGCCAGGACATAGGGTCTCCGCCCAAACACCCATACCCACTTCAGCTCCTATGTCCTGGCAAACGTGATTTCTCCATTCACATCGATCAATCGATCATTATCGGAGGAAGACATCTTTGCCAGATTTTTTATACAAAGTGTTTGCCAAAGCATATGAACTCCAACACCTCTCCTCAGCTCATATGCCTGGGCAAACGTACCTGTACTGCGGAGAAGAAATCTCGTCCTGCAGCGCCGCATACACTGACTTCACGTGTCTTCTGACAGCAGCGCAATGCTTCTCTCAGAATGCAGATCAGTGCTGCAGCATTTTTATCGGTTGGTCCAGCTGGAAAATAAAGGGTGGTTACTGGTTAGTAAAAAAAAAAAAAGAAGAAAAAACAAGCAGCAGGCTCATAAATTTAAACGTTACGAACTTTATAAACTTGAACATCATAAAACTTTTAAAACCTAAACTAACTCAAGATTACTTTTTCTTGCTACCCGTTTAATTTTTTCTTTTTTTTTCTCTTCACTCTTTATTTTCCTTGCAGAAACCTCTCCTCTCCCATAGGACAATGTGTAAAGTGTAAATAGCACAGAGATGGTGCGAAGTACATTATGCACTTTATCCCAAGTGAAAGGAGATGTTTCTACTGTTTCACATAGCTGCAGTAGCACACTAGCATCCCTGTGTGTTAGGGTCTCTCAACCTAGTATCCTGAGAGACCCTAGATCCTGATTGTAAAAACTACCTGTGTCCTGAGGTCCCTACGTCCCTAAGTGTACCTAAGTGTGGTACTTTCGGAAACACTCCCCTAGGCATAGGGCAGGGTGGTCAGGACAGTCAGGACAGAAATAGCGGGTGTCACGCCTTATTCCACTCCTGCTACAGACACGACATCTTTTTCGGAGTGGCGGTTGGTTTGAGGTACCAGCAACGACATTGGGGAAATGTCGCTCGTGTAGACGGCTCACTACACTGGTGGTTGGGGCCACGGAACCTCCTGGATACAGGAGGTTCTCGATGATCTCTTCCTGAAATTTGAGGAAGGATCCTGTTCTCCCAGCCTTACTGTAGAGAACAAAACTATTATATATAGCCAATTGAATTAAATATACAGACACCTTCTTATACCAGCATCTGGTCCTGCGGGAAAGCAAATACGGGGCCAACATCTTGTCATTGAAGTCCAACCCTCCCATCAGCAAATTATAGTCGTCAACCGAGAGGGGCTTTTCAATGACACTGGTTGCCAGTTCAATTTTGACTGTCGTGTCTGCGTGAATGGAGGAGAGTATGTAAACATCACGCTTGTCTCTCCATTTCACCATGAGCAGTTCTTCATTACATAAGGCAGCCCTCTCCCCCCTTGCAAGACGGGTGGTAACGAGACGTTGGGGGAAGCCCCGGCGACTAGGTCGCGCGGTGCCACAGCAGCCAATCTGTTCTAGGAACAAATGCCTGAAGAGGGGCACACTTGTGTAGAAATTGTCCACATAAAGATGGTACCCCTTCCCGAATAACGGTGACACCAAGTCCCAGACTATCTTCCCACTGCTCCCCAGGTAGTCAGGGCAACCGACCGGCTCCAGGGTCTGATCTTTACCATCATAGACACGAAATTTGTGGGTATAGCCTGTGGCCCTTTCACAGAGCTTATACAATTTTACCCCATACCGGGCTTGGGATGTATTGTTTGAAGCCAAGGCGCCCGGTAAAATGTATGAGGGACTCATCTACGCAGATGTTTTGTGCAGGGGTATACAAATCTGCAAATTTGGTGTTGAAGTGGTCTATGAGGGGCCGAATTTTGTGGAGCCGGTCAAAAGCTGGGTGGCCTCTGAGACGAGAGGTGGTGTTATCACTAAAGTGCAGGAAACGCAGGAAGGTCTCAAATCGTGTCCTGGACATGGCAGCAGAGTACATGGGCATGTGATGAATTGGGTTTGTGGACCAATATGACCGCAATTCATGCTTTTTTGTTAGGCCCATGTTGAGGAGAAGGCCCAGAAAAGTTTTAAATTCGGAAACTTGGACTGGTTTCCACCGGAAAAGCTGGGCATAGAAGCTTCCCGGGTTGGCGGTTATAAATTGAGTGGCATACCGATTTGTTTCTGCCACGACTAGGTCAAAGAGCTCCGCAGTGAAGAACAGCTCAAAAAACCCCAGTGCCGATCTGATCTGAGCTGTCTCCACCCGAACTCCTGACTGGGCGGTGAAAGGGGGAACTAATGGTGCAGCTGAAGATGGGAGCTGCCAATCAGGGTTTGCCAGCACCTCAGGGATTCTAGGGGCACTTCGGGCCTGTCTGCACGGTGGCTGCGACGGGGGAACTATTGCACGTGCCACCGTACCAGCTTCAACTGCCCTTCTGGTGCTCGCCACTTCACCATGTTCTACGGCAGTGCTGGTAGTAGGTCCAGGATGGGCTGAGCTGCTGGTGTATGCCTCACGTAATCCGACAGCGCCAGCCCCACTCTGCTGCCCTTGAAACGGATCCTGCGCAACCTGTGGTCTAGCGACATGGGGCCGGGTACGCCTGGTGCTATCAGGGACCTCAAGCTCCTCGTCTGAACTTTGCTTTCACTGCTTTCTACAGGTTCATATTCTGACCCGCTAGATTCGTCAGATGAGGGTTCCCATTCCTCATCCGACTGGGTCAGAATCCTGTAGGCCTCTTCAGACGAATACCCCTTATTTGACATTTGGAAAACTAAATTTAGGGGGTATTCCCTGAGACTACCCAAGAAAAAAAGCAAGCCTGTCTTACAAATGGGAGGCTAGCGAAGTACAGGAAGCCGCTGCGATTGATAAAAAAGATCAAAACTGATTTTTTTTTATCGCCGCAGCGCTTGTAAAGTGATTGTGCAGTGATAAAAAATAAATAAAAATTGTTGTCACTGCGGCGGGGCGGGCGTGGGTGAACGCACGTGTGGGCGACCGATCAGGCAAACACTGCGTTTTAGGTGGGGGGCAAAATAAGGTGACACTAATACTATTATAGATCTGACTGTGATCAGTTCTGATCACTTACAGATACTATAAAAGTACAAATGCTGATTAGCGCTACGCTAATCAGCTAATCAGTGACTGCGGTGTGGTGGGCTGGGCGCTAACGGAAACTAACTACCTACCAAAGGGGCCTAAACTAACCTAAACCTAGCAGTCAATACTGGTAAAAAAAAAATGTGACATTTTACTTTTTATCCTTTCACTAGTGATTGACAGGTGATTGATATGGGGTGATCAAGGGGTTAGTAGGGGTGATGGGGGGTGATTGGGGGCTAAATATGTGGTGATTGGTGTACTCACTGTGATATGTGCTCTGTGCTGGGTCCAACCGATGAAAAGGACCCAGCACAGAGCACAGAAGCCATTTAATGCATTATATTTATAAATCTAATGCATTATATGGCTTGTGATTAGTTTATTTAAAAGTCACCAGCCTGCCAGCGCTGATCATTGGCTGGCAGGCTGGTGACGAACTTCTTCTGAGCCTGCCTCGATCTTCTGTGCGCCTAGATCGCGAAATCTTGCCTCTCGCGAGATGACGCGCCCGCGTGTCAACGAGGAGTAACTGGGCCGCCGAGATCACGCGATCCTGCGTGCAGCGGTCCAGAGCAGGTTAAAGAGACCCTGAGATACTCCTAATTAGACTCCCCCAAATACCCCATTTTGGAAACTACATCCCTCCAGGAATTTATCGAGGGATGTACTGAGTGCTTTTACCCCAAAGGCATTTAACAGAATTTAGAAACACTTGGTTGTGAAAATAAAAAAATTTATTTCTTCCAATAAAATGTTGCTTTAGCTCCAAATTTTTTTATTTTTCATAAGTGGTAAAAGGAGAAAAAGCACCAAATAATTTGTTACCTATTTTCTACTAGACACAGAAACACCCCATAGGTTGTATGGGCACCCTGCAAGGCCTAGAAGGGAAGGAGCACCATATGACTTTTGGAGGGCAGATTTTACTGGATTAGTTTTTGGGTGTCGTGTTGCATTTGAAGAGACCGTGAGATACCACTACAATGAAAACCCCCGAAAAGTGATACCATTTTGTAAACTACACCCCTAAAGGGATTTTTGAAGGGGTATAGTGAGTGTGTTTACCCCATAAACATTTCATAGAATTTAGAAACACTCGGCTGTGAAAATGAAAAATTAAATGAATTCCAATAAAATGCTGTTTTAGCCCCAGATTTTTTAATTTCACAAGGGTAAACAAGAGAAAATGCTCCCCACAATTTGTTACCCATTTTCTTCTGAACACAGTAACACCCCATATGCTTTCGTAAACTGCTGTCTGGGCACACTGCAGGGTTCAGTGGGCTCTGAGGTTAAATAAAAAAGGAACCTCCAAAAAATGAGCCCATTATGGAAACCACACAGCACAGGTATTTTGCAAAAATGTATGCACAGGAGATGGGACAAACTGAAAATTGCAATGTTTCCACAGATATGCCATTTCAGTGCCAAATATGTTGTGCCCAGCATGTGCCAATGTGAAAAGTAATCTTTCTTATTATTATTATGTCATATTTCATGGTTTTAGAAACATCCCACATGCGGTCCTATTATTTTTCCTGAACCTATGTGCATTTGAGGCCCAATGTGGTGATTTACACCGATTGTGCTGACAACTGTAGAGGATCTGGGGTGAAATAATAAATAGAACCCCCAAGAAGTGAATTTTAGAAACTCCGCCCATTAAGGTATTATGGGATGGAGTGAGCATTTTGAAGCAGGAATTTTGCAGAAATTAATGCACAGGAGACTGTGCAAAATGAAAATTGCAAGTTTTCCACAGATATGGCATTTCAGTGCCCAATATGTTGTGCCCAGCTTGTACCATCTGTGACACACCACACCCTTTAAAGTGTTAGGCGGGCTCTACTGAGAACAGAAATACCATACATATGGATGTAAACTGTTGTTTGGGTACTCTGCAGGGTTCAGAAGAGAAAAGCCAACATTTGGCTTTTGCAGGGCAGATGTTTATGGGTGTCAAGTTGCTGTCACACAGCCTCTGAGATACCAGTACAACCATTTTCTAATAACCATATGTTTGTTTTATTCTCTCGATAGAGCTGTGTTATTTTTTTCAGAATGAGTTGCCATTATCATTGGTTCTATTTTTGGGTACACACAACCTTTTGTTGACTTTTTATTTTGTTTTTTGGAAAGCCGGATCAAGAAAAAGCGGCAATTCTACTGTTGCTTTTTGGGTTGTATTATTGCAGCATACACCATGCAGAGCTCCCTCCCATCTAAAGGTGTTAATCCACCAGCATCAAAGTTTTCAGTATTGCTTGTGGATACAGCTGGAGCCCCTGTCATTGACCGGGCTAGCACAGCCCCTGTGAAGTAATTTCCCTCTGGGTCATACATGTATGGTGAAGGCAAGGAAGAGTTTGATTAATTAATGAATAATTTGGATTTTCATAATGCACAACTACAATAGGCTCTTTGTAATTGTTTTAAAGGGGTTGTCCACTTTGGACAATGACTTTTTGCTAGAAGAGTCCAACACATTGTAAGCTGATCATAGGGTTTCTCTAGCAATTTGCCGTAATCTTTAGGGAAACCTGACAGTGTGCAATTCCCCTACAGTGCTATTGTATGTGGATATGAAGCTGCAGTGAGCCTGGGAGTAAAGGATGGGAGTGGTAGTTTTGGCCCTGAGAATAGTAGTAGTACTCACAGTGGTAACTCCCCCTCTTTGGCATTCCCTACGCAGTGACTGAAGAGCGCACAGTTTTTTCCCCCACACCCTGGTCTTGAGGCTACTGCATGTTGGTGATTGGAGTGTCCTTTATGTTAAAGGGGTTGTCCGAGATCAGAGCTGAACCTTAACATATCCCCATCTTCACCCCTCCGGCCTCCCAGATATGAGCATCGGAGCATTTCATGCTTTGCATTAAATCTCGCGGTAAAATGTTTTTTTTTTGGAGATCTGGTGATGTACCGGGCTCTCCATGCCATGGGGACTGCTAGACAGAGTCTTCCGCCTAGCAGTGAGCCAGATGACGTCAATGGCATGTATGGGTGGACTTTAGTGCTGCCCTAGCCTGTAAAACAGCGAGGGCAGTGCTAAAGCCTGCCTATAAGAACAGGTGATGTCACCCGGAAGGCTGCTGGCCGGAAGCCTCGGCCTAGCAGTGTGCCAATTTAAACAGTGTGCCAATTCTGTGTCTCTGTGTGTCTCTGTGTGTCTTTGTGTGTCTCTCTCCAGGAGTAGTAAATACGTCTGACAATAACAAGGACCAGTTCCAAGTAGATCACAGTGCAATTCTTTCCAATAGCAACATGTGGACAGCAGCAAAGATGGAGGTTGCAGTTATCTCTATATTCTGCCACTGTTGTACCTGAGAGAAGTCTGTGATGAGTATGAGTATGAGTGGCATACCATTCTCAAGACCAAAAAATGGTAGATAGTGAACTTGCTATAATTATTTCCATATCATGTAGAATTCAATTAAAGGAGATGCAATGGATATGCCTAGAAATGAGCGAATTTCTCAAAAATTCGATGTGGTTCAATCGGAATTTATTTGTGGCGAATCGCGTTAAATAAAAACTGCTATTTCCTGGCTGCAGAGAGCCTTTATAGTGGTGTAGAACACTTTGCCTTGCAGTAACACGCATAGGGAGTCTTCTGTGATAGTGAAACAATACTGTGGGTCAGTATGACATGTAGATGACAGGTGTCGCTCTTAGAATCACTGCACACTTCACTTAGTTAGGCAATAACGGGGCTTCCACATAGATTTCTACAGAACCTGTTCTATTAAACGCTTATACAAGTAGAGCCCCCCCGACAGAGTGGAGTGGGTGTTAGCAGTAAGTTTATGTTGACGTCACTGATTGATTATTTTGTCCTTCGTCTAATACGTCAGAACAATAACCCCCAAAAAACAAATCCTGTCTATGGAGCATTCTCCTTCACTTGGTCAGCATTTGGTCAGTAATCCATCAGTATTGCTAAAGCCAAAAATGTCTTCTGTATATTGTACCCACTGCTGCTTTTGGCTACCAAATCATAAGCCAATACTGATGCAAAATAGTGACCATGTCATGCAGGCCTTACAGCAATTACATAGACAGGATCCGTTGTGCGTGTCATTTTTCCTTCCTTCTGACAGATCAGAAGAAGGGTCAAATAAATGAGGATGTCAGCCAGGCCGAAAGGCAAAATAGTGGCCCAGTTATGAATTGGGAAGCGTGGGAACAGCATGAGAAGTCCACAGAGTGGCCCTATGACATAGTGGTAAAGTGGAAGCAGCATGAGGAGACCACAGAGTGGCCCAATGACAGAGTCTGGAGGTGGCAGTTGCATCAGGAGAAGGCCTTAGAGTGGAACAATGAAAGAGTGTGGAGGTGGCAGCAGCATCAGAAGGCCACAGAGTGGCACAATGACAGAGTGTGGAGGTGGCAGCAGCAGCATCAGGAGGAGGCAACAGAGTGGCACAATGACAGTGTGGAGGTTGCAGCAGCACCATCAGGAGGCCACAGAGTGGGATGATGACAGAGTGTGGAGGTGGCAGCAGCAGCATCAGGAGGAGGCCACAGGGTGGCACAATAACAGTGTGAAGGTGGCAGCAGCAGCATCAGGAGACCTGAGTGGTGAGGTGACAGCAGCATCAGGAGACCACAGAGTAACCCGTTGACAGAGTGGGGAGGTGGGTGGCAATACTAGTACCAGCTGAAGATGGTGGGTGGGTAAAAGATGTGGCACTTGACATCAGATGTGTGGCACGGGTGGCAGCATCAGAATAGTAGCTGAGGCAGGTAGCCAGAAGAAACCGGTCTCCTTTGTCAAACTGTTGGTGTGGCACCATGGCTGATCTAGTCTGATGCTTGCTCTGATGCCACACTACTGGCCAGGCAGGACAGCTTTTCCAGAGCAAACTCTGCCAGTTGCGGCCACAAATCCAGTTTGGCTGCCCAGTAGTGCAGCGGATCTTCAATATGGGGTGGAAGGGTGCTGTCCAAGTATTCCACCACCTGCTGGTTTAGGTCCTGCTCCAGGTCTAGCTGCTGCTGGTGAGTAGTTTCTTCACTAGGCGGGTGAAGAAAGCTGCTCACCAGCGACTCTAGACTCAAGTTGCTGCTGATGGAGCTGAAACTGCTCCTACCCAATTACCCTCCCACAGCAGCCATGGCAGAGAAATGTGAGCGCAGAAGGCCCCACGGTCAGACCTGCGAGAGGATGGACGATGGCGCAGATAGGCAGCGGCCAACTGACTACATAGGATGTCTCTATAATAGTCCTCCCTCTTAGCGAGAGTAAAAACGGCCCCCATTTTGGACTTGTAGCGAGGGTCCAACAAGTTGGAGAGCCAGAAGTCATACATCTGCCGAATGCTGACAATTCGGCTATCGCTACGCAAGCAAGTGAGCATGCATCGGGCCATTTGTGCAAGTGACTCGGAGGGACTCCCTGCCTCCATCTCCACCGCATACTGCGACGGTGTGTCTGGATCCTCTGCCTCATCTTCATCATCGCCCTGTAGCTCCTCTGGCTGCTCCTGCTCCTCCTCTCTTGTCACCTGTGTATAAAAATCACCCATTGCACTACACATTGCTTGTGCTCTAATGTCCTCCACCTTCTCCAGTGTAGCCCCATATAGCTCATGTGGCCGTCGTCTCCAGTCCCCTGACCAGCCAGATTTACCAGCATCTGTTCCAGGACATGAAGCAGTGGAATGACGTTGTTTATCCCGTAGTCCTGGTGACTAACAAATAGCATGGCCTCCTCAAAGGGCCTAAGCAAACGGCAGATGTCACGCATAGGCTGCCACTGGCTGACATCGAAGTTACACAGGGGAGTACTCCTGTCCGCTTGGATCATCAAGAAATCATTTATGATCTTTCCCTCTTTATATTGTCGGTCCAACATATGGAGGATGGAATTCCAACGGGTGGAAAAGCATATCGGCCTATGTTGGGGATGCCGTTCTGCCGCTGCAGCTCAAGGAGGGTGTGCTTTGCGGTGTACGATTGGCTGAAGTGCATGCAAAGTTTCCTGGCCATTTTTAGGATGTATTGCAGATGGGCGGAAGACTTCAGGAACCGCTTGACAACCAGATTGAACATGTGTGCCATGCAGGGCTCATGGCTTAGCCCTCCTTGAAGCAGCGGTGACACCATGTTCTTCCCGTTTTCAATCACCATGGTTCGATTTTGAGTTGTCGCGGAGAAAGCCTGGATTCAATTTCTTGATGAAGGACAGAGCAGTTCCTCCCCTGTGTGACTCAGTTCGCCCAGGCAAACGAGGTGCAGAACATCGTGACACCGCCGTGCCCTGCACATGTGGTATGCTGGAGGGACACTGTGAATTGTCCCTGCAGTGGAGGCTGAGGACACTGTGGAGGATGAGGAGGCAGAGGCGGACATTGTCGCAGGACCAACTGCGTGAGAATGTGGTGGTGGAAGCGGCATCACTTGGCCAAGTTGCTGGTGTGGCTATGCAGGAACCACATTCACCCAGTGGGCCGTAAATGATATGTATTGTCCCTGACCGTAGTTACAGCTCGACGCGTTGGCGCTGCCGTGCATTTTGGCAGACACCAACAGGCTCAAGGACTGTCCCACCTTCTGTTCTACATGTGTGTGCAGGGCTGGTACTGCCTTTTTGGCAAAGAAATGACAGATTGGGACTCTCCACCTTGGCTCGGCACAAGCTATCAGTTCTCTGAAACATGCAGGGTCCACCACTTGGAAAGGGAGGGACTGCAGGACCAGCAACTTGGCCAGGAGCACATTCCGCTTCTGCGCTGTTGGATGAGTGCACACATACTGTTGTTTCTTGGCAATCATTTCAGTGATCGATTGCTGACGGAATGACTCACGAGGAGTAGGAGGAGGAGCAGGAGCATCAGGACCAGCAGGTGATGGGAAAGACAGACAGCTCCCTTCAGCTGAGGTGGTGGAGCCTTGACTGCCTAAAATCCAGTGCATGCCACTGGGTGATGCAGTGGTTGCTGCAGCAGGCTAGACCACCACATCGGAGCCACGTTTCTCCCAGTCCACTTTATGGTGACACTGCATATGTTGACGCAACGCCGTGGTGACAACATTGGCACCCTGGTCATGCTTCACCTTCTGCCCACAGATTCTACAAATAGTCATGTTCACCTCCTCCGGCGGCTTAACAAAAAACTGCCACCTGCTGAGTAGGTGATTTTTCCCCCAACAGTCCCCACTGACTGACTGCTACTGCCGCTGCTTCCGTGAACCCCTGCACCACTACTTTCCGGGCAAGTAGGCTCCTGCGAAGTGGAGGAAGCGGCAGATGTCTCTTCCACATCTTGGCTGGCCAGTAGCTGATGACTGTCCCCTAGTAGCTCGTCTTCGCTGTATAGTGGAGCTGAGCCCACAGCATATAATACTTCTCTAGCTGAGGGAACAGAAAAGGACAGAGGCAGGTTGAGGACAGGTGAGGGCACAGGGCCTGCTCCTGGGCCATGCCAACTAAGGGCTGTGTCTGACGAACCTACGGACTCTTGGCTGGGGGTGTCTGATGTCACTTGTGGATGACGGAGTCAACTATTCAAGAACTGCTGGGTTGCTGGTCAACACACGACCGCTAGATGACAGCGGGAGCTCAGGCCTCTCGCTGCGACTCCTGCTTCCATGCCCCCTTACCCTGCTTCGACCTGTGCCTGCTCTAGAAACATGCCTCTGCCACTCCCCTATGCAGGACCTGGCACTTCTCTGTCTGAAATACTGTTAAATAAAATAAATAAATAAAAAGGAAATCAAAACACTCCAAAAAAGTATGTAACTTTCTCACTTCACCCGTACATACTAAATGGTAAAACACTCGGTAACACTGACATGGAAAAGGATCTAGGAATTTTAATAAACAGCAAACTAAGCTGTAAAAACCAGTGTCGGGCATCTGCTGCCAAGGCCAATAAGATAATGAATTGCATCAAAAGGGGCATAGATGCCCGTGATGAGAACATATTCCTACCACTTTACAAATCACTAGTCAGACCAAACATGGAGTACTGTGTACAGTTCTGGGCTCATGTGAACAAAGCAGACATATCAGAGCTGGAGAGGGTGCAGAGGAGGGCAACTAAAGTAATAACTGGAATGGGGCAACTACAGTACCCTGAAAGGTTATCAAAATCAGGGTTATTCACTTTAGAAAAAGATGACTGAGGGAAGATCTAATAACTATGTATAAATATATCAGGGGTCAGTACAGAGATCTCTCCCATCATCTATTTATCCGCAGGACTGTGGTGTGACGAGGGGACATCCTCTGCGTCTGGAGGAAAGAAGGTTTGTACACAAACATAGAAAAGGATTCTTCATGGTAAGAGCAGTGAGACTGTGGAACTCTCTGCCTGAGAAGGTGGTGATGGTGAGTACAATAAAGGAATTCAAGAGGGGACTGGATGTATTTCTGGAGTGTAATAATATTACAGGTTATAGCTACTAGAGAGGGGTCATTGATCCAGGGAGTTATTCTGATTGCCTGATTGGAGTCGGGAAGGAATTTTTTTCCCCTTAAGTGGGGAAAATTGGCTTCTGCCTCACAGGGTTTTTTGCCTTCCTCTGGATCAACTTGTAGGAAACATGCCGAACTGGATGGACAAATGTCTTTTTTTGGTCTTATATACTATGTTACTATGTTCACCACACAACGGCTAATGAGCCCTTTTTTTTACCACTAATACACGCCAAAGAAGGCTTTAGAACATATAACTGCAACGCTGAAAGGTAAATATATATTTTTTTGCCACTAATACACGCCAAAATGGGCTGTCATTTTCTCACTTCATCACACAACGCCAAATGCTTTTTTTTGCCACAAATACACTCCACAAAAATCTTTAAAACATATAACTGCACCACTGAACGGCAAATAATATATATATTTTTTTGCCACTAATACACGCCAAAAAGGGCTGTAATTCTCTCACTTCACCACACAATGGCAAATACTTTTTATTGTGGCACTAATACATGCCAAAAAGGGCTTTAGAACATATAACTGCACCGCTGAATGGCAAATAGGCCCTTACTTTTTGCCACTAATACACACCAAAAAGGGCTTTAGAACATATAACTGCAACGCTGAACGGCAAATATATATTTGTTTGCCACTAATACACACCAAAATGGGCTATCATTTTCTCACTTCACCACACAACGGCAAATACTTTTTTTTGTGGCACTAATACATGCCAAAAAGGGCTTTAGAACATATAACTGCATGGCAAATACCGTATTTTTCGCTTTATAAGATGCACTTTTTTGGGGGGGAAAGGGACCGTGTGTCTTATAAAGCGAATAGAGCAGTATTACATGGCCAGCACATCGCAGGCCGTGCTGTGTTGCACAGGCATAGCGGCCTGCGATGTGCCATAGCTATTAGGGTAGTAGCAGGGCCCGGCGCAGTCACTGAACTTCAGTAAGCCCCAGTCAGAGCAGCCATCACATATAAAGTGTATGCAGCAGCCCCTAGCAGTGCTGCTTTGGTAAACTAGCTGTTATCGCTTTTTTGCAGTACTCGCTATGCATGCAGCGGGCAGGCCGGCAGCACAAGTCACTCACTCGGTCACGCTCCGGCCCCACCCACTTCATTAATGAAGTGGGGGGCAGGGCCAGAGTGGGACTTCTAGAGGCTGCTGAATACACTTTATATGTCATGGATGGGCTGCTATAACTGGGGCTATAACAGAGCCCCCTATAAGTAACATAGTATATAATATAAGACCGAAAAAGACATTTGTCCATCCAGGTCGACCTGTTTCCTATAAGTTGATCCAGAGGAAGGCAAAAAAAAAACCTGTGAGGCAGAAGCCAATTTTCCCCACTTATGGGGAAAAATTTCTTCCCGACTCCAATCAGGCAATCAGAATAACTCCCTGGATCAACAACCCCTCTCTAGTAGCTATAACCTGTAATATTATTACACTCCAGAAATGCATCCAGTCCCCTCTTGAATTCCTTTATTGTACTCACCATCACCACCTCCTCAGGCAGAAAGTTCCATAGTCTCACTGCTCTTATAGTAAAGAATCCTTTTCTATGTTTGTGTAAGTGTCCTCCACAGATCCCCCTAACAGCGTCCTCCACAGATCCCCCTAACAGTGTCCTCCACAGATCCCCCTAACAGCGTCCTCCACAGATCCCCCTAACAGCGTCCTCCACAGATCCCCCTAACAGCGTCCTCCACAGATCCCCCTAACAGCGTCCTCCACAGATCCCCTAACAGCGTCCTCCACAGATCCCCTAACAGCGTCCTCCACAGATCCCCTAACAGCGTCTTCCACAGATCCCCTAACAGCGTCCTCCACAGATCCCCTAACAGCGTCCTCCACAGATCCCCCTAACAGCGTCCTCCACAGATCCCCCTAACAGCGTCCTCCACAGATCCCCCTAACAGCGTCCTCCACAGATCCCCCTAACAGCGTCCTCCACAGATCCCCCTAACAGCGTCCTCCACAGATCCCCCTAACAGCGTCATTCACAGATCCCCCTAACAGCGTCATTCACAGATCCCCATAACCGTGTCATCCACAGTTCCCCCATAAAAGTGCGCCATCCACAGACCTCCCATTAGTTCAAAACCCACCAAAAGCACGCCATTTGGTTTAAAATATTTTATTTTGTTAATTTCCTCCAAAAAACCTAGATGTGTCTTATCGCCAGGTGGATCTTATAAAGCAAAAAATGCGGTAATTTTTTTTTGCCACTAAAACACGCTACTGTTAGAACAAATAAATAAATAAAAAGGAAATTAAAACACCTCAAAAAAGTCTGTGATTTTCTCACTTCACCACAGAACGGCTAATAAAGCCCTTTTTTCCCCACTTATACAAACCAAAGAAGGCTTTAGAATATATAACTGCACCGCTGAACGGCAAATAGGCCCTTACTTTTTTCCACTCATACACGACACAAAAGGCTTTAGAACATATAACTGCACCACAGAACAGCAAATAATATATATTTTTTTGCCACTAATACATGCCAAAAAGGGCTTAAGAACATATAACTGCACCGCTGAACAACAAATAGGCCCTTACTTTTTTCCACTTATACACACCACAAAAGCTTTAGAACATATAACTGCACTGCTGAACGGCAAATAATATATATATATATTTATTGCCCCTAATACACACCAAAAAGGGCTGTCATTTTCTCACTTCACCACACAATGGCTAATAAGCCATTTTTTCCAACTAATACAAGCCAAACAATGTTTTAGAACATATAACTGCACCGCACAAGGGCAAATAAGACATAGAAATATTTCCTTGTAATAAACCCTGTTAATGGCTGTATCAAACAGCACTTGCACCCCAATAACAAGAATGGTTTGCTGGAATTACAGAGCTGTATAATGGCAATTTGGATCTGTAACACCCTAGAGGTGCATTACCACCCTTGCACCCCTCTATCTCCTATGGTTAACCTAATGTCATTCTATGTATAATTTTCAGGTCCTTCAAAATGTGTATTCATAATCTTGTTATATAACTGTTCAAATGTAATGTGCCTGGTTTAACAGCAGGTGGCAGCATAAATGGCAGAACTACAGATACATGGAATTCCATTCTAACATCCCCTCTGTGGTGTGGTGGGCATGTCCCGCTTGCTGTAGGGAGGGTGGAGTTCTAGTTAGGAGTCAGTCTAGCTTACCCCCTGATAGGGGAATGCAGCAGGGCCAGCTAGAGCACCTTCAGCTTAGCTGGATCTGAAGGCCAAAGCCTTAAGCCTCTGAAGCCAGGAGTAAAGTTCCCTGGACAAAGATAGAGACAGGCCACAGAAAGTTAAGTACAGCCTAAAGAAGAAGCTGAGCCAGAGAGTGACAGATATAGCAGAGAGTAGTTTGCCTGCCACCGTTAATGCCAAAGCCTGCTGGAAACCAAGACGAAGACTGTAAACATTTGTTTCATCATCCCCTTCATCAACAATCCCCCTATTTGCTCTGCTTCGGACTGCAAGGCCTGGGGTCCAGTGTATCCAGATAGGAGCACCGTGACAGGTGCAACACCATTAAGGGACATTTAGGCCACCCTACACCACTCTGGCATTCCTACACCTGGGTACCATCTACCACTGTATCACTAAAAGGGGCCCTGTGCCCTTGTTGTTTCACTGCAACTGGCGTCACCACAAAATATGTACTTTAAGGGACCCCAAGTTGTGCGCTCGATGACTGCATTTGGCGTCACGAACAGGATACGACAAGATGGAGCTGTGTGCCATTGGATTATATAGCCTACCGGATTTGCAAAAACCCCTTTAAAAATTACTTTAATACATTTGCTGTGTAGCGACAGGCACAGTAATGTGCACGCCAACATCTGAAGGGTTAATCCCTCATTTTTATATGCAATGGCGCAGTTTCTTCTTCCCCAGTCAGTGCTGGAAAGTAGAGAAATGCCCCTAGCTAGAGTGGGAACATCTAGCCCTGCCCACAGGGAGCGATGTTACAGTGTAAGGAGAGGAAGTGGAAGCTCCTCTTTTGAAGCCCCTCCTTTATCACCAGTCGACATGGCCAGTGAGCGGAAGGACACTACTCTGAAGCAGAAAGTCATGGCAGCGATGAGAAGTGTCACCACCAAGATAGTGACAGCAGATGTCAACAGAACACCACCGTTGCTGCGAGAGTGGCTTATCAGAGGCAGGACAAACCTCTCATCTAGCTCAGCAGCAGCTCTAGTAGCGAGGAGGATCTGAGGTCCTTCCTCTAAGGAGCCTCTTACAGCATCATCCTTATCTAAAGAACCAGTGACTTCTGGGAGCCACTTCATGGAGTGGACCTTAAGGGTGAGGGCCTGTTGGCATTTTATCTGTTTTTACGTTTCAGTTTGCCCTTGTTTTTGTCCTCACCCGGATGGTCACGTGTAGTTAGGACTCCCCCCATTCTCAGGAACACCCCAACTATCGGCTAAATCCCAGTTACGTGCGGTTGCGCAAAATTCCTTTTTCCCCCTTTTCAGGTTATTTGGGAGCCCCTCTTTGCCAAAAAAGGTTCTCATAACCCGTGCTGCTATTCTTATACCCATGTGAATTACAAATGACTTTGATATCTCATGTAATTACAAATATTATCTCATGTGGATTACAAATAATGACATTACGTTATTTTCCATGGATTACAAAGGACTCTGTTTCACTTTTGTTCCAGTTGGTGCACTTTATCTACAAGCATTGAAGAAATGAACTCTAATGTGATTTTATTACATTACTGCACTACTTGATTGCATTAAACATGTGCCCTTTGTATTTGCCTTATCTATTTGCATTGTGATTTGCACTAATCTTTTCTGTTTCAGCAACGTTCAAGCACTTTAACCCATTGTGTGTATCCTTATACGGGTATAACAATGTGACCTATGCCCTTTTTGAATGGACTTTGGACTTTATCGTTAGCTAGATAGTCAGCACCTTACTTCTTTTCTTCTTTTGGACTGCCTCTGAGGACGTCTGGTACGTCGCAAGCAAGTCTTACATCATTATTGCCCATTTTGGACTGCCTCTGAGGACATTGAATACCAATGGCTCTTACTTTGACCTTGTGTTAGTTAGTTAGCTATTGTACCTTATTGTATTGCTACACAGGGGGAACCAAGTGGTAAGTCACAAGCAGATCTAAGAACGTCAAGGGTAACCCGCTGCTAATACGTGTCCTTAGAGATTAGAGAGCTGGGCCTCCTACTCCTAAGGTGTATATGTTTTAAGGCCTTGTGCTTAGCCAAGGTTATCTCTCCCTGCACTAAGTACACTGGAAAATGGCTGAATCCAAGATGGCTGAGGTATTTATCGGGCTGTGACATCACAGGGCTGGCTAGAGGATGATTGGCTGCATACATGGCATTGTGGGTGGTCCCTTGTTCCCAGAGTTCCTTGCTCCATGTCCTAACACGTGCAGCAGCCATTTTAGGAAAAAATGTGATTCGTTACCACAAAGCGTGAGGAAATTCGGATTCGGTGTGAATCGAATTTTTCCTGAAATTCGGATCGAATTCCACTTCGACAACTATGAGTCGCTCATCTGTAGATATGCCTTTAGGTAATTTATTGAATGTACCTTGAAAAATGGTGATAGAGGTCAAATGGAAAATCTTCTCTGCAGTTTTGTGATGCATGCCTGATAAATAGAAAAAGACTGAAGGACACCATGTATGAACTGCCAGCAGAGGAGGAGTTACATGATTGAAATAATGAAGGGAATGCATCATATTTTTTAAATATACATGTTTGAAAAATGCTATTTGTGAGCCAAAACATGTCGCAAGTCGGACGCCTCATCAAGACTGCAGAGTCAGACAAAAAGAGCCCTGAAGACAAGTGAGCTGACAAGTAGCTACCCCTCTGAGTTGAGCTCAGACCAAGATGTTTTTTGAATGGATTACAACTAAGGCCCCTTTCACACGAACGAGTATTCCGCACGGGTGCAATGCATGATATGCATGATCGAACGCATTGCGCTCGCACTGAATCCGGACCCATACATTTCTATGGGTCTGTGTACATGGGTCTGTTTGTTTTTCACGTATCACTTGTGCATTGTGTTAAAATCGCAGCATGTTCTATATTATGCGTTTTTCACGCAACGCTGGCCCCATAGAAGAGAATGGGGCTACGTGAAAATCGCCTTGCATCCACAAGTAAGTGCGGATGCGATGCGTTTTTCACGGATGGTTGCTAAGAGATGTTGTTTGCAAACCTTCAGTTTTTCATCACGCGTGTGAAAAACACATCAATGCGCATTGCACCCGTGCGATAAAAAATGAAAAACTAAACGTAATCGCAGACAAAAGTGACGGAACTTGCTTGCGAAATCGCACATTTTTCACTAAACGCATCCGGAGCGCATTTGGACCTAGTCCATCACACTCGTCTACAAGGGGCCTAACACTTTGCATTGCAATAATCTGCACATCTACCGTAAGGCAGGTGATTCTCAGTAAATGTTCCAGTTATTTATTCAAACAGACTCCGCTTTCTTTTATTACTTAATTTGCACCCACGGATGCTTGCATCTCAACATCAGGAACCCTGCCTTCTCTGCATCTAAAAGCCTGTAACATCAAGGCCACCTCAACCAACATCTGGCAGGAGATCCTTCAACACCCGTACCTTTCTTCCTAGCACTGCACACCGGCCCAGGGAGCTGCAGTAGTGTGAGTACCACCTACTACACCCATTAGGCCATGACACTCATACATTGCCCCTTCGGTCCCAGTCGCTGCAACATGACCTTCCATTAAAAGCCATTTTATGGACAGGACCTATGTCTGGACAGCAGCAAAAGACTAAGCAAATAATGGGGCATACCCATGAAATATAGAAAATGGTGCAGAATTGCAAAAAAGGTTATATTAGGAGGTGTCATATAATCATCTTACAAACACATTGGTCAACAATAATCAGAAAGTGGCCAACCGCTTTAACAATATAACTAGAGATGAGCGAATTGAAGCTGATTAAGTGGAATTTGTTATGAATTTCAGCAAAAATTCGATTCGCAACGAATGTGAATTTCCTCGCGCTTCGTGGTAACGAATCGCAATTTTTTCTAATATGGCGGCTATACGTGTGAGGACATGGGTCAAGGAACTCTGGGAAGGCGGGATGACCCATAATGCCATGCATGCAGCCAATCAGCAGCCAGCCAGCCTTGTGATGTCACAGCCCTATAAATATGGCGGCCATCTTGGAATCAGGCATGTTCCAGTGTTCTAAAGTGCAGGGACAGACGCAAGAAGGCGTTAGGGACAGCAATAGCAAAAACCTCATTGTGGATTTTTTCGTCAAATTCATGGGTGACTGTACACCTCCTTTTGCGGTATGGACCAAATTACTTAGTAATGAAATTCTTTATGTGACACAGACTTGATGAACTTCGCGACTCTTCTGAGCTCCAAGCAATCTAGAAGCTTTGTCTTCTCATTGTCTGTAGCTACTAGAGTCCAGTTCATGCCAGGCAGGTTCCACCAGAAGTATCTGGCTCGATGAGCAGCCGATGCCGCACTTGCATTAATCTTGACAGGATTCGTCTCCAGGTGGAGAGAAATTGTTTTTTGGACTGCTTTCTTCATCTCAACCACGTCGTTGAATAAACAGCAGACCGGCTGGTTCTCTCCTGTCTTAGGCAACACTTTATTGAGTAATCATGGAAAGTCAAAAAACAGTTGTCCACTAACCACAGATAAGTCATTACAAGGACTGCCGCCAATTATCAGATCGAATTGTCCCCATTTTTCAATCTGTTATATTTTGTATGTCCCACATATACAATTTCCCCTGGATGGCATACCCGTCCTATTGTGATGGCGTCCTCACACTCCTCTGATGCCATATATTTTTCAATTTTGATTCTAAGCTTTTTCCATGATGACTGGGAACTTGTGATGTTTTCGCTGACGAAGAGACCAGGGACTGGTAGGGTTTGAATCTTGATGAACTTTGCGACTCTTCTGGACTCCAAACAATCTTGAAGCTTAGTCTTCTCATTGTCTGTAGCTACTAGTGGCCTGTTAATGCCAGGCAGGTTCATTTGTGTGGACTTAAGATACCTTGTTCCCCCCATTTTTTTATCTATTTCAATAAAGTATAGATTTTTAGCGCCTTTTTCCTTCCGTAAATACTCAACAATATTAGTATAGACGCAAACCTTTTTCTACCATTTGTTAACAGTGATTCCCTTTCCCCATTCATTGCTTCAATTGGTCTGCTAGATTTATTTCAAGCTGTTGGCTCAGTGGGCAGGGGAGTGTCTTTCTCAGGGGCATGTCCTTTCTGTTGCAACTCCCTTTCCTATAACTAACACAGCTTCCAACAGTATATAAGGCTGGTGGCAGTTAAAGGATGGAACTGCGCATGTGCGACCAACATAAGGAAGTGGTCAGAGAAATAAGGAAAAGTCTCAAAAGCATGCATTCAGCACACTTGCTGTACAGGGATAAAATGCACAGTGGTCTCCACCCCTGTACAGCGCGTGCGCTAAACACACTCTTGGGCCAAATGTGAATATGCTCTGACTGCTTGGCCTGTCAGTCTTAGTGGTGGGGGTGTGGCAAAGCAGGCAGGGCGCACAGCCTCTGCGTGGAACAACACCATCTTTGTTGCATCCAGGGGTTCATTTAAATATTATAGAAGATCGATTTTAGACACATTGAGTCCACATAAAGAATTGATCCTAAAAGCATTACCTTCAGATGACGTGCATATGTTGCATGTCAACTGAATTAACGCTGATAATCTGGTGACAGATGCCCTTTAAGGTAAAACATAACTCTGTGGCAGCCTTGTCAGATGTTGTTAAAAATAAGACACATTTTTCCACTAGAAGCTACTCTTTCAGTCTAAAATTCTGACATGATTACAAGGGTCCCACAACAACAGGAACAATGAGGTCCAACATACAACAACCCTATCTTACTAACTTAGAAGGGTTGTGTCACGTCAACAAATGGCATTTACAATGTAGATAAACTTAATAGCAGGCACTGCCTAATGTATTGGGATTGTCCATATTGCCTCCTTTGCTGGATTGATTCATTTTTCTATCACTTTATACACTGCTCCTTTCCATGGTTACAACCACTCTGTGATCCATCAGCAGTGGCCGTGCTTGAACACTACAGAAAAAAGCTCCAGCCTTTGTGTGCTCCAAAGGTCCCAGTAAACAGAGAGGCTGGCACTGTTTCCTATAGTGTGCAAGCATGGCCACCGCTGCTGTATTGCAGGATGGACATAACAAGCAGTGTATAATGTGATAGAAAATTGAATCCAGCCAGCCAAGGAGGAAATATGGACAATCACAATACATTAGTAAGTGGCTTGTATTAAGTTTCACTACATGATAAATAACTTTGAAACAGGATCTATCAATTTTGTAACCTCTGTGTGCAGTGATAAGAGCAGGGTTTATGGTACAACTTGTAGGGACATGCCAATGGGATGGTCCACATTTTTCCTAGTAGAATTAACCTATCTTTGGCCATGGGAAGTTGCAGCAGACAGTACAATTATTTTATTTGTCACTATTTTAACTATTTTAGACCAAGGATAAATGATTCCAGGAGATTAGCTTGCTGTTTATGAACCTGAAAAGGTTTGTTCCAGCAGAATGTGTTTTCTGAATACGGTCCAAAATCTATGATAACCTTCCCCCAGTCTCCAATGATTCTTTAGACTAGTCTACAGTATCCAAAGTGTTTTTCTCTCTTCCCTTAATATGCATCAGGATGCTCTACATAATGCGTTATGGTTTTTGGTGCCCATTCTCCAGTACTGCTCCCAGGTGTCCCTGCTCGTTTAGTCCTACTGTGGAAGTAGATCTGTCTTTCTCAGGCTGATAGATTGCATATTCTGGAACCTCTCTGAGGGACTTGTTAAATATCAGCTGTGCTATCTCTATATCTCACGTTTTCCCTCTTGAGCCATTCTATTCCAGTAGAGATCTAAGGTTAAGACGTCACACAGAAAGGCTCAACTTCAGCAACATTTATGTATGGTTTGCAGAAAATTTACCTTTAGACTCTTTCTGCTTCGACAAACCGAATTGTTCAATGTTGCTGCTATTTCAAGCTTTTGGCTTCATTTCATTATCTTGTCTGTAGGAACTTTTTACTCTGACATTTTTATGTTTGTTTTTTTAGTTTTAAGATGCATAATTATTTATACTGGAGGACGTGAAATATTTTTATTTTTTACAAATGCCATGGCTATGTGTTAATGGTGCAGTATGCACAGCACTCAATTTTACACATAAAAACACACTACGTATTTAGTGAAACCTCTTCAAAAGATTAAAGGCTATGTACACCAAAGGGCAATTTTTTTTATTATTGCATTGTACTCATTTTGAGCTAAAAATCATTTTTCAATTGGTCTTTATTAAAAACATGAAGTCCTTTTTTCTGTACATAGCTGAGATGCTCTAGTAGCAGCCTATGGATTTTCTCTCTTTTCTGTCATCTCGGGTGAAGATGGGCTCCTTATCTCTGCTCTCTGCCCTTATAAACACTCATTATAGCTCAATCCTTATCTTACTGATAAGAATGTGGCTTAACTAAGTGTTTATGACCTCAGTAGTTTAGAGATAAGGTTTATTAGATGACCATTCAATACAAAGTGAGAGTAACAGTCACACAGTTAGAAAAACAGTTAACCCTTTCTGATATAATGGCTCAATATTTTTTATAAAAGCCAATCAAAATATGATTTTTAGCAAAAATTTGTAAAATACAATCATAAGCAAAAATGCTTCCGAAGGTGTACACAGCCTTTAAGCCTTGAGAAGACCCACCGATCTAGACTAGATTTTTTATAACAAATTTTCAATTCGTTATAATAACTGAGGTGGCTCACTCCTAATTAGCTCTGACGTGGTGCTTCAAACCCAAAAAATATGTAGCTAGGATGGGCGAGCACTCATACATTCGGCATCAAATTGAAATGTATATAAAAAATGTATTAAGATAAAATTACACATAAAATGTTCACATATAGTATAAAAATGCTGTAAACACAATAAACACTATAGGTGGCTATGGTTTGAAACCCGAAATTTTCACAGACCACTTTGTATAAGATGTTCCTGCGTGTTGATACCTTAAACAATTTCAATCTGCAACCATATCATTACGGAGAGTGCATAAATAAATTTATAGATATTCCTGTATGCAAATGTTCCTATATACTGGAGTTGCGATAACAACGTGTTTGTGTGATTTTTCAACGTATAATGTTTCGTCTGTAAATGCTCAAAATCCCAGGAAAGTCGCGCTCAAATGATTTCAGAAAAGTTGCATTTGAATAATTTCCCAATAGGTCATATCACATTGCGCATATATATTGTGCCTGTAGAGTCTTCCTTTACTTTCCAATTTGCTGATGTAGAGATAGTTTTTTATGTACAAATCTTTAGAATTGTTTTCTTACCTCCTCCCTTAGATGTGGTTCGAATGTTTTCCGGTGGCTTGGTGAGGGGAGAGCGGAGCGGATGGTTGTCGGCATTTCGTGTCGCACTCCTCAAGCCTAACAGCCCTGGTCTCATGAGAATACACGTGCGATGTTACCTTAGTTGCTGTATATTCGGATATTAGGAACGGAAGTCTTGCGATTATCTCCTACTTTAAGCGTTTGTTTCTTCAAAGTTCTTTCTGTATGGCCATACAGTCCTTTTTGGAGGGCTTTGTTGCGGGTGCGTCCACCTTTCTGCCAGACGTGTTTCGGGATGTTACACAGTCCCTTCCTTAGTGGTCACAAACGCTTAAAGTAGGAGATAATCTCAAGACCTCCGTTCCTAATATCCGAATATCCGAATATACAGCAACTAAGGTAACATTGCACGTGTATTCTTGCGAGACCAGGGCTGTTCTAACAATTCTAAAGATTTGTACATAAAAAAACTATCTCTACATCAGCGAATTGGAAAGTAAAGGAAGACTCTACAGGCACAATATACTGTATATGCTGTGGTAAGGTGCAGGGTGCCGTCGTGGATGGCAGGTACGTGTCACCGAGGTTCATAGCCTCGGTGAGGTAAGAGCCGTTTTGTTGATGTCAGCAGCAGGTAGTGCTACTGACACAGTTGCTAAATAGCGTGGCTGCAAAGCCGATCCGGGCCGGCTCTTACCGGGAGCAGCTAAAGTGTAGGGTGGGTGGCTGCTCCCCACGACCCAGTCCTGGTTTTGGGCTGGGTTTAAAACACAGCCAGCACCAGCAGCTGTGGGTGATTGTCCTGGAGCTGCTGTTAGTGCTGTGGAGCTCTCTGGGCTGGAAGCAAGAGCCCAGCAAGGAGGAGTGCAGACGGCCTGGAAGCCTGATCTGGATTGTCTTGCGGCTGGGCTGACAGCCAGGTGCGAACCTGCACCTAAAACCTCCCAGGTGACTGGAACCTGTATTGGACTGTTTTGTTTTGCCTCACGTTTTTCTGCTGTGTGTGAATTAACACCAAGTGACTGTTCGCTGTGTATTTTGTGCAAGTGTGAATAAAACACTGTTTACTGCACTTTCTGGACTCCCTTTTGCCTCTGTACTGCACCCGCACTGCTATCTACCAGAGCGACTCCCCACATTTGGTGTTGGATGCGGGCATGCGCAGTGAGGCTGGCCTGAACGCCGAAACTTTTTGTTTTTGCTGTGTTGGACTGCATGTCATATATTAGGCCTGCAACTTTTGTGGTTTCTGGCAACATGGAGGCTGCTGTGAAAGCTCTCATGGAGGCTAACGTACAGCAGCAACAGGCTAATGAGCTACAGCAAAAAAGACATGAGGAGGCTATGTGTGCACAGCAGCAGATGAACAATCTCCTAATGCAGCATCTGATAGCCTTGCAGGAGTCGGTGCGAACGTCCCAGCAAGGAGTTGCAACCACGACAGCCCCGACTGTGTCTACCGCCAGGGACAAAGTCCGATCCGCCCTGAGGAAAATGGGTCCGGAAGACGATATAGAGGCATTCCTGATGGTGTTTGAAAGAACCGCCGAGCAAGAGAGGCTGCCATTGGGGCAATGGGCTGAGGTGGTGGCGCCTTTTCTGGTGGGGGACGCACAAAAGGCCTATTTTGACCTCAGCTGCGAGGAGGCAAAGGACTATGAGAGGCTAAAAGGTGAGGTGTTGGCCAGGTTGGGAGTAAACACCTATGTGCGAGCGCACAGAGTGTGTCAGTGGGTGTTTTCCGAGTCCCGACCCGTCCGGTCACAAGCCTATGACTTACTTCACCTAGTAAAAAAAATGGCTCCAGCCTGAACTGTTGAGCCCTTCTCAGATGGTTGAAAGGGTCGTGGTCGACAGGTTTGTGCGTACCCTCCCGAGAGCCATACAGCGCTGGGTGGGACATGGCGATCCAGGCAACCTGGAACAACTGGTTAGCCTGGTGGAGAGGTATATGGCCACTCAGGATTTGTTGAAGGACTCTGCGGTACTACCGAAGTCACGTCAGCCCCAGTTGCCGACCGGGATCCTGGAAAGGGATCCTACCTCATAAGGAGGGGAGTGGATCTCCGGTCCGTGGGAGGAATACCCTGGGGAGGAGGGAGGCTGCGGGGGTCAGGTGTTGGCATTGTCAGGACTGGGGGCATGTGGCCGCCTACTGCCCTAGGGCATCCGAACCCATGGACTGCGGGTTCGCTCGCCGGTCCTCACTTTTTGCACAACCAGTGTATATAGCTGACCCTCTGTTGGCCGCGGACACCCCTCCGATGTGTGACATCATGGTTAATGGACACTCCGTGCAGGCCCTGCTGGACTCTGGGAGCCTGGTAACTCTGGTCCATGAGTCGTTGGTAACGGAAAAACTCCCAGAGGGGCGAACCCTTACCATTGTCTGTATACATGGGGATCGCCGGGAGTATCCCACTACTAAGGTTACCCTGACGGTGGGTGGGAGAGAGGTGCCACATGTCGTGGGAGTGGGAAGACGGCTCCCTTATGCCGCAATATTGGGGAGGGACTTTCCCCTGTTCTGGTCTTTGTGGAGGAATGGGTTGCCTACCTGTGGGGAAGAAAAATGTCCGGGTCCTGAACCCGAGGAACCCGAGGCAAAGGCACCAGCAGTAGGGGTGACCACTAATTCTGTGATAGAGGAGGAGACAACCCCACTGAGTGTAATGGTGGGAGATATGGAGGGCTTGCCACCGGGGCCTGAGTTGGCAGACCTCAGTGTCTCCGGAGAAAATTTTGGGACCGCGCAACACCGGGACCAAACCCTAGCCAGGGCCTGGGAGAACGTTGTGATAATTGATGGTAAACCCCAAAAACCTGGGGCTGAGTTAATGTTTCCCCGTTTTGTTGTTCACCAGGAAATGTTGTATCGGGTGAACAAAATCCGGGGTGAGCATATTGAACAGTTGGTGGTGCCCACAGCGTATCGCAAGCTCGTTATGGAGCTTGCCCACCAACATGTTCTTGGGGGACACTTGGGGTGGCAGAAAACCCAGGACCGCATACTGCAGCGGTTTTATTGGCCCAGTGTGTTCAAGGAGGTAGAAAATTATTGTAAGTCCTGTCCAACCTGTCAGGTAAATAGCCCCCAGCCACATTTCCGTAGTCCTCTGGTACCTCTACCAATCATAGAGGTACCATTTGAGCGAATCGCTATGGATCTAATAGGGCCCATACCAAAGTCCGCTAGGGGCCACCAACACATTCTGGTCGTTCTTGATTACGCCACTCGGTATCCGGAGGCGGTGCCCCTGCGACATACATCAGCTAAGCTCATAGCTAAGGAGTTAATGGAAATGTTTTCCCGGGTGGGCCTGCCTAAGGAGGTTCTGACAGACCAAGGGACCCCTTTTATGTCCAAGGTTATGAGGGAACTGTGTAAATTGCTGCGTATTAAACAGTTGCGGACGTCCGTTTACCATCTGCAAACAGACGGTCTCGTCGAAAGGTTTAACCAAACTTTAAAAAATATGTTAAAAAGGGTGGTGTCTAGAGATGGGAGGGACTGGGATCTGCTTCTGCCCTATCTCATGTTCGCAGTGCGAGAAGTGCCCCAGGCCTCTACTGGGTTCTCGCCCTTCGAACTGCTTTATGGCAGACACCCTCGGGGCCTGTTGGATATCGCCAAGGAAGCGTGGGAACAGCAGCCTGTCCCCCACAAAAGTGTCATTGAGTATGTCACCCAGATGCAGGAACGGATGGAAAGGGTGTTGCCGCTGGTCCGGGAGCATATGGAGGCAGCGCAACAAGCCCAGAGTAGGGTGTATAATCGTCAGGCTCGGGTACGGGATTTCAATCCGGGAGATCGGGTTTTGGTTCTGGTACCTACCCTTGACAGCAAGTTCCTAGCTAGGTGGCAGGGCCCTTATGAGGTGATCGAGAAGGTAGGGGAAGTAAATTACAAGGTACACCAGCCAGGGCGGCGCAAGCCGGAGCAGGTGTACCATGTGAATTTACTAAAGCCGTGGAAAGATAGGGACTCGTCCGACAACAGCCCCCGGCCAGGGCTCCTAGGTGAAAAGGGTCCAGCCCCACAGTTTGAGGCCTGTGAAGCAGTAACCACGGTAAAAATTGCAGACAGCCTGTCTTCCAAACAAGTCAGGGAGTTCATCAGTCGGAACACGGATGTGTTCTCGGATCTCCCTGGCCGCACGTCTCTCATCCAACATGACATCGTCACTGAGCCTCAGGCCAAGATCCGGTTAAAACCATACCGGGTACCCGAGGCTCGGCGACGGGCCATCGCGGAGGAAGTGCAATTAATGTTGAAGCTCGATGTCATTGAGGAATCGAAAAGTGAATGGGTGAGTCCCATAGTCCTAATACCCAAGCCAGATGGGACGTTGCGGTTCTGCAACGATTTTCGCAAGTTAAATGAAGTGTCCAAGTTTGATGCATACCCCATGCCCCGGGTAGACGAGCTTGTTGAGAATTTAGGGCAAGCCCGTTATTTTTCTGTGCTAGACCTCACTAAAGGGTACTGGCAGGTACCCTTAACGGAGTCGGCCAAGGAAAAAACTGCTTTTGTTACCCGCAGGGCCTGTATCATTATAAGGTATTACCCTTTGGCCTGCATGGCGCCCCCGCCACCTTCCAAAGGTTAATGGACATTGTGCTGCGACCTCATCGTCGGTATGCCTCGGCCTACTTAGATGATGTAGTCATCCACAGCACCGACTGGGAAAGCCATTTGCCCAAAGTGCAGGCGGTAGTGGATGCCCTTAGAAAAGCTGGACTAACCGCTAATCCAAAAAAGTGTGCAATTGGGTTAGAAGAGACAAAGTATCTGGGATATGTCATTGGGCGGGGAGTCATCAAGCCTCAGGTAAATAAGGTAGAGGCAATACGGAGTTGGCCCCGACCGGTCACCACCAGGCAGGTAAAGTCGTTCCTGGGAATTGTGGGTTATTACATGAGGTTTGTGCCCCACTTTGCCACTATAGCTTCACCGTTGACAGAATTGTTAAAGGGGCGTAAGTCAGTGACGGTCCGTTGGAATGAGCAGGCAGAAAAGGCTTTCTCCGCCTTGAAATCGGCCCTGTGTGGGTCCCCGGTTTTGGTGACACCCGATTTCAAGAAGGAGTTCGTAGTCCAGACCGACGCCTCTGAGGTTGGCCTTGGTGCGGTGCTATCGCAGGAAGTCAACGGGGAGGAGCATCCTGTTGTCTTCCTCAGCCGCAAGCTCACCCCAGCCGAGACCAGGTACAGCATAGTGGAGAGAGAGTGTCTGGCCATCAAGTGGGCACTCGAGGCCCTCCGTTATTACCTGTTGGGCAGAAGCTTCCGCCTGGTGACCGACCACTCCCCACTCAAGTGGATGAGCCAGGCCAAAGAGAGGAATGCCCGGGTCACCAGGTGGTTTCTGTCTCTACAGAATTATAAATTCACGGTGGAGCACAGAGCAGGCCGGTTGTTGAGAAATGCAGACGCCCTCTCCCGGGTACACTGTTTTTCGTGTGTCCACCCCCTCAGGGTTGAACAAAGGGGGGGGGTATGTGGTAAGGTGCAGGGTGCTGTCGTGGATGGCAGGTACGTGTCACCGAGGTTCATAGCCTCGGTGAGGTAAGAGCCGTTTTGTTGATGTCAGCAGCAGGTAGTGCTACTGACACAGTTGCTAAATAGCGTGGCTGCAAAGCCGATCCGGGCCGGCTCTTACCGGGAGCAGCTAAAGTGTAGGGTGGGTGGCTGCTCCCCACGACCCAGTCCTGGTTTTGGGCTGGGTTTAAAACACAGCCAGCACCAGCAGCTGTGGGTGATTGTCCTGGAGCTGCTGTTAGTGCTGTGGAGCTCTCTGGGCTGGAAGCAAGAGCCCAGCAAGGAGGAGTGCAGACGGCCTGGAAGCCTGATCTGGATTGTCTTGCGGCTGGGCTGACAGCCAGGTGCGAACCTGCACCTAAAACCTCCCAGGTGACTGGAACCTGTATTGGACTGTTTTGTTTTGCCTCACGTTTTTCTGCTGTGTGTGAATTAACACCAAGTGACTGTTCGCTGTGTATTTTGTGCAAGTGTGAATAAAACACTGTTTACTGCACTTTCTGGACTCCCTTTTGCCTCTGTACTGCACCCGCACCGCTATCTACCAGAGCGACTCCCCACAATGCACAATGTTATATGACCTAGTGGGAAATTAGCCAAATGCAACTTTTCTGAAATCATTTGAGCGCGACTTTCCTGTGATTTTGAGCATTTACAGGCTAAACATTATAAGTTGAAAAATCACACAAACACGTTGTTATCGCAACTCCAGTTAAGTATATAGGAACATTTGCATACAGGAATATCTATATATTTATTTATGCACTCTCTGTAATGATATGATTGCAGATTGAAATTGTTTAATGTATCAACATGCAGGAACATCTTATTCAAAGTGGTCTGTGAAAATTGCGGGTTTCAAACCATAGCCACCTATAGTGTTTATTGTGTTTTCAGCATTTTTGTGAACATTATATGTGTAATTTTATCTGAATACATTTTTTATATACACTTCAATTTGATGCCGAATGTATGAGTGCTCGTCCATCCTAGCTACAAATTTTCAATTCCCTTATAAGCACCACCTCTCAAGAAGACCACCTCTAAAGTTATGGGCACCAGGCAGAAGCTTTCCTCTTTTGTCTTTTTCAACATTATTTCGTAGTAACAACAGGCAGCTTTACTGCTGTCATGCTTTGGGGTATCTAGACCTAAATTTTCAGGAAGGGGTATAACAAGGAACCAGAGGGCCTCATAGCAAACTTGTAATGGGGCTGTGCTCCATCATGGTATAAAATGCTCATGATTATTCTGGTTTCCACTCTGTGGGGTTTTTCCTTGGTTTACAAGTAATTTACCTTAATTTTTCCACTCTCACCTTCCACCATACACAGTGTAGAATGGGCTCCTTAGTTGCTGGGCCCTATAGCAGATGCTATGCCTGCTACAATTGTAGTTATTCCCATTATCCCAGCAGCATTGATTAGGGCTGGACTGGGATTAAAAAGCCGTCCTGGTACACAAGCCCAACCAGCCTACATACCATATCAATCCTTCCACTCCCTACCCAGATAGCTCAGAAAAATAGTGGCATGCAATGCATGCTGTGCCGAATATTGCTTAACTTACTTATGTCCCCTCACCACCCTCTTAAATATGTAAACCTCATCATAAACACAAGAAAGGAAAATTTAACAATTGGGAACATCTGTAACAATAATTGCAACAGCCCAAGGCTTCTTACACTTTTTCTACTCATGTGTTCCTAGCCAAACTCCAAACTATGGTGATACTGGGACCTTACCAGTGAACTAATACTACAACATCAAGATGGCAGCAGCATTGTCCCCCTAACGACACGTCCCCCACTGGCAGCAGCTTTGCCCCCCTTCCCCCCAATAACCTCTTCCCACTCCTCCTTGACTGACAACATACAAGTAGCTCACTGGCAGCAGTATTTCCCCCTGACCACTGTCCCCCTTCCCCCCAATGACTGCAATGTTTCCCCCTAACCAGCCCTCTCACACTGAGCAGCATTTTCCCCAATCTCACCCCTTCCATTCTGGCAGCAGTGTTGTGAACATTTTCTTGTACTTGCTATTCTTTTTTTATGTTCCAGTTTTTTTTAACCTCCTCCTCCCAAAAAAGGGTATTAGGCAAATGCTGTATTTGCTATAGGTTCTTATGATTTCTATCCTCACCCCAGCAACTGCGTTATTTGATGTTATTTCTAACTGTCCACATTTGCTGTTTTACAATTCAGATTACCAGAGCTCTCTCCAGAGTTCATACAAAAGTTGTAAAACAATGACGAGACCAGCAAACAATTATCTGTTCTCTTTGTTTCGCTGAAGCTGTTAAAAAATGGGGAAAACAGCAACAATTTCCCTTAAGTAATTAAATGAAAATAAAAGTTCTGTGCACTGCCGGGATACATTGTACTCATTGTCCAGAATACACAAAGGGAACAGAAAAAGGCCTGAATCTCCCCTTTGCTGCATTAAATTAATTATATTGGCAAACACACATCCAACCATTATTCTGAATGCCATGGTGCTATTGTGAGCCCTTATTCATTTTCCCACCACTGTAATTTGCTATGTGTTTATTAAAAATAAAACAGATTTGGCCACAAGCAAATACAACATTTGTATAATTTTTAGCAAATAATTTGTGCAAAAGTGTTTCCTTGGTGACAAAAGATCAAGAAATCACATGATTCTCTCATGAGTATTGTGTGGGTTGCGGGTTTTCAACAACAGCACCCCGCATTCCTGCTAGATTCAGTTCAGCTCACAGGTCTTCAGGTCATGAAAAACATTTATGGCATATCCACATGATATGCCAAAAATCTCTGATAGGTAGAGGCTCTCAGCCACCTCATCTGGTAGAATGGGATATGTCATAAAAGGCATATGACATAAACGGTACTGGACTTCTATTCTGAGATTCTATAGACACCAACTCACTATCATCTTAGTATTGCCCATCAACTTAAACTCAATCTTACACATTAAAGGGGGTTTTCTGGGACCCAGTGGGTCCTACAAACCCTTGTTAATTATACATAGCACTCCTTTAGAAGAAAATATGTAATATGCTTACCTTTACGTGGATCGGCCTCTGTGAACCCGACCATTTGCCACTTCTCTTCAGAAAATCTTGCTTCCGATGGTGTCACATCCTTTAGCAGATTTCCAGTTTGGACTGTGGACAGGATCAGAGCTCATTCTCTCCCTGGTGCATGCAAAAATGTTGTAGATTTAGAAATCTGCTGATGTGCCAGGGAGAGAGACAGTTTTGGTCTCGTCCACAGCAAAATGGACCTCCTGTCCATAGCCCAGGCTGGAAATCTGGTAATGGACATGACATTGGATGAAGCTGATTCAAACAACTTTAGAATGGTAAGTATAAGGTCACAGTCCGGACCACAGACAGGAATAACAGCCACGTGGTTAATCCAGAAACAGGCCAGTAGTCAGTTCACCATGAGAGTCAATATAAACAGGAACAGCAGCCACAGGATTAATCAAGAAACAAGCCATGGGGCAATTTAACCGGCTAGTCCAGGGATGGGCAAACTCAGCCCTCCAGCTGTTGCAAAACTACAACTCCCAGCATGCAAAGAATGCTTACAGATATCAGCCTACCACAGGGCATGATGGGAATTGTAGTTCTACAACAGCTGGAGGGCCGAGTTTGCCCATCCCTGGCCTAGTCCATAGGAGATTTCACAGTATAGTGGTCTGATACAAACAAAAATCAAAATTCAATCAGGAATAAGCAGTCTTAACCCCTTAACCATAGCATTTTTATATCTTTATAATTTAGTTCTGATGGCTCACCTAATTGATGTCTATGGTAGGGTGTCACCAACCAAAATAGATACACCCAGTCTATAATAGTCTATATGTCTATAATAGTCTATAAAAAAATGTATCCACTTGTAATAGACAATTCATCTGACATATATTTCCTATAGAGTAGACAGTTCAATCGGCATATATTTCCTCCACAAGTTGTACTCCAACTTTAGACATTAATAAATAGAACCGGCAACATCATATTGCTGTTGAATAGAGTGTAGTGATTAAATGGTTTTTGGTAACTGAATATAAGTTCAATATCGGTGTTGCCTTATTTTTGAATAATACCTTATAATAACTGAGTGCCCCTTGATATCTTAAGTACAGTTTAACTCAATATATGTATAATGGATATCTTACTCGCGGTTTGTTGTATCAGAGTAAGTTACACAGCCAGCGATCACCTAAAGTCCGGAGTTCACCCTGCGTTATGTTTTGTCTCCCGTATTACAGATAGCTTAGCGCGGGCCTCCCTTCTGTTCTGTGCTGGTAAGTACAGCAAAGCTGGTGGCAAGATTTGAAGGTTCCCCTCTGCAATTACTGCAGGCAGTATGCTGCTAATGGCAGGGTCTGTGGCTGCGGTGTCCCACGTGAACACAGAAGTTGCGATGTTCGTGCCTCTGAGCGTCTCCTCTCGGTTTGGGAGATTGCAGGGTCCTAGTGCTGGCTTGTATAACGTGATATGTAGATCACACTTAGGTGCCGTGTATCGGAGAAAAATTCTTAGAGCGCTCTAGATATATTTGACAACTGCGGATAACATCAAGCTGGGGGTCTTCTCCTCCCAAGCACTTCAACAGATGGCCTATCTGTCTTTCAATACAGCAGTGGGGCTGCCGAAGGCTACATTGACCTCCACCTAGTACAAAGGAGCCCAGAAGCCCTGAATAATGGCTGTTATCAATCCTTTGTCTCTTAATATTCATACAAATCTATTCAATATTCGCTTGGTTCCCCTCAAGGATAAAACTGGTGAAAGAAAGGTCATCTAAGCCTCTTACCTTTGGCTATAGAACGCTGAGTCTCTGAACTGGCTCCTTTGGACCGGTGTGGCCTAAGAGAGGACTAAGAGGACAGGGGCCTCTCCTTCCCCCTGCTCCTCACTCCTTGGCACTACATCTCTCTGAACTTGGACTAAAACTTGTCCTTCTCCCCACTAACTAGGCCTGACTTAAGGTATATAAATTAAGTGGTGCTATCCCCATCTAGTGGTGAATATATGTACTGCACCTAACCAGCCTGTGAACAGGGATACAACAGGTAATACAATGACAAAATTACATGCAATACCACATGACAGCTTTATAATAATTTTGCAGTACCCACGTATCCTAGTGGGACACTTTATACCCCATAGTAAAACATGTGTCGACCTCGACACATTCAGGATCTGAAGATATCTCCTGAAAAATACTAGGAAGTGGGACATACAAGCAAATACAGTAATAGTAATATAATAAATGGTACAAAAATATATGAAGAGCAAAAACAGTATTAAAATACACATTATTAAGACATCACATATTTTATAGAACTTGATGAAAAAAGGATATGGGACGGCGTTACTTCTGAACTTGCCAGTGAAAAAATTTGGCGATGATCATATAAAAGGGATATCAAGTCCATGACACAGTCCTTAGTGTAATATAATCAATAAAGTGCAAAAGTCTTTTGACTGGTAAACCATGAGTATTAAAGAAAACAGGCACAGAAAAATGTCTTTCTGGGTATAAAGCTTAAAACAGTACGGATAGTCCTGTTGCATACCCCTAATCAACCTGAGAAGGGGGTAAGGGAGAAAAATGTGCAAAACATAAACAGGCACAACTTGGGTGAATAAACAAATGTTGTCTGGCAGAGAGTCCTGAATATTTTATAGACCAGTAGGCTGTATAGTGGCTTGGGGAGAACTGCCACTTGCCGCAGGGAACTGGCATAAGTCCATACTGGCGACAAAATAATGGCTCCTATGGACACAGTTAATAGGGATGAGAGAGCGTTGCAGGCCTACTCACAGGTATGTATCATATTCCTCAGGGTCCTCCTCAGGCATGGACCACAGAACTTGACCATACGGGGACAGGATACAGACTGGACCTTCCCAGGCTGCAAGTCTGATGGCATCAGCCAGGATCTCTTCCTGAGTGCGAACCCTCGACAGGGCATAAGACAGTCTCTCAGATACATAGATGCGTTTTGACATACAGGAAGACAAGCCGTTACCTAGCCCCTGCGCAGTAGCAGCTTGGGTTGCAGCAACAGCAGTGGTTGAATCACCATGACTCCGGTGCTCAACTGCTTGGCACTGTTCCTCTAAGTGGGTCCGGAACCTCGCTTGCTCCTCCATATCAGCCATCTCTCTAACCTGCCGACTAAGGTTAGGTGATGGGTAAGGACTGACCCCTACCTCCAGGACCATCATTTGCCAAAATTTGTTGGGGCCTATGAAAGACGATGCTGGTATGCAGGCCGGGCAGGCCCTGGCGGGATCGCTGATTCACTCACAGTCCCGGTGTCATCACCCAGACCTTCCCAATTTTCTGGTTCAGGTTGCGGCCTGGACACCGCAGTGGCATAGGGACCTTGCAGGCCCTCGGCAGGGGTGAACTCCAAGGTCTCTCCTTCTTTCAAGTTATGTAGGCGGTCCGGCAGATAGTTTCGCTTCACAGGCCGGCGATTAACATAGAAGTCTCTGCCAGTTTCATAGTCTTTGATAAAACCGTAGCACTTTTCCTTGTCAAAGGCCAAGAGAATTCCAGTTCGTTGTTCCAATCGGAGCGGATTATTCCCGGGGTGCTCAATCAATTTCTTCGAGGGCTCCTCGAAATAGATCTTAGTGTGATTAATTTCCTTGATCGCGGACTCACGAATTTAGGCCATTAACACAGACCACAGGTGGTCCGGTTTTGGGAAACCCTCGCATCGGCCATGAAAACTACAGGGTCCTGACCATGACCAGGGGCATGGCGGCAGCTCCGATCCTGGAGTATATGCTGGCGGCTCACCCATCTCTCGTCCTGGCCCGGGCTGCACTGACTTATCAACAGGTAACGCCATTCCGGCAGGAGTCACTCCACTTTCTAACATGTCTTGAGACAGGAAGTCACGTAGCAGGCAGGTCCATTGCTCATGCAGACTCCACCTCATCCCCGTCACGCCTCCTAGGTTCTTTGGTACAGGGGAGGCGGCACTCGTATTGTAATTCATGATAATGAGATTTTGGCACAGCAGAGATATTTTTCCCTCTTTCTCAGGAGGTTTGACACTTAAGAGTTTTGTATCTGGAGGCTCCGGTGCAGAAATGGTAGTAGTTGTAACACCAGACACTGACAGTTCTTGCAAGGGCACTAATGCTGGTGAATTGTCCTTATCAGGTTGTGTCTCCAAAGGAATAAGAGTATTTATAGGCAGTATTCCAATTTTCTTTGGTCGCTGGGAAAAACACGGTGGCTAACTTAACACGGGAGACGGTTCTGCAGTCTCCTGTACACTAGAATATTCACATTGGACTGCATCCTCAACGAAGCACCCAATAGGCAGGCACAGTGATAATCCACACAGACTTCCCCCCATTTTGTCCAATGGTAGACTCTTATTTTCAAGAAAGGGCAGTGCTTAAGTTTTCCCTCTCTGGAGGGGGTGTGATCCACTTTTTTTCGCACCCAACAGGGGGTTTCTGCAAAGTGATGGCGCAGTTAAAATTTGTAGGCAGTTTAGGCAGCCATCTTGGATGCATGAAATGTCTATTTAATTAAAGCAAGCAGTGCTACTAACATGCGAAAAATCCACAGTTTTCAAACTTCAATGATGGATTTTGCAGAATACAGTTAGCGATGCACATCTAGGCAATTTTTGAATGTTTTAAACAGTTCCTTGGCCCAATAAAACAGCAAATAGTTGGGGCTCATTCACATAAGACAGTCTATTAGAAACTAGGCACAGAGGAATTTTATCCTGTTCTTTTAACTAGGCGCAGAGGAAATTAATCCTGTTCATAGTGATGCCAATTCAACTTATACAGCGGGCCAGACCAACAGGACAATGTCTCTGTGAGGTCACGGTGGTGTGAGCAATGGGTAAACCGAGGGCATGAACAACACAGTTTTTGTAGTCCCTGGGCAGACCTGCACAAGTTTATGTGGGAGAGCAGCACTGGATTCTCCGGGGCACGCTCTGGTTACAGGGGACACCGGCCAGATGGTGGTTTGAGATGCCTTTGATGTTGACAGGGTTTTTAGGTGTGCTTTGGCGGCTGGGCTCCTGGTGGTGACGCCAGCACCTTGACGGTGCAAGATGGTGAGAGTAGTAGTAGTAGAGATGAATAAGGAAGGAGGCAATTGTTGAATCCAACTCACAACTTTTACTAAGCGTAGGTTCCTTTGGTCGCATGTACATCCAAATGAAACACAGTCTTTAAGCATATAGAGAAACTCTGTAAATCCACTGTAGACAGGCTGTATTTGATCCGACTCCTGTATTTAGGGCTGTGGTTATGTAGTATCCTTACTGATATCTGTAGTCCAATAAACGGTAGTTAAATTCCTTATCTTCTCCTCCTAAGCACTTCAACAGATGGCCTATCTGTCTTTCAATACAGCAGTGGGGCTGCTGAAGGCTACATTGACCTCCACCTAATACAAAGGAGTCCAGAAGCCCTGAATAACGGCTGTTATCAATCTTTTGTCTCTTAATATTCATACAAATCAAGTAAATATTCGCTTGGTTCCCCTCAAGGATAAAACTAGTAAAAGAATGGTCACCTAGGCCTCTTTCCTTTGGCTATAGAACGCTAAGTCTCTGAACTGGCTCCTCTGGACCGGTGTGGCCCAAGAGAGGACTAAGAGGACAGGGGCCTCTCCTTCCCCCTGCTCCTCACTCCTTGGCACTACATCTCTCTGAACTTGGACTAAAACTAGTCCCTCTCCCCACTGACTAGGCCTGACTTAAGGTGGCCCTATCCCCATCTAGTGGTGAATATATGTACTGCACCTAACCAGCCTGTGAACAGGGATACAACAGGTAATACAATGACAAAATGACATGCAATACCACATGACAGCTTTATAATAATTTTTCAGTACCCACGTATCCTAATGGGACACTGCAATATGTCTACTTTCTTTGTTTGTTTGTTTCAGTTTTACATAATAAAGCATTTTTGAAAAAAAAAATATGTTTTTGTGTGTTTATATTCTGAACGGCTTATTTTTTTTACTTTTCTACCGATTGTCTTGAGCAGAGGCTCGTTTTTTGCAGGAAGAGTTGACGTTTTTATTGGTACCATTTTTGGGTAAATATGATTTTTTGATCATTCATTAGACCAAAAAATTGGTAATTTTGGCAAAGTTTTTATTTATTTATTTTTATTTTTACGGATTAGTTCATGTGGTATTTTTATAGAGCAAATCATTACGGACATGGCAATACCTAATATGTGTACTTTTTCTTATTTATTTAAGTTTTACGCAATAATACCATTTTTGAAACAAAAATAAATAAATGATGGTTTAGTGTCTCCATAGTCTGGGAGCCATAGCTTTTTTGTTTTTTGACTGATTGTCTCATTTTTTGCGGGATGAGCTGACGGTTTGATTGGTACTATTTTGGGGTTCATAAGCCTTTTTGATTGCTTGGTGTTGCAATCTTTGTGATGTAAGGTGACAAAAAAAATGCTTTTTTAGCACTTTTTTTTTACGGTGTTTACCTGAGGGGTTAGGTCAGGGGTAGGCAACCTTTAGCTCCCAGCTGTTGTTAAACTACAACTCCCAGCATGCATAGTTGCTCTGCTCTTCTAAGAACTTACATAGAAATGAATGGAGCATGCTGGGAATTGTAGTTTCACAACAGCTGGGAGCCGAAGGTTGCTGATGCCTGGGGTAGGTCATGTGATATTTTTATAGAACTGGTTGTTACAGATGCGGCGATACATTATATGTATGCTTTTTTTTACTTATTTTACTTTAACACAATACTAGCATATTTGAAAAAAAAAAAGATGTTTTAGTGTCTCCATGATCTGAGAGCTATATTTTTTTTATTTGTTAATTTTTTGCGGGATGAGGCAACAGTTTTATTGGTGTTATTTTCTGGGACATACGCAATTTTGATCGCCTTGTGTTGCACTTTTTGTGATGTAAGGTGACAAAAATAGCTTTTTTGGACACAGATTTTTATTAGATTTTTTATGGTGTTTATCAGACGGTGTGGATCATGTGATATATTTATAGAGCTGGTCTTACGGATGCGGCGATACATAATATGTGTGGGTTTTTTTTCTATTTTTTAATATAAAATCAATTATAAAATCTTTTTTCAATTGAAACTTTATGTTTTTTCTTAAAGACACTTTTTTTCCTTTTTTTTTTAAAACTTTATTTCAGATTTTAACTTTTGGGGGTTTAATCCCCTCTGCAATGCATTATAATACATCTGTTTTGTAATGCATTGCCTGTTAGTGTATGACACTGAGACATACAGTAAGGCCTCTTTCACACGGGCGTCACGTGGCGGGTGCGTTGCGTGAAAATGCGCGATTTTTCCACGCGAGTGCAAAGCGTTTTAATGCGTTTTGCACGTGCGTGCGAAAGATCGGCATGTTTGGCACCCAGACCCGAAGCTGGACTTCATCACTGAAGTCCGGTTTCGGGTTGAGTATTCTGTATATTTTATTATTTTCCCTTATAACATAGTTATAAAGGAAAATAATAGCATTCTCAATAGAGAATGCAAAGTAAAAAGGGCAATTGAGGGTTAAAAATAATAAAAAAACAAACTCACCTATTCCATTTGATCGCGTAGCTGCCGGTGTTCTGTTCTGTCTTCAGCAGGAGGGGGATGAATGACCTTCAGTGACGTCACTGTGTCACATGGTCCAATCACCTGCTTCCATCATGCAACATAGAAGGAGTTAATGCTCCGGCATCTGTGTTTTCACCAATGTCAGCGCATACATCAGGGGTCCGGCTGACCGGAACAGCTGGTCCCCTGCAGCTGATCGGGCGGGCGCAGCTCCTGTACCCGCCCAATCAGTTGGTCGTAATACTAAGGCGCTGGGCGGCAAGTTGCGTCCCACTGCGCCGTACTATGACGGCGCTAGTCAGGAAGGGGTTAAAGTGACCAAAAAACAACAAATTGTCAATTTTTTTATTTTTTTCATTGTTCACCATACAGGATAAATAATTTTTATATTAATAGTTTAGGAGTAGGGATGAGCGGACCCGTGGATGTTCGGGTTCGCCCGAAATTTAGGTCAAAGATTGGGTTCAGGACCTGAACTCGAGCCTCATTGGAGTCAATGGGGACCCGAACTATGGTGCACTAAAATGGCTGTAAAATATTCGTAGTAAGGGCTAGAGGGCTGCACAAGGAAGCAAAATGGAGGTAAGAGCAGGACAATTGCCCTGCAAACAAATGTGGATAGGGAAATAACTTACAATAACATAGAATAGAAAATAATAATAATAATAATATTAATAATAATAACCTTGAACTAGGAGGCGGAGGTCAAAGTGGAGTAGGAGGTTGAGAAGGCGGTAGACGTGGTGGTGTAGGTAGATACGGTGGAGGAGGTAGCCAACACTTTTTTCCCCCTTGGAAGGCCCCAAAACATTGGGAAATGGAAAAGAGAATCCAAAGAGTAGGTGGCTGGGTGTGGCCTGTATACTTGTCTACTCAGCACAAGGTACGGAAAAGTCCTGTGGGATCTATGCCTGGTTCATTTTAATGAACGTGAGCTTGTCCACGTTGGCTCTGGACAGACGGCTGCGCTTGTCTGTGATCACCCTCCTGCCGTGCTAACCATCACGTTCGGACAATACACTAGCCGCAGGGCATGCCAGCACTTCCAAGGCATGAAGGGCAAGATCAGGCCATGTGCCCAATTTGGAGACCCAGAAGTTGAATGGGGCAGACCCATCAGTCAGTACATGTAGGCGTGTGCACACGTACTCTTGCACGTTGCTGAAATGCTGCCTCCTGCAAGATATTCCATATAAGCTGGTGGTGCTGGTTGTTGTGGCATGCAGACAAACCTTTTCCACATTTCGGCCATGCTAACCCCTCTTCCGAGGTGCTGGCGGTGCCCCAGCTGCATTGGCGACTTCTTCCTCCTCCTCTGCCTTCGCCTTGTGCTTCCACTGAGCTTGTACTCGCGCATCTTCCGAACACGCTCCAGTGACTAAATTAAGGACATCATGTTGTCCTTGTAGTGGGGATCCAGCAGGGTGGCCACCCAGTAATCAGCACTGGTTAGAATGTGGGCAATTAAGCATGTAGTCGCTTATGCGTGCCAGGCTGCCCAGAGGCAACGACAAGCTGTCCCCTGTGGGAGGTGTATCGTCTGTGTCCTCTGTATCCCCCCAGCCACGTTCCAGTGATGCCCATGAGCTGCTTTGGGTGCCACCCTGCTGTAAGCACGGTTCCTCCTCCTCATCCTCCAGAACTGTGCCCTGGCTGGACAGTTGTGTACCTGGCTTCTGTTGGTGCAGGAACCAATCCTCCGAGCCACATGTGAATGACTGGCCTGATAACCGTGTAAATGATCCCTCTTCCTCCTCCTCTTCTTCCTGTGCCACATCCTCTTCCATCATCGCCCAAAGTGTTTTTTCAAGGAGACATAGAAGTGGGATAGTAACACTGAGGATGGCATCGTCGGCACTGACCATGTTGGTGGAGTACTCGATACACAAGGCACAAAGGTCCTGCCTGGAGGCCCACTTGTTTATGGTAAAGTGGAGCTGTTCCACAGAGTGACTCTCCCTTGCGTGCTGCAGCTGAAACTCCACTATCGCCTGCTGCTGCTCGCACAGTCTCTCCATCATGTGCAAGGTGGAGTTCCACCTTGTGGGTACGTCGCATGTGAGGCGGTGAGCAGGAAGGCCGAAGTTACGCTGCAGCACAGACAGGCGAGCAGCAGCAGGGTGAGAAAGACAGACGCCCATGAGCTGCAGGTGCCAACTCTGCGTTTTCAGCAGGTGACTGAGTGGGAGACAATGTGAAGGAACTGGAGGAACTGTTAGCCATACAATCTACTACCACCTCTACTTGTTCTGGCCTCACCATTCGTACATCGGTATTCGGGCCTACAAAATTACGCTGAGCGGCCTGTCGCCTATGTGCACCTAAGGGAAGATGTTTCATTTGGGCGTGTGGCTGGCACAGATCAACCACATCCTCTCCCTGCAACAGGAGCTCCACCACCACCCGCAGCACAACGACCAGGGCCACGTCCCTTACTTGATACTCTCATCGTTCTTTGATGTCACCCACCGAACTAACAGACAGATTAACTATATTAATTTTCCTGACACTGATGCAGTGCGGTTTACCTCACACCAAAAATGGGTATATGTCACCCACCCACCGAACTAACAGATGGATTAACTATATTCATTTCCCTGTCACGAATGCAGTGCAGGTGTATCTCACACCAAAAATGGGTATATGTGACCCACCAAACTAACAGACAGATTAACTATATTAATCTCTTAAGGACATAGGGCGTACAGGTACGCCCTGATGTCCGAGGTGGTGATCGGAACAGAGTGTCTGCTGAAATCATTCAGCAGGCACTCTGTGACAATGCCGAGGGGGGTCCTGTGACCCCCGCATATCGCTGATCGCAGTAAACCGCAGGTCAATTCCGACCTGTGGTTTGCTGCGTTTCCGGGTCATTCGGGTCTCCGGTGACCCAGAATAGGAGGGTGATCGGTGGTGTAATATACACCACCAAGCACCCTCCGTAGATTCTGTGAGACGAGCGAGTGGGCGGGCGGGCGTGCTATCCCCCGCCTGCAATACCCTGTCTGCTATCCCCCGCCCCCCCTCTCAGATGTCAGCCGTTTAACCCCTTCCATGCGGCGGTCCATAGGGACCGCTATATGGAAGGGATTAACAGGGAGGGATCTCCCTCCCTCTCCAATCGGGGGCTGCTGTGCCATTGCAGCCACCTGATACTTGACCCAGAGGGAGGGGGCCCCCCTCCCTCCTTCCCCATCAGCCGCTGCTCTGTTGTGGCAGTGGCTAATGGTTACCATGGCAATCGGACGCCTTCACAGGCTTCCGGCTTGCCATGGTAAGGCTAAGATCAGGCTTCTGCTAAAGGCAGCAGCAGCCTGATCTGCCTGTGTGTAAAGTCATAATACACTACGGTACACTATATAGTGTACTGTAGTGTATTATATAGGCATCAGACCAACTGGATCTTCAAGAACCAAGTGGGTCTGGGTAAAAAAAAGTAAAAAATAAATAAAAATGAATTTCTTATTATAGCCGCACATATATCACTGATTAAAAAAATAATAATAAATACACTACACATGTTTGATATCACCGCCTCCGTAATGACTATGGCTCTATAAAAATATGACATGACCTAATCTCTCAGGTGAACACTATAAAAAATAAAAACTGTGCCAAAAAAAACTTTTTTTTGTCACCTTACATCACATGTGTAATACCAAGCGATCAAAAAGTCATATGCACCCTAAAATAGTACCAATCAAACTGTCCTCTTATACTGAAAAAAATGAGCCCCTACATAAGACGCCCAAAAAACAAAAATAAATTATGGCTTTCAGAATAAGGAGAAACAAAAAAATCATTAAAAAAAATTGCTTTATTATGTAAAACTGAAACAAACAACGGGTATTACGGGTGTTACGGGTATTGTCGCATCCGTAACAACCTGCTCTATAAAAATAACACTTGATTTAACCGGTCAGATGAACACTGTAAATAACAAAAAATAAAAACGGTGCCAAAACAGCTATTTTTTATTGCCTTGTCTCACAAAAGGTGTAATATAGAGCAACCAAAAATGATATGTACCCTAAAATGGTACCAACGAAACTGCCACCTTATCCTGTAGTTTCCAAAATGGGGTCACTTTTTTGGAGTTTCTACTCTAGGGGTGCATCAGGGGGGCTTCAAATGTGACATGGCAGCTTAAAATTATCCCAGTGAAATCTGCCTTCCAAAAACCACATGGCTTTCCTTTCTTTATGTGCCCTGCCATGTGCTCGTACAGCAGTTTACGACCACATATAGGGTGTTTCTATAAACTACAGGATCCGGGCAATAAATATTAAGTTTAGTGATGTCGCGAACATAAAATTTTCCGTTCGCGAACGCGAACTTCCGCAAATGTTCGCGAACATGCGAACAGTGCGATCCGCCATAGACTTCAATAGACAGACAAATTTAAAAAAAAAAAGGGACTCCTTCTGGCCACAATAGTGATGGAAAAGTTGGTTCAAGGGGACTAACACCCGGACTGTGGCATGCCGGAGGGGGATCCATGGAAAAACTCCACTTACTGTGGTAAGTTGTAATCGCAATGCGATTAATACAGGTTATATTAATCGCATTGCGAATTCAACTTAAAGCTGAGTTCCTAATGGTTGTATTGCTAGAATATAACGAAGATTGAGAATAGGAACCCAGCTCTAAGTTGAATTCGCAATGCGATTAATATAACCTGTATTAATCGCATTGCGATTACAACTACTAAGATGGATACCATCCTTGCTTTTTGATGGGAGGTGGGAGGGTCTGGGAGGGAGACTGATGTACTAGCCTAAAAAGAGCTTTTGGGGTGCTGTCAGGGCGCAGTCCTTACAGCAGAGATCTGATGAGTCTTTCAGGACTGGAGTGGACACTGAATACACTAGCCTAGCTATCGATTTCCCTATTAAATCTCAGCAGCAGTTACACTGTCCCTCCTCTCACTAAGACTGCAGCTTCCGAATGAATCTAAAATGGATGCTGTGTCCAGGAGATGGGAGGGTCTGGGAGGGAGGGTATGCTAATTGGCTGGAATGTGTCTGCTGACTGTGAGGTACAGGGTCAAAGTTTACTCAATGATAGAGGTGGACCTAACATCGCATATGTTCGCCCGCCGCGACGAACGCGCACAAGCTATGTTCGCCGGGAACTACTCGCCGGTGAATAGTTTGGGAGTTGGGACATCTTATTTGCGAATTTAACTTAGAGATGGGTTCCTAATGGTTGTATTGCTAGAAAATAACGAAGATTGGGAATTTAGCTCTATATTCTCAATCTTCGTTATATAATTCTAGCAATACAACTATTAGGAAACCCAGATCTAAGTTGAATTTGCAATGCGATTAATATAACCTGCATTAATCACATTCCGAATTCAACTTAGAGCTGAGTTCCTAATGGTTGTTCTATTGCTAGAATATACGTTATATTCTAGCAATACAACCATTAGGAACTCAGCTCTAAGTTGTAATCGCAATGCGAATAATACTTACAATTATTAATCGCTTTGCGAATCCATTTAATGCCTCTATTTGATTGTATATGACGGTTGACTATGACTACCACCAATGTTCTGCTGCCTCCGAGGCAAGATATCTGAACCCCCAGGGGCCATTTGGGCGTTTTGATAGAAAACGCATCAAAACGCATCTGCGTTTTATAATTTTTCATTTTTAGTTAAATTTTTGTGTATTTTGCCACATTTGGTTGCATATTTGCATTTGGTATAGGCAAATATGGTAGTTTAGATCATTACTCTGCCCAAATCTATATTCAGCTACATGGCTTAGAAAATATGCTGTCAAACAATGATCCTAGGTTTTGGTATAGACACATGATCTAGACTACCATATTTGCCTATACCAAATGTAAATATGCAACCAAATGTGGCAAAATACACAATAAAATAAACAAAAAAATGAAAAAATTATAAAAACGCAGATGCGTTTTTGATGCGTTTTTGATGCGTTTTCTATTACCCAGTGTGCAGTTAGGGAGATATAGCCTCCCTGGCCGTGCTTACTGGTCCACGTATCTGTGGTTAGGTGGACCTTGCCACAGATGGCGTTGCGCAGTGCACACTTGATTTTATCGGATACTTGGTTGTGCAGGGAAGGCACGGCTGTCTTGGAGAAGAAGTGGCGGCTGGGAACAACATACTGTGGGACAGCCATGGACATCAGCTGTTTGAAGCTGTCTGTGTCCACCAGCCTGAATGACAGCATTTCAAAGGCCAGTAGTTTAGAAATGCTTGCATTCAGGCCCAGGGCTCGAGGGTGGCTAGGTGGGAATTTACGCTTTCTCTCCAAGGTTTGTGAGATGGAGAGCTGAACGCTGCCGTGTAACAGGGTGGAGATGCTTGGTGACGCAGGTGGTGGTGTCTGTGGCACATCCTCTGTTTGGTGGGTTAGCACATTGTTTAAAGAAGTGCCATGCCAGGGAACTCCTTGAAGCTGCCTTTGGGGTGCTCGGTTCCTGGTGGCGGTGGCCAGTAGCAGGCGAACTCTCTTGGCGGCGGCTGGTCTGCTTTTGCCCCCTGCTCCCTCTTTTGCTACGCTGTTGGCTCGGTCTCACCACTGCCTCTTCCTCTGAACTATGAAAGTCTGTGGCAGGACCTTCATTCCATGTGGGGTCTAGGACCTCATCGTTCCCTGCATCGTCTTCCACACAGTCTTCCTCCCTGACCTCCTGTTCGGTCTGCACACTGCAGAAAGACGCAGCAGTTTGCACCTGTGTTTCGTCATCATCAGAGATGTGCGGACCCTGATGAGGTGGTATTCCCATGTCCTCATCATCAGGAAACATCAGTGGTTGTGCATCAGTGCATTCTATGTCTTCCACCACTGGGGAAGGGCTAGGTGGATTCCCTTGGGAAACCCTGCCAGCAGAGCCTTCAAACAGCATAAGAGACTGCTGCATAACTTGAGGCTCAGACAGTTTCCCTGATATGCATGGGGTTGATGTGACAGACTGATGGGCTTGGTTTTCAGGTGCCACCTGTGGCTTTCTGCGGAAGACTGGGTGGGAGATAATGTTGTGAACGTGCTGGATCCACTGTCGGCCACCCAATTGACTAGCGCCTGTACCTGCTCAAGCCTTACCATCCTTAGAACGGCATTGGGCCCCACCAAATATCGCTGTAAATTCTGGCGGGTACTGGAACCTGAGGTAGTTGGTTCACTAGGACGTGTGGCTGTGGAAGAATGGCCACGTCCTCTCCCAGCACCAGAGGGTACACTAACACCACCACGTCCGCGTCCCTTACTAGATGTTTTCCTCATTGTTACCGTTCACCAAGCACCACAATAAGAAAAAAAATATTTGGCCCAATGTATTGATTTCAAATTCAGGCCATTTTTTACAGGCACCTAACACTATCTGCCTATTTATTTATGTAGCGTATTACACTAATCCAGGCACAGTAGTAACCACTGATTTAGGGGAATATCTCTTTTAGGGCTAGTATTTAGGCCCTGGATGAAAGGTATCCTTTTATGGACAGATTTACACTTGGCCTGCAACAGCTCGAACACCAGATTCAGGGTATTGCTATTTTGGCAATTGAATTTCACCCCAGAACAAAATATATGTTTTTGCGGACACTATAAAACTTGGCCAGCCACAGCTGAAACCCCTGATTTATGGTATTGCTATTTTGGCAATTGAATTTCACCCCAGAACAAAATATATCTTTTTTCGGACACTATGAAACTTGGCCAGCCACAGCTGAAACCACTGATTAATAGTATTGCTATTTTGGTAATTGAATTTCACCCCAGAACAAAAAATATAATTTGCAGGACACTATGAAACTTGGCCAGCCACAGCTGAAACCACTGATTTATGGTATTGCTATTTTGGCAATTGAATTTCACCCCAGAACAAAATATACCCTGTTACGGACAGATTTAAACTAGGCCCGCAACAGCTGGAACACCAGATTCAGGGTATTGCTATTTTGGCAATTGAATTTCACCCCAGAAAAAAAAATATGTTTTGGCGGACACTATTATACTTTGCCAGCCACAGCTGAAACCACTGATTTATGGTATTGCTATTTTGGCAATTCAATTTCACCCCAGAACAAAATATATGTTTGTGCGGACACTATGAAACTTGGCCTGCAACAGCTAGCACACCAGATTCAGGGTATTGCTATTTTGGCAATTGAATTTCACCCCATAACAAAATATATGTTTTTGCGGACACTATGAATCTTGGCCAGCCACAGCTGAAACCACTGATTTATGGTATTGCTATTTTGGCAATTGAATTTCACCCCAGGACAAAATATATGTTTTTGCGGACACTATGAAACTTGGCCAGCCACAGCTGAAACCATTGATTAATGGTATTGCTATTTTGGCAATTGAATTTCACCCCACAACAAAATATATGTTTTTGCGGACACTATGAAACTTGGCCAGCCACAGCTGAAACCACTGATTTATGGTATTGCTATTTTGGCAATTGAATTTCACCCCAGAACAAAATATATGTTTTTGCGGACACTATGAAACTTGGCCTGCAACAGCTGGGACACCAGATTCAGGGTATTGCTATTTTGGCAATTGAATTTCATCCCAGAACAAAATATATGTTTTTGCGGACACTATGAAACTTGGCCTGCAACAGCTGGGACACCAGATTCAGGGTATTGCTATTTTTGCAATTGAATTTTACCCCACAACAAAATATATGTTTTTGCGGACACTATGAATCTTGGCCAGCCACAGCTGAAACCACTGATTTATAGTATTGCTATTTTGGCAATTGAATTTCACCCCAGAACAAAATATATGTTTTTGCGGACACTATGAAACTTGGCCAGCCACAGCTGAAACCACTGATTTATGGTATTGCTATTTTGGCAATTGAATTTCACCCCAGAACAAAATATAAAGTGAGGGGTGGGGGGGATTCTACTGGCACATGATAAACTGAGGGGGGGGGGATTCTACTGGCACATGATAAGGTGAGGGGGGTGGATTCTACTGGCACATGATAAACTGAGGGGGGGGGGGTGGCAATTGCCCCCCTGCCCCCCGGCCCAGTCCGCCCCTGGCGCCTGCTGATGTCTCCCTGAACAAGTACACTAGTAAATGGCAGAATCGAAGATGGCTGAGGCTATTTATAGGGCTGTGACATCACAGAGCTGGCTGGCTGCTGATTGGCTGCATGCATGGCATTGTGGGTGATCCCGCCTTCCCAGAGTTCCTTGCTCCATGTCCTCACACATGCAGTAGCCATTTTAGGAAAAAATGTGATTCATTACCATGAAGCGTGAAATTCCCTGAAATTCGGATCGAATTCTACTTTGTCAGCTTCGATTCACTCATCTCTATTAATATATCCTGTTTATTTGCACTGCACTGTGGAAAGGGTTAATGCACAGCTTGCTAATACTGAGAGACTTTGGGATTTTCTTTCTATACACTGAGAAGTTAGAAATCTCCCATAGATAAATAGGGACTCTGCAAAGTTTTGGAGCAAAAAAACAGACACTGACCATTTGACTGTCTGGTTTAGCTCTGTTGTTTACATCTGAAGTCTGTAGAAACTGCTGGAGGCTGGAGAATTTTCACAGTTCTGATAGATATAGACACATCAGATGTCAGGTAGTCACTAGTGTAACTTAATTATAATGTAATCACAGAGTACCTTCACTAGTGTAAAACGTAACCTTTACTGATGATCGCCCAATTTGTGCCCTTAAAAAGCAATTAACAATGAGGCTGGGCAGGACAAGGAAAGGAAAATTGACTCACCCTCACACTTGCCCTATCAAACTATAGGCCCTGCCTAGTAAAACGGAATGGCAGCCCAGGTGGTGCGATCCCGGGTCAGGAACCTCCTGATAGGTCCTATGTCCCTGACAAGGGATAGATACCGCCACTCGAGAAGAGACCTAGTATGAGTACAGTCCAATAGTAATGTCATAAGTCAGTGGTGCCCAACCATTTTTTGTCTGAGGGCTGCACTAGACATGGTATAAATTTTGCGGGTCAGAACCAGGTAGCTTTGCCAGAAAGAAATGCAAACACTGTGAGCGGGCACGTGTGAGCATTACTACTGTGAAGGGGCAAATATCTGGGCATTATTTCTGAGAATGGGGCACATCTGGGCATTTTTACTGTAAAGGGGGCACATGTGAGCATTACTATTGTGAAAAGGGCACATGTGAGCATTTTTACTCTGAAGCGGGCACATGTGAGCATTATTACTGTGAAGGGGGCACATGTGAGCATTATTACTGTGAAGGGGCACATGTGGGCATTATTACTGTGAAGGGGGCACATGCGGGCATTATTACTGCGAAGGGGGCACATGTGAGTTTTATTACTGGGAAGAGGGCACATGTGAGCTTTATTACTGCAAAGGGGGCACATGTGAGCATTATTACTGTGAAGGGGCACATGTGAGCATTAATACTGTGAAGGGGGCACATGCGGGCATTATTACTGCAAAGGGGGCACATGTGAGCTTTATTACTGGGAAGAGGGCACATGTGAGCTTTATTACTTCGAAGGGGGCACATGTGAGTATTATTACTGTGAAGGGAGCACATGTGAGCACTTTTACCGTGAAGAGGGCACTCTCTCTACTGCCAGCCACAGCACAGACCACCGCTACCAGTGTCACAATTCCAACCAAGACCAATGAACACCACTCACGTCTTGGCCTTCCCAAACAACAAGGAGGGGTTCCCTTCTTACCCCTCAAAGCCATGTACTGCCAGACCCCATGCCACATGGACACCACTGGCCTTTCAGGATATCCCAACTCTCCTCACTAAGATACCAGCCACATTCACAGGGGGCAGCCCTCCTGAAATCACACTGCTCACACACAGACGACTGTCACCTGTGCCCGCTATTAAGGGCGGCCAGCCCTTCCTTCCTCCGTACAGTCAGGTCACAAGGACCAGCACAATGCAGGCATCTAGACACAGCACTTCCCCAACATAGAGAATTATGAGCCCTCCACAGTAGGAGCCCAGCACTGCCCTTACAAACAACTACGGGAACGACAGCCTTGAGAGACTTACATTCGTTCCTGATTTGCCTCAATGTTTAGAATGGAGATAAATCGTTTGCGCCACTGCAGCTGCCCAGGCGCATACCTTCTTCTACAACTGCACATGCTCAGCCTCCGGTCACTTACTATCATAAGTCAGGAGGCTGGAGAAGCCAGCTCAGTGCATTGTTTATATAGTTTGGCAGTTGAGTTCCTCCAGTACTGCAAACCCTAACTTTCTGGACTTATTTTCCATTGAGGTGTACCATGCCTTACCATCCCCTTTGAAGAGCAGCAACACATGGCGACACCTAGACAGTGTCCGGAGGACTCAGCGTAGCATTGGGACTACCCCAAACCCAAATACTGCAGTTTTTATAGAATGTTTATGAACCACCTACAGAAAATAGACCCTAGTAATACAGTGAGGAACAGAAGTATTTGAACACCCTGCAATTTTGCAAGTTCTCCCACTTAGAAATAATGGAGGGGTCTGAAATACACATTGTAGGTGCATTCCCAGAATTAAAGAAAAAAATCAGGATATCACATTGTATAATTTTTTTAAAATGTATTTGTCTTGCACTGCTGCACAGAAATATTTGAACACCTGAGAAAATCAGTGTTAATATTTAGTACAGAAGCCTTTGTTTGCAATTACAGAGGTCAAACGTTTCCTGTAGTTCTTGACCAGGTTTGCACACACTGCAACAGGGATTTTGGCCACTCCTCTACACAGATCTCCTCTAGATCTGTCAGGTTTCCGGACTGTCGCTGAGCAACACTGAGTTTCAGCTCCCTCAAAGATGTTCTATTGGATTTAGGTCTGGAGACTGGCTAGGCCACTCCAGAACCTTGATATGCTTCTTACGGAGCCACTCCTTGGTTATCCTGGCTGTGTGCTTCGGGTCGTTGTCATGTTGCAAGACCCATGACCCATCTTCAATGCTCTGACTGAGGGAAGGAGGTTGTTGCTCAAAATCTCACAATAAATGGCCCCATTCATCCTCTCCTTAATACAGTGCAGTCGTCCTGTCCCCTTTGCAGAAAAGCACCCTCAAAGCATGATGTTACCACCCCCATGCTTCACAGTAGGGAAAATAACAACAAAAGTGACCTGCATATATATTTATCTTTTCCACAGATAAAAGCCACTAAAGGCTTTTCAACATAGCACTTGCACCCCAATAACTAATTGCTGGAATGACAGAGCTGTATTATGAGACTTTCTGGATCCCCAAGTAATGTTTCCCTGCACTTGTAAATCACTTTTTTTCACAATAAGAATTTTCCTATGACTTTCCCTAGCATCTGCACACGTCTCTCCCTGCCTGTGAAATGATTCCTCACACTATCCTTTCCCTGCTCTAATAAATCGCTTCTTTCCTTTTTTTAGCAATTAGTTTTTCTTTCACTCTCCCTAGCGCCTGCATACACGTCTGTCCCTGAACAAAGTACGATTGTGAATGGTAGAATCTGAGATGGCCGCCGTATTTATAGGGCTGTGACGCTGTGACATCACCGGGCTTCCTGGCTGCTGGCTGGCTGCTGATTGGCTGCATGTATGGCATTATGGGTCATTCCGCCTTCCTAGAGTTCCTTGCCCCATGTCCTCACATGTGTAGCCGCCATTTTAGCTGCCATTGTAGCCGCCATGTTAGGAAAAATTACGATTTGTTACCACGAAGCACGAGGAAATTCAGTGTACTTGGGATGCAACTCATTCTTCTTTTTCCTCCAAACACGACAAGTGAAGTTTAGACCAAAAAGTTCTACTTTGGTCTCATCTGACCACATGACTTTCTCCCATGCCTCCTCTGGATCATCCAGATAGTCATTAGCAAACTTTAGACAGGCCTGGACATGTGATGGCTTGAGCGGGGGAACCTTCTGTGCAATGCATGATTTAAAACCATGACGGCGTAGTGTTCTACCGACAGTGAACTTTAAAACTATGGTCCCAGCTCTCTTCATGTCACTGTTCCTCCCTTGTAGTTCTGGGCTGATTTCTCATCTTTCTTATCATCAGTGATACCTCACTAGGTGAGATCTTGGATGGAGCCCCAGTCCGAGGGAGACTGACAGTCGTCTTTAGCCTCTTCCATTTTCTAACAATGGTTCCAACAGTTGATCTATTTTCACCAAGCTGCTTGGCAATTTCCCCATAGCCCTTTCCAGCCTTGTGGAGGTTCAAAATTTTGTCTCTGGTGTGTTTTGACAGTTCTTTGGTCTTGCCCATTTGGCGTCTGACTGACTGTGGAGTGGACAGGTGTCTTTAAAGAGCTCAGACAGGTGCTACTTGGTTAGATTAATGAGTGGAGTAGAGGTGGACTTTTTAAAGGCACAGTAACAGGTCTTTGAGAGCCAGAATTCCTGCTTATTGCTAGGTGTTCAAATACTTATCTGCAGCAGTGCAAGACAAATAAATTCTTAAAAAATCATACAATGTGATTTCCTGAAATTTTTTATTTTATTCTGTCTCTCAGACTGGGAAAGCACCTACAGTGTGAATTTCAGACCCCTCCATGATTTCTAAGTGGGTAAACTTGCAAAATCGCAGGATGTTCAAATACTTCTATTCCTCACTGTAAGTAAGTGATTGGCCTCAAAGTCACCTACAAATGGGGTTGTCTTCAGCTGGACTTTTGGGGCCTATTATTAGGTCAAAGCCTGGGACCACAGAAGGATCCTCTGCTGGACTAGTTCAACGTGGCTTCTGTTATTAATGTTTGGAGTCCCTGTTAATATTATTCATGCAGGTCTAGGCATTTCAAGATTCCCCTCTGAACCCTTAATGAGAAGACAGTACCAAAAGAATTGTTTATTTCTCACTTCTTTTTTCCATATAGTTAATGCATAACTATTAATATTACATGCACAGCGTAAATATTGCAACGTGACTGAGGAGGAAATGCTGACTTACATATTGCATATTTTATTACAACACTCTTTTTCCAAGCAAGGTTTACTATTTGTATTTTATTGTCATGACATGTAATATATATCTACGGAGACCATTTACCAAGATTTTGGACAAAACTCATTATAACAAATGAACTGTCACCGATTCTCCCGAAGATGATGCTGAGATAACTGCTGACTTGTACTTTTACAAAAATGCTTTTACGGTCGTTGTGAGGATTTAGATTGAACAATTTTTAACTCAAAAGAATCAGTAACAAAAAAAAACATATATTTCCCTATGAATCTAATTATATTTTGTAGCTATTGTCAGAGAAAGGGGCATTTACTTTCCATGTGTCTGTGGAAAGCATTGGGTAACATAATACATTGTGATGAAACATATTTGGAGCTTTGCTTGTTTTATGCTTTCAGGGTCCTATAATTAAATTACTTCTCTCTGAGATGAAATGACAAAAATGAAGATAAATAACGGTAAGGAATGGGCATGCATGAGTTGGGCCTGTTTCTAATAAGGCACTCTGTCATGTACTATATCATTAATAGATACTGGAGGTATATTATTAAAGCTTGAAAAGTTAGAGCATTACTGTGGTAATGAAAACACTTATAGAAAATTAACACTTTATATAGTACAGTATTTGGGGGAATTTGTTTTTTAAGGAAACTATCACTTTATTTATTTATTTTTTTACCAAATAGTTCCCACATTGAGTATAGTACAGAGGTATATAGTTTGGGTATACAGAGAAATCACAGTGCCATAGGTGTGCACAAAAAAGTGTGTGCTTATAATTAATAAATTAGAATATATTTATATATGGAGCTGTTTTTAAAATCTTGGCTTCCTACAGCGACCACTAGAGGGAGCTAACTGCACATGGATTTACATGATTTGTACTGTATGCAGTGGCTTAATGGTGCCTGCAGGCATTCTTATGCATGAAGGCAAGTAGGAGAAACAATTACGTGTGCGGCATACTCCCACCATGAGCCTGGCAGTAGTTGCATGACCTACATAAAAGTTGAATACAAATACATTCACATTCATATCTTGTACTGATCAAGCTTGCACTTATCCCACACAGTGCATGTTTTACTCGAGAATTATATTCTCAATTTAGCAGATTCCGGAGGTGAAATCTCCCATGATTCTTTGCTGGTTCAGTGTCTGCTCACAGCTTGCACTGGTATTTTGAATTATGAGAACTTAAGCTAACTGTCCCAATAGTATCATATATGCATAGGCCCGTAAGGCCCATATACTTTAATGCGGAAAAATGTGTGTGCCATGACTCAGTGTATCACTACTAAAAAGCTACTTCACTGGTAAAATGGCACTACTCAGTAGGAAGAAGGCTGACCCTGCTCCTCTGGGTTAGAAGTTGTATAACGTAGTTGGAATCTTTATAGACTGTTTAATGCCATAATTAAAGATTGTGGACACATGGTAAGGTGATTGCTTGTTTATGGCTAGAGACCTTACTGCATGTGGGTTGGCTATAGTGTCTTGGCGTCCGCCACACTTCTGAGATGCACTGGCTATCCATTTAAGTTCTGCACCCCACAACCTGGAAACTGTGTAACAATGGCAGTTGCCAGCCGCCAGCGTGCAGTGCGTCCGACTACTTACCTCAGTCGAGCTGCACGCGGGGCTCCTCCTCTTCGCTGCAGGCTCCGAACCCGCTTTCCTGCACTGTCGCAGGCTACGACAGCTTCTGTTGTATCTTGTAGGAGCCACAGGCTCCTGGTACCTTAAGGGTTAATGCACGCCCCTGATTCCACCCTCTCTCCAATCCTGGCCCGGCACCACCTTTATAAGGGTGCTTCCCCCTTCCTGCAATGCCTGAGCAATATTGTACTTCCTACAGCTAAGGCTCCTGTTGTTCCTGCATTCGATATCCTGCTTATGACCTCTGCCTGTATCCTGACCTCGTTTCTGCTTGATCCTCTTGTACCTCACTGCTCTCAAGTTAAAGACCCGGACTGTCGACCTCGCCTTTGTCTGCTGTGCAGATCGTTACACCAGCTCCACCTGGACTAACTCAGCTCTAGCTCTGCTATACCACTTGCTCAGCTCAGCATTATCCTGCGGCTGTCTGCTATATTGCCTGTTTCCCCGGTGCTAGCATCGGGGCTTTCTGGCCTGCCCGGCCAGCTGCCACTTAACCGGGACCACTCTTGCGGTAGCGACCTGGTGTCTCCCCTGCAGCTGAGTCCAGCTTCCGCATCCTGGAGCGGGATAAAGGGTCAAAACCAGGGGGACACTTAGACTCCGCTCCCAAGTTTGGCCCAAAGCCAAACCGGTAAGTGGCGCAGCGGGTCCACACCCGTTGATCCGTTACAAACTGCAGTGTGATACTGTAAGTAACTTGCATGCCTTTGGTCAGTTTGGGAAGTTGTCTGGAATTAATAGAGAGAAACTCAGAGATAGCTACTCTACAGCCTACTTTCCAATATACAGCATTGGAAAGACTGCGTGTGTACCCTGGAAAGACCGAACTTATCCTCACAAGTGTGATTTGCCAAGAGTACATCAGTAAAACTTGTTGAACTTGTTACCATACACGGGCCTCCTTATTGCTTTGCAACCAACACCTGCACTGCTTCCGCCATTGCACTGGCTGCACTGCGAGGGCGCCCTGCCTTGCATCTCTGAATCCCACAATACCAAGGGCATCCCAATCACCTCAGGTGTCCTCTGAGGAGAAGAAACAGTGCTTTTCCCAAACACTGCATGCTTGGCCCATGGGAAGCTGGAGAAGTCACCAACCGTAACTACCAGTATCTCCATCATGCCTCCCCTGTGATCCAAGCAGGGGCATAACGATCGCGGTCGCACAATCTGGGTTGGGGGCGGGTGCCCTATGCACTCCCATGTAATGGGAGAGCTCTGACAGGGTCCAGCATGAAGTACAGTGAGAATGTGGGGCCCCGTCGGAGCTCTCTTTAAATATGAGGGGCCGCAGGAGGCAGAGGGAGCACTGAGGCAAGGAAGTGGGGGGGGGGCATCTTTACTGAGGGGGTGTCCTAATCTGGAATAACTACTGTGAAGGGGCACCTAATCTGGAATAACTACTGTGAGGGGGCACATATTTGGGCATAACTACTGTGAGGGGGCACATATGTGGCATAACTGCTGTGAACGAGGCACATATCTGGCCATAACCACTGTGAACGAGGCACATAGCTGGCTATAACTACTGTGAGGGAGGCACATATCTGGGCATAAGTACTGTGAGGGGGCACAAAAGTAGACATAACTACTGTGACAGGAACAAAGTTGGACATAACTGTGAGGGGCCACAAGGAGGACATAACTATTTTGAAGGGACCACAAGTTGGGCATTAGTACTGTGTGGTAGCACTTAGGGGAAATGTAATAGATTACCCTGCTATACATTGGCATGGCTCAGTCTTACAGGCAGCCCCCTGCTGGTGATTTCAGAGGGGCAGTCACCATCACCTACTTATGTGATTATTCTTTTTTTTCTCTGTCACCACAGGGACCTTGTTCTGGATCCAGTGGACATCTCGCCGACACCAGCGACACCGTTGATGAGGTAGGACCAGATTTTATTAGGGCTGGGTGAGTGTAGCCATGTGTTGGGCTTAGGGCTCTTTGACACGAGTGGATCCTGTGCGGGTAATCCGCTGCATGAAAGTGAGCCAAGCCCCGTTCCGGACAGCAGAAACATGGAGTATTAACATGATTGATAATGCTCTTTGCTTCTCTGTGACCTTTTTATTACAATATCACGGTGACAACTTTATCTTACTGTGATTTTGTAATAAAAAGATCACAGAGAGGCACAGAGCATTATCAATCATGTTAACGCTCAGTGTCTCTGCTGTACGGAACGGGGCTTGGCTCTCTTTCACGCAGCGGATTACCTGTACGGCATCCGCTCGTGTGAAAGAGCCCTTAGTGTAAAAAAAATCTGCCGCCTCTTTGTAAAAATAGGGGGGGGGGGCGTCCAAAGTTTGCACTGGTGTCCATAACACTCTAGTTACGCCACTGGATCCAAGTTTGTTGCATGAGCAAGTGTAGCCATCTCTTTGTTCATTTTAATGAGGGAGAAGGAGCTCCTTCTCTCAGCAAACATTGATTACAAGACCCCCATTCTCCCAATAGTTAACAGTCCCAGAGTTGGAATCCATATCTATCTAGCATTTATGGCATATCCTGTGGGTATACCATACATTACAGAGATGATAATACCTCTTTAATGCTCAGGATATCACAGTATCCATTGAAATAAGTAGCATCTATAGTTTTTAATGAATATCTTGCACTAACCAATATTATCTAAAGAGGGAGGTGTCCAGTCAATTAGCAGGACATGTACAGTAGGTTCTGGTTGATGGTCTCAAAGGAGTTGTCCAGGATATGCTAAACGTGGTTGCTTACTTTCAGCGCCACACCTATCCACAGGTTGTGCGTAGTACTGTAGCTGAGCCTCATTCCCTTAACTAGAGTCGAGCTGTAATACCAAACACAACCCAGGGACAGGTGTGGCGCTGTTTTCAGGAATAAGCAGCCATGCTTTTCTAATCCTGGACAATCTCTTTAAGGACTATGAAATGCTTCAGACCAATATAAGTATCCTGCCTAGAAATACCCGTGTTGTACTCCAGTGCTAGCCTGGCAGAACGAACACATTTTAAATATCATTTACATGCTAATTGGTTCTGTTTATAAATTAGTTTACATTTGTAACCAGACAAGTGAATGTATTCAGTCATTATTGTAGCATGATGGCTAATGAGCAGCCTAAGTAAAATGAATTACCACCTTGGCATATATCCTTTCTGCAACTAAATCAAGATGCGCATGAGGAGTATTTAACTTGCAGGGCAGCAAAATGCAATACAGATATGAAGAGGAGAAATAGCGTATAATACAGTCATTTTGGGGATATCATTTTGGGGACAAAGTGAAGCACTATTACTGTTTGGGGATTAATCTGTGGGATACCGGAGGTTTTTTCGTTTTTGCATTTTCATTTTTCTTCCCCATCTTCCTTGAGCCATAACTTTTTTATTTTTTCATTCACATAGCTGAATGAGGGTGCATTTTTTGCAGGACAAGTTGTACTTTCTAATGCCACCATTTCTTGGCATACAATGTAGCGGGAAGGGGGAAAAAATTCCAAATGGGGAGAAAAAAACAATTCCTCCAACGTTGTACGGGTTTTGTTCCCACGGCGTTCTGTTTGCGGCAAAACAGACCCATGCCCTTCATTCTCTTAGTCAGTACCATTACAACGATACCCCATATGTATAGTTTTTTTTATTTAAAAATAAATTTAAACTTTGAATATATATTTTTTTTAAATCACCATATTTTAACCCCCCCCCCCCCAATAACTTTTTTATAGTTATCTACTGAGCTGTGTGGGGGCTTATCTTTTGCAGGACAATCTATAGTTTTTATTGATACTATTTTATTGATAACATTGTGTGTGACTTTTTATCACATTTTATTACTTTTTTTGGGGTAAGAGAAGCAATAAAAATATGGCACTTTTTTCTGTTCGTTTTAAAAAAAAGGTTTTTGATCGCGGTGATACCCATGATGTTTATATTTTTTGCTTTTTATGTATTTATTTTTTTATTATACGGCAAGGGGGTGATTTAAACGTTTATATTTTTCTAATTATTTATATATTTTTAACAGTTTTTTAACTTTTGTGTTAAGATTTTGAAGTTCATATTTGAGCGTACAAAATATTATTTTTATTTTTAAATTCTGAACAATCATGGATTTTTAAAATCTATTTATTACTGACAATTGCTTATTTCTTATGTTGGCCTGCCACCTGGTAGCCAAAATAAGAATAGCAGCTTTAATACCCTCAGCCTCTTCAGTGAGGCTCAGTTTATTGAAATCAATTACCGCCATCCTCACTGGCCCCAGAAGATACCAGTAAGAAGCCTGGTAGCGCAAGCTCCTGGGTTTTTCACCATTTAGATGCCGTAATCTCACTTGATCACGGCATCTAAAGACTTTAATTACCGTGATTGGCATTATTGCAGGTGGTGGTAATTAGTCAAGGGTCTCTGCTGTTTAAAACAGTGGAGACCCGCCGGCCATGTTTGCCCATCGCTCCAGCGCTGTACATGTACGGTGCTGGTAGCAAAAGGGTTAAAGGCATTACTATTACTTACTGTGTGGAACACAAGGCATGGCATTATTGCCATATGGGACACTATTTCCGTCTTGGACGTTTGTGAGGAGGTGGGAGGGTGTTGGAAAACTGAAGATCCAGAGATGTCTGGAATGATGCTTTGGAGAGAAGAGACCTGTCAATCAAGCTGAGCAGGGCAGGGGGAAGACCTGTAATGCACCAGGATTATCCCCAAGCCAGCAGAGGTAGCTTTCCAAGATGTATGTAGCAATCTGGAGGAAACCAGGACCCAAAGGAGAGAGGTAGATGTGCGCTATGTGAGACAGTTGGAACTGAGCTGCAGAAGGACCATGTGCAAGGAGCTCTGAGCCTACTAGCAACTGAGCAGGCCACAGATTTGGTTGAGAGCTAGACAGCAGATTCCTATGTTTGTTCACCGGCAGCGTCGGGGGCCAACAGAGAGGACCACTTGAGGGCTGTACCCAGGCCATAGCGACATGTTCATGCAGGCAACAAACAGTGTGAAGAGTCTTTTCTAAGTACGGAATGACTCCCAGTTTAGTATTTGGGTGTGCCAAAGGAACAAAGCATCATCTCATCCACCTAAAGTTAGTCAGTTATTCAGATCTCTCATAAGCAACCCCTAAGTCGCTGGTTGTTATTGTAAGGGATGATGTCCATAGATATACCCTGAGAGACTACATATTAGAGAGTCATAGACTCCCCTCACACATGCGAGTGGCTGACGAAAGGGTTCATTTCAGACTGTTGGATACCCTAAGAGACTATTGGGGTCATGTATCAAACTGGTTTAAAGTAGAAATTGTCTAGATGCCCATGGCAACCAATCAGATTCCACCTTTCATTTTCCAAAGGAGCTGCTATGGGCAACTAAGCCAGCTCTACTTTACACCAGTTTGATAAATGTCCTCATATATATAAAAAAGAGGGAGGCGTTGCCGAACATGGGATTAACTCAGGATTGTTTGCTGAATGTTGCTTTCTACTGTGCTACGTTTTATTTAGTGTTTACTGCCGGTTTCACAGTAAGGTCTTATCTTAAAGCTAGAAACCGCTAATATTATTCTGCATGTGTCCTGCACCTTACAGACCCACAGTGAACTCTTCTACCCACTCCCAGTTCATTTTTAAAAGTAGGCCTTTTTTTCATGTCTCCTTTTTATTTTATATCTGATTTGCTTGTTTCATGTCATCTTATTGTGTCCCTTTTTTTGTAAGCAATGCACTTTTTATATCAAAGGGGTAGGTATTGAAGACCTATTATTAGGATAGGTCATTAATATCATATCAGTGTGGGTCTGACACTCCGTATTCTCGCTGAGGCCTGTCCGGGAGTTTTTCTTCGTAGCCACCGAAGCCAGAAATTACACATAGGATGGAATTGGAAGCATTTTATAGTGACCTGATTACTGCAGCTCAGTATCTAGAACCCGGATAACCCTTTTAAAGCTTAAAATGTTAATAAGTTTGGTTCTTGTGCAGCGAGTCCCCGTGGGAGCTGGTGTTAAGGACGGGAGTGATAGTGGCCCTGATGTAGTGTAGCTGTGTCACAGTGTTCCACCTCAGGCCATCGCTCCCTGGGGTCTGTTGCAAAAGTAAAAGTTGTAGCACTGAAGAAAGAGGCCACAATTGAACGTAACAAAGTCCTCTTACTACATAGAACTTGAAAATACAAACAGTAGTAGCAGGCTTTAGTGTAATTCTCTTCTGGCACCAACTGAGGAGGTATGGTTGCTGGTTGGATAGATGCAATTATACACTTAAGTGATATTGGGTCAGTGTTTTTTTGATCATGGTGTCTTTGGCCCACCATGTAGCAGGTGACTCTGCTGTCTCTTATCCTCTCAAGGCTTTACTTGAGTCAATTTAGTAATGGTTCTCTCCGGAGTAATCTATAACAGGAGTAGGAGCAAGGCAAGCAGTGTCCTCTCCACACTGTAGCTACACAGGAACTCCCCCTCTTGGCAGGAAGTAGGACTAGCCCACTCCTCCCAAGAGGGGAAGAACAGGGTGGTCATATCTTCCTTGCTGGTAGTGATAGCGAGGAAACAATGAAATACAATGCTTGACAATAAACAATTTGGAGTATCCCTGGTCTGGGGTACTACACTTGCATGCTGTAAAAAAAATCCATAGACCGCGTTAACTCTTTCACTGCTGGAGAGCAGGGTCTCTTTGCTGGGTAGCTATTGACCCAGACGTTAGTGGGTGGTGGCAGTGAGTTGTATATCTGGGGGTTGTGTGGACTGTGTTGGGGTGTGTTTTTTTTTTTTGCTCAGTTTTCCCAAAATATTACAGCTGATCACTGGTTGTTCCAGTAGGCAGGCTCTTTGTGATGACTCATTGGCAAAGAACCCTTCTAACAGGAAAGGATTGTCCAAAACGGATGTCACTCAGTGGATGTTTTTATGCATTCTCATATTTCATTAATGCATACTGTACATAATTTTGCACTAAAGTATCTAATCAGGCTCTAGTCTTTTTATGGTGTCCTTGACCAAGATGGGCGAATTTAGCATCAGTTAGATGATTGTCATCATTGTTCTTGGCACTGCCACTCAGCAGTTAAAAGTTATTCTGCATACACCCTGGCCGAAGCTATGAAGTTCCTTTTTCTATAATAACCTCTACTTAACTTTCTCCTCATACACATCCTGTCATTCTGAACAGGCATCATTTAAAAGCATGTATTTCTTTAGAAAATGATATTCTGCTGTTCACCTTGTTGTTCTCACCCATCACTGCTAAATTAATTTCTATGTTCCAAAGCTCTCAGCACTGGGCTATAAATGGCGCTAACAAAATCCATCACTCTGTGTTTTCCTCTCGGTGACTTTGCAACTTTTTGATGACTTTGTCCCAGCATGAATTCTAAAATAAGAAATTATCTATAGGTCTTATTTCTAATAACAGTATACAGTTGACCCTGATTTTCATGGACATTGGAATAACCAATGAAAATAAGAGATCAATCAATAAAACTTAGGTAAGAAAAACTTTGACAATGTTTAGCTTTAGAATCAACAATTTAGGCAAATATCCCCCTCTTGATTCATTTTACTTATTATTTTCTGGTTAGGGATAACATTCTTGATGATATCCCTGAATAGAAATGGTTTATGGATCAATAGTGAAGGTACGGCCAAGCACGAAAATCCATAACCGAGTTGCAGAGCGTGCTAAAAATCTACATCAAATACAGAAGCAGCAAAGTAGATGAGATTTTAAAAGATGCACATGGGGGACATTTACTAAGCATGTTGCGCCAGAATTATAGCGTAAAATGCACCAAAAAGAAAGGAGTTTTGATTTTTGCTAAACAGTTTTCGCCATAATTTTCCCCATAAAGAATACATCAGGCCAGAAATGAGTTATAAATGTCAAAGTGGGCGGGGCTATCAACTTGAAGCACATTACGCCTCATTTATCATCCTCTTATCTGCAGCAATGGCTCCAATTGTTGTGGACAATTAAGCCAGCTTATGTGGTGGTGTTTTGTGTAAAAAGTTTCAATTAACCGCAGAAAAATGCGACTTTTTGTCAAAAATGCGCACTTATGAAAAGAAACAGCAACTCATTGTGGGAACAAGTGATAGGTAAGTATTAAAACAGGATGATATAAATGAGCTAAACAGCAGTGTTTGGTCAAACAAAAACAAAATAATAACAAAAATGTCCCCAGTCTCAGACAAAAGTCGCAATTTACCACTGGAAATATCGCAAATATGCTTCAAAAGTCAGAAATATGTTTCAAAAGTCGCAAGTGCGGTCCGGCAGGTTTGGCTGAAATGGAGCATTTCGCTTTAAAAAGGTCGCATTTTTGTGCTATTAGAGTTAAAATGTCGCATATCGAGAGAAATAGGCGGTTAATTAAGTTTATATTTTAAAAAGTCACATTTTAAAAATGTTGTTTCCCACTAAACTCACCACTAGTAGCTGCATAATACACTGCTATGGGTGGTTCCAGATAATGTAACATGTAACATGTAGTTGGAGTAATGAGAGCTCTACTTTCTAGTACGGAGCTCAGCTCCAAATCCCCTGCTTTCCTTCATAGAGTTAAATGATACATGGATTTATGCAGCTAAAAAACCATAATGGTGGCTGCAAGTAGGACACATTTTATGACAGTATGAAAGTAAATAGATTATGTTGAGCTATTAATGTAAAAAAAAGAGGAATAACATCTATAAAACTACAGTTTACAATTTATTGCACCCCGTTGGACACTTTCATATGACCATATGTTTGTGCAGAATTTATGTTTGCTGCCATGTGATGGGGCACACTCCTGAAGGTCATTTCTTTTTCCCCTTAAGGGAAGTTCACATCAGCTCTATTATTTTCCATTCTTCTGCTCCATTATAGGAGCAGAAAAATGGAAGGTGCGGAAGTGCCAGATGTGGCACATAACTGACAGGAATGAAACCTAACAGAACTCATTGACTAAGAACCGGTTTGTTCGGTTTGCAGTCGGGAAAATATTTTTTGAGCTCTGTTATTTGTGCTGAACTTTCCAATGCAGATGTGAACAAAGCCTTAGACTGGCTTCCTATAGAGCAGAGTGCCACCCAATCAACAGCCGCTTTAATTTGCAGGTTAGCAGACATGCTACCTTAAAATTTGGGCGCCCATTAGCTGGCCAGTTCACTAAGGCTAGTACTACACCTACTCCTGTCTTCCCTCACTGCATAGAAAATAGTCTCTCACACACAGCCCCTGCATTTCCACTAATAAATAGCACTATACTATGCAATGTGACCCCACCATATTTCCTTCTCCACTTCTATAGAGAGTTAGTTATATATTTCTATGATTTTAGAAGTAGGGATGGATGTCAGTCCACCACTGATAACAAGCTACAGGAGAAGGAAGACCAACATTTTAGCCACAGAAGAAAGAAAAAGGGGTGATGCTCAAAAGGAAAATGCCCCCCCCCCCAAAAAAAAAGGAGTGAATCTGGATCACACATCCTCATGCTATGCTTTGATCTAATTGCTTCTCAGCATAATTAACATCGCATCTCAGCATCATAAATAGTATAACGGCCCCTATGTGGCATGCTATACATAAGGCATTAGTATACAATTTGATCAAAAAGCATATGCCCACTCCCCACAACAAGGTTGCCTGCTCGAGTGGGAACCTACTCTAAATATAACGAATATTACGAATTCACGAATATAGCACTATATTCTCAATCTTCGTTATATTCTAGAAAGCCAACCATTAGGAACCCAGCTCTAAGTTGAATTCGCAATGCGAGTATATGTTCGCAATTTCGAAATCAACGTAGAGCTGAGTTCCTAATGGTTGTTGCTAGAATATAACGAAGATAGAGAATATAGTGCTATATTCGTGAATTCAAGATAACAAATATCACGAATATAGCACTATATTCTAAATCTTTGTTATATTCTAGCAATACAACCATTAGGAACTCAGCTCTAAGTTTAATTCGCAATGCGAACATATACTTGCGTTGCGAATTCAACTTAAAGCTGGGTTCCTAATGGTTGTATTGCTAGAATATAAGGAATATCACAAATTCACGAATATAGCGCTATATTCTCAATCTTCGTTATATTCTAGCAATACAACCATTAGGAACTTAGCTCTAAGATCAATTCGCAATGCGATTATATGGTCGCTTCGTGAATGAAACTTAGAGCTGAGTTCCTAATGGTGGTATTGCTAGAATATAACGAAGATTGAGAATATAGCGCTATATTCGTAAATTTGTGATATTCCTTATATTCTAGCAATACAACCATTAGGAACCCAGCTTTAAGTTGAATTCGCAACGCAAGTATATGTTCGCATTGCGAATTAAACTTAGAGCTGAGTTCCTAATGGTTGTATTGCTAGAATATAACAAAGATTTAGAATATAGTGCTATATTCGTGATATTTGTTATCTTCGTTAATTCTAGCAATACAAGTTACAACCATTAGGAACTCAGCTCTAAGTTTAATTCGCAATGCGAATATAAATTCGCGTAACATTCGCAATATATAGAATAATGACGAATATTCAATTTTGACGAATATATGATGAATATTCAATCAAATATTCGCGAAATATCGCGAAATCAAATATGGCACCTCCCGCTCATCACTACTCCCAATCAATTGTTCTCCAGCAGTGACCTCAGTGGCCCCTTGAGGAATCTTCCAAGTTCCTGAATACATTCCTGTGTTAATGAAAGAGGATTTAGGAAATGTTACAATATGCAGACTTCTCACTTACCAGAATAGTATTTTAATTGTTTTTCTGACAGGGTAACGTGCCCCCTAGTAATGGCGTAAAGAGAAACTGAGGTGCATTAGAAGTTCATGACTCCTAATCTCTATCCACACTGCTTTGCTCATTTGCAGTGTATGTATAGCTCTGATAGAAGCCTCTAATATATGTAAATGTATGTCATATAGTGGCTTAAAGAGTCACTGTAAACCAGGCACATTGCCTGGTAGGGTTGATCAAGCTTATTAAAAGAATACCTTTGTTATTTCTGTAAATGGAACGGTTCCCAAGATATCTTCTGTTTTAGTAATACTGTATGTAAGTGAGCTGGTTAAAGCAACAAGGGCTGGCCAGAGCCCTCGGAGCACCGCTTTTATAATGCCTCTCTGCTTTTGACACTCCCCCTACTCTGTTTGACAGGGCCTGGTCATGGCTCAGTGACTCAGCACTTGCGTACTCAAACTGCTGCTGCTTCCTGAGCAGTGGTTGAAGTGATTGGACAGTCTTCTGAACTTTGCCAGCACCTTGCGCAAGCCAGTGTACTTATTTAGAAAGTGCTGCACCACTAGGTTGATTACATGCGTCATGCAGGTAGAATGTGTTACTTCACCCAAGTTCAGGGTGGCGACAATGTTGCACCCACTGTCGTCGACAACTTTTCCCAGTTGCAGTCGGCATGGCGATAGCTAGCGGGATGTTTGCTGCTTGATGTACTTGTGCAACTGCTCGTCAGTGTGGCTACTCTCTGCCAGGCCGATTATCTCCAACAAGATGTGTCAACGCTTGGTCTGACACCTGATAGGAAGGAGGGGTAGTGCGAGCGACCCTGTGGCCACCTGCTGTTGGGGACAGGAATGTGTTCATGGAAGAGGAGGAGGCGGATAAGTGCCTGGTGTGGGAGCAAGGCTGACACAATCGTTGCGGGGGTCAAAAAGAACTGGCCTCGTTGCCGGGGTGCTGCTTCGCTGCTGCTGGAAAACGCATTGACCCAGTGGGCTGTGACAGACATGTACTGTCCCTGCCCAAAAGAGCTGCTCCAGGTGTACACCGAGGCGTGAACCTTGCTGCACAGCGAGAATTGCAGGGAGCAGCCCACGTTGTCCGCCACATAAGAGTACAAGGGAGCAGCCTACGTTGTCCGCCACTTGAGAGCACAAGGCAGGGATGGCTTTTTGGGAGAAATAATGATGGCTAGGAATCTTCCAGCGAGGTTTAGCATATGCCATTAGCTCCCTAAAGGTAGCAGACTCGACTAAATTGTACGGCAGCAACTTCACCAATAGCAACTGATGGGAATTAAGGTGGTCATTTATTAAGCTGAAATACGCCTATTTTAGATTTTGGCGCAGATTGCAGCCCAACAGCTAGTTCCCCGTTCACGCCAGGTCTAAAATTGTTGGCGTGGTGTGGGCAAGGAAGTGGATGGGCTGGCTGTTTCAGGCGTAGAAACAGGTCTAAGGGTCCATTCACACGTCCTCATTAAGTGTCCGCACCCGTTCCGCAATTATGTGGGACGGGTGCGGACCCAGTCATTCTAAATGGGGACGGAATGGATGCGAAGAGCACACAGTGTGGTCTCCGCATCCGCATTTCTGGGGCGCGCCGCCGAACTTCCGGTCTGTGGCTGTGGACAAGAAAAGGCTGCTCTATGGGGGTGTTGGCCGGTTTTGTTGCGGATCCGCAACTCACCATGGACGTGTGAATGGACCCTAAATGTAAGACAGCTAGGAAGTTGTTTTACATTTAAAACTGTCAGATGATCTGCCAAAGTTATGAAGAGGCCGGTGCCCCTTTATAACTTCGGCGGCGCCACCACCAGCTTAGGGCTTTATTAAGACCATGTCTAAAATGCCAGTCTAAATAAATGTGCCCGTAAGTGGTTTTCTGGCCATGCATTTCGTTATCAATGGCTGACAATAGAGCGGAGGAGGAGTCTGAGTTGGAGAAGCGAAAAGTTATAATGACGATGTGAAAGACACCATACTGCTCATGGATGCGGCCTGGCTGCTGCAAGTTGAACCAGTAGAAGGGGAGAACTCTGTTTGCCCATGGGATGGGGTGATGCCACTTCATGTGGTTTAATAGAGCTGTGGTGCCTTTGTTTGTGTTTGCCTGTCCACATCTTATTTTGCTGTTTCACAGCTTGTACAAGACAATGCCTCTACCACTGCCAGACGGGAGATACTCACGCAGGTGTAGAGGCAGCAGAGCTGGGCTTAGCTCTTGCATGTTTTGGGCCTAACCCAACAACTGCATCAGTGGCATCACCAGATCCCAAAGTAGACGTGGCCCTGACTGTGCTTTGGGAGGTACGTGGCCTCTGTTCTTTATTGCTGCCGCCATCACCCTCCTCCTCTGTGTTGCCTCTTCCTCAGCACCTTGATCTGGCTGCCAGGTCCTGTCCAGCACACAATCATCATCAGAGTCCTCACCCTCCTTTTTGATTTTATCAGACTGTGGACTATCATGGTGGGTTCTTTAGCCCCCCCTTCCCTGATCTTCCTCGACTGCCACTGTCGCTGCCCCCAACACCAATAGAGCAGCTAACGGCTATGCCTGGGGTCTGCAGCCTCCTTCTCCATCTCGTCCTCAGGGCCGTATAAATGCTGACTGCTCTCACACAAGTTGTTAACAGGGAGACTCTCTTGACTATCTGGCGTGGTGGGGTTTTCTTGACACTTATTACAAAAAGGAAGGCGCCCCTCTAGGAAGGGACAGTGAAGACTCCACTGAAAGCCTTCTTTGGGGCTGAAATGAGGAAGAGCAGGGGGAACGCTGTGACCCCTGACTCCACGGCACAGTGTTGGACTCTGAAGTCACCTCCACATCATCCGGCCATGACTGAGGGGAGGAGTGAGCCATCGAATCCACAATCTCATCCTCTTTCTCCTTAACTATAATGTAGTGCCTTTCTGATGCCAGCAGGGATAACTGTGGCCTACTATTAATACTACCACTACTTCTGGCCGGACAGATGCATTCTGTCTCTGGGTCTTTCGTCTGGAACCTTTCCATAGCCTGGACATTTTTGGGCCTCTCAGATAATGTTGTGTACTACCCTGTGTATTGGTGTAGTAAACATGTATATATGCTACTAGTTTGAATATAATCAATAACCTCCGAAAAAAAGAAAGAGGGGAAAAAAAGATTAAAAACCTGTCAAGTAGGGAATTGGATTTGGGCCTAACTTCATTATCACTCCTAGATGCTATTGTGTGTTACCCTATTATTGGTGTGATCACGCATATATGCTGGTTTAATTAGATTTAACAATCCCCTGCTATACCTTGTGTATTGTAGTAATCATAAATATATAAATACATATATAGTTTAATTACATTTAGCAAACCTCAAAGAAATTCCAACCGTGTAGGGAACTGAAATTACGTAAAAGAATGACTAAGGCTTGGCGCTCAATTTCAACTTAACACGCACAGGTAGACTGCATCCACATTCTGGATATTGCTGCAGTAATCTCATATGTATGCTGCTTAATTAAACTGAAAGCACCCCCCCAAAAAAAAATTCATTACGACCATGTGGAAACTGAAAATTCGTAAACAGATGAATGAGGCTTGACACTCAAGTTCAACTTAACACACACAGGTAGATTGCTGCCTCACCGTGGGTATTTCTGCAGTAAATCACAGATATATGCTGCTTAATTAAATTGAAAGCACCCCCCAAAAAAATTAAAATGCGACTGTGTAGAACCTGAATATACGTAAACGCGCAATTGAAGCTTGACACTCAATTTCAACTTAACACACAAGTAGGTTGCTGCCACATCGTGGGTATTGCTGCAGTAATCATGCATTCATGCTGCTTAATTAACCCCTTAAGGACCGTTTTTTTTTTTTTTTTTGCGTTTTCTTTTTGCACTCTCTGCCTTCCTAGAGCCATAACTTTTTTATTTATTGGTTCACATGGCCATATGAGGGCTTGTTTTTTGCGGGACAAGTTGTACTTTCCAACGCCACCATTTAATACTGCATATGATGTAGTGGGAAGCAGGAAAAAAAATTCCAAATGGGGTGAAATTGCAAAAAAAAAAAGCAATTCCACCACAGTTTTGCGGGTTTTTAAATTCCGAAGTTTGCGATAAAACTGACCAGTTAGTTTTATTCTACAGGTCAGTATGAATCCGGCGATACCGTATATGTATAGGTTTTCTTGCGTTTTGATAGTGGAAAAAAAATTCAAAAGTGGGAAAAAATCTGTTTTACTTTTTTGTCACCATATTTTGACCCCTATAACTTTTTTGTAATTATGTGTACGGAGCTGTACGAGGCTCATTTTTTGAGTCGTAATCTGACCTTTTTTTTATACCATTCTGGGGTGTGTATGACTTTTTGATCTCCTTTTATTAAAAAAAAAATTTTAAGGAAATGAAGCGTTTAAAAATGGCAAATCGGCAAAAAGGGGATGATTTGAACTTTTATGTTTTCTTTATTATTATTATTTTTAAACTTTTTTAAAACTTTTTTTTTTACACTTTCCTATTGTTCCCATAGGGAACTATAGCAATCAATGATCTGATTTCTATTCTAATATACTCCAATGCAATAGCATTGGAATATATGAGAAAATTGCATATTTCCTATGGAGCCTATTACAGGTTAGGCTCCATAAGAAAATACTATACAGCAGCCTGGGTTTCATTCAAAGACACCCAAGCTGCTGAAGGCACGCTCCAGGTCCTCCGATCGCCACATGGGGGAGTCAGGATTGACCACGGCATCTGAGGGGTTAAATGTCCATGATCGGCATCGCTGCCGGTCGCGGACATGAGCCGCGGGTGTCTGCTTCAAGTAGCAGATGGCCACCCGTGGCTATGGCGCCCACATCGTACGTCCTGTGTCCTTAAGAGGTTAAACTGAAAGCAGCTCCCCAAAAATCTTTTATTGTGACCATGTGGAAACTGAAAATACATAAAGAGATGAATGAGGCTTGACGCTTAACCCCTTAAGGACACGGCCCTATTTCACCTTAAGGACCAGGCCATTTTTTCAAAATCTGACTAGTGTCACTTTATGTGGTGATAACTTTAAAACGCTTTTACTTATCCAAGCCATTCTGAGATTGTTTTTTCGTCACATATTGTATTTAATGACAGTGGCAAAATAAAGTCGAAAAATTTCATTTTTATTTATAAAAAAATACCAAATTTACCAAAAATTTTGAAAAATTTGCAATTTTCCAAGTTTCAATTTCTCTACTTCTAGAATACATAGTAATACTGCCCAAAAAGTTATTGATTTACATTCCCCATATGTCTACTTCATGTATCGATCATTTTGGGAATGCCATTTCATTTTTGGGGACGTTACAAGGCTTAGAAGTTTAGAAGCAAATCTTGACATTTTTCAGAAATTTTCAAAAACCCACTTTTTAGGGACCAGTTCAGGTCTGAAGTCACTTTGCGAGGCTTACATAATAGAAACCACCCAAAAAGACCCCATTCTAGAAACTACACCTCTGAAGGTACTCAAAACTGATTTTACAAACGTCATTAACCCTTTAGGTTTTCCACAAGAGTTAATGGCAAATAAAGATAAAATTTCTGAATTTCGATTTTTGGAAAATTTTCCATTTTAATCCATTTTTTCCAGTAACAAAGCAAGGGTTAACAGCCAAACAAAACTCAATATTTATTGCCCCGATTCTGTAGTTTGCAGAAACACCCCATATGTGGTTGTAAACTGCTGTATGGCCAAACGGCAGGGCACAGAAGTAAGGGAACGCCATATGGTTTTTGGAAGGCGGATTTTGCTGGACTGGATTTTTGGCACCATGTCCCATTTGAAGCCCCCCGATGCACCCCTAGAATAGAAACTCCATAAAAGTGACTCTATCTAAGAAACTACACCCCTCAAGGTATTCAAAACCAGTTTTACAAACTTTGTTAACCCTTTAGGTGTTCCACAAGAGTTATTGGCAAATGGAGATGAAATCTCTGAATTTCAATTTTTTGTTACCTTGCCTCAAAAAAAGTGTAATATAGAGCAACCAAAAATCATATTTACCCTAAAATAGTACCAACAAAACTGACACCTTATCCCGTAGTTTCCAAAATGGGGTCACTTTTTGGAGTTTCTACTGTAGGGGTGCATCGGGGGCTTCAAATGGGACATAGTCTCAAAAAACCAGTCCAGCAAAATCCGCCTTCCAAAAATCATATGGCGTTCCCTTCCTTCTGTGCCCTGCCGTTTGGCCATACAGCAGTTTACAACCACATATGGGGTGTTTCTGCAAACTACAGAATCGGGGCAATAAATATTGAGTTTTGTTTGGCTGTTAACCCTTGCTTTGTTACTGGAAAAATGGATTAAAATGGATAATTTGCAAAAAAATAGCTGTTTTGGGACAGTTTTGTATTTTTTGTTATTTACATCGTTGAACTGACAGGTTAGATTGTGTGCTATTACTATAGAGCAGGTTGTTACTGACGCGACAATACCAAATATGACTACTTATTGGGGGTTTTTGTTTCAGTTTTACATAATAAAGCATTTTTGAAAAAAATGATTTTTTAGTGTCTCCACATTCTGAAAGCCATAGTCTTTTTTTTTTTTTTTGAGATGGCGGTTTGAATGGTACTATCTTGGGGTGCATATGACTTTTTGATCACTTGCTATTACACTTTTTGTGATGTAAGGTGACAAAAAAATTACTTTTTTTACAACATTTTTATTTTTTATGTTTACAGCGTTCATCTGAGGGGTTAGGTCATGTTATATTTTTATAGAGCAGGTCGTTACGAACGCGACGATACCCAATATGTATACTTTTTTTTATTTATTTTGGTTTTACACAATAATATCCTTTTTGAAACAAAAAAAAAACATGTTTTAGTGTCTCCATAGTCTGAGAGCCATATTTTTTTCAGTTTTTAGGCGATCGTCTCAGGTTGGGTATCATTTTTGTGGGATGAGGTGGCGGTTAGATTGGCACTATTTGGGGGGTCGTATGACTTTTTGATTGCTTGCTATTACACTTTTTGTGATGTAAGGTGACAAAAAAATGGCTTTTTGACAAAGTATTATTTTTTTTTTTTTTTACAGTGTTTACTTGAGGGGTAAGGTCATGTGATATTTTTATAGAGCAGATTCTTACGGACGTGGAGATACCCAATATGTCTACTTTTTTAATTTTTTTACATTTAACACTAAAAGCATTTTTGAAACAAAAAAATCATGTTTTAGTCTGAGAGGCATAGTTTTTTATTTTTGGGCAATTGTTTTATGAAGGGGCTCATTTTTGCGGGATGAGATGGCGGTTAGATTGGTACTATTTTGGGAGGCATACGCCTTTTGATCGCTTTGTATTACACTTTTAGTGATGTAAGGTGCCCAAAAATGGCTTATTTACACCATTTTTTTTTTTTTAATGGCGTTCACCTGAGGGGTTCAGTCATGTGATATTTTTATAGAGCTGTTTTTACGGACGCGGCGATACCTAATATGTGTAGTGTATTTTATTTTTTTACTTTTTATTCAGTGATTTTTGTTTTACTTTTTTTCACTTTTTTACATTTTTTTGGACCCAGACCCACTTGGTTCTTGTAGATCCAGTGGATCTGGTGTCTATATAATACAGTACAGTACACTATATAGTGTACTGCACTGTATTTTTACTTTTCACAGTCTGGTCAGACTTCTGCCTTTAGCAGGTCTGACCAGAGTTACTATACCATGGCAAGCAGGACGCTTCTGAAAGCGTCCTGCTGCCATGGTAACCATCACCCACTGCCATTAGAGAGCAGTGGGTGATGGATGGGGAGGGAGGGAGGTCCCTCCCTCTGCGATCCCATCCTGGGGGGCTGCATAGGCAGCGCAGCCCCCGATGGGAGAGGAGGGAGCTCCTCCCTGTTAACACCTTCCATACCGCGGTCCGTCCGGACCGCGGTAAGAAGAGGTTAAGCGGCTGGCATCTGCAGCACAGATGCCAGCCGTTTTTCTATCAGAGTGCCAGCAATGTGCTGGCACTCTGATAGAACCACTAGACACCAGGGAATTATTACAAGGGAGGCACCATATCATACCTCCCGCACCGCCTCCCGCCTCCGCAACCACCCCCCCTGCACCCCCGCCGCCGTAACAAGATTGGGGGCTGCAGGGGGGGTTAAAATAAATATCTTTGCCGCAATTAACTCTCTGATCCCCGCGGTCACAGACCGCGGGGATCAGAGATAGCTAAAACCGCTGCAAACCGCAGGTCTGAATTGACCTGCGGTTTGCAGCGATCGCCGATACGGGGGGGTCACATGACCCCCCTCGGCATTAGAACATGGTTCCTGCTGATCTACATCAGAAGGAACCATGTTGCTACCGCGCCCAGATCGGGCACAGTAGCAGTTTAAACACAGGGCGTACCTGTACGCCCTGTGTCCTTAAGGACTCGGACATTAGGGCGTACCTGTACGCCCTGTGTCCTTAAGAGGTTAATTTCAACTTAACACACACAGGTAGGTTGCTGCCACACCATGGGTATTTCTGCAGTAAATCACATATATATGCTGCTTAATTAAATTTAAAGCACCCCAAAAAAAATAAAAAATAAAACTATGTGGAACCTGAAAATACGTAAACATATAACTGAGGCTTCACACTCAATTTCAACCTAACACGCACAGGTAGATTGCTGCCACACTGTGGGTATTGGTGCAGTAATGATGTATATATGCTGCTTAATTAAATAGAACCCCCCCAAAAGAAATATATATTGCGACTCTGTGAAAACTAAAAAACATAAATGGGCTACTGGCTTGACGCTCAATTTTAACTTAAAGGGGTTGTCTCACTTCAGCGAATAGCGTTTATCATGTAGAGGGAGTTAATACAAGGCACTTACTAATATATTGTGATTGCCCATATTGCTTTCTTTGCTGGCTTGATTCATTTTTCCATCACATTATACACTGCTTATTTCCATGGTTACGACCACCCTGTAATCCAGCAGTGGTGGTCGTGCTTGCACATTATGGAAAAAGCGTCAGCTCTCTGGGGTTGAGGACCATAGAACTTCACATAGGCTGGTGCTTTTTCAATAGTGTGCAAGTACGGCCACTGCTGCAGGATTGCAGGGTGGTCATAACCATGGAAACAGGCAATGTATAATGTGATTGAAAGATGAGTCCAGCCAACAAAGGAAGCAATATGGGTAATAACAATACATTAGTTAGTGCCTTCTATTAACTTTCTCTACATGATAAAGGCTATTAACTGAAGTAACAAAGCTCCTTATATTGCTGCCACACTGTGGGTATTGCTGCACTAATTATATATATATAATATATATATATATATATATATATATATAATATATTGCTTAATTAATGACTGATTGATTTCTGACTGTCCCTGATTGATTTTTCAATGTCTCTGACTCCCTAAGATCATGTTCCTGGCAGACACTGTAAGACACAACCACCCTCATTTACAACCCAGCACAGAATGACGTTCTGCTCATTCTGCTAGGGCACTTCCCTGTCTGCTGCAGCACTGATTGGCTCATCAGGCTGTCTAGCCTGGATGAGCCAATCAGTGAAAGCCCTCCCCCCCACTTCCTCTCAGGGTCATGTGAGAACCCTTCTTCTTCCTCCCTAGTGCATTTTGCCACACCAACATGTGCACTAAAAATTGCAACATTTTAGTGGATTCATTCGAAATGAACCCGGAAAGATTCGGGTTTGTCTGCTGTCTGAAAAGGAGCAAAGTTTAGACTGAACCAAGTTCGGTACAAATTAGTTTTCTGATCCTTAAATGGAACAAGTAGTTGGAGTATGAGAGCTCCACTTGCTGATATGGTGCCTCAAATTCCTTGCTTTCCTTCATGGAGTTAAATGATACAATCTTTTTGTCTGTAGCCACCACTAGGAGCAGCTTTTAGAAGGTGGATTTATACAGCTAAAAAAAATAGTAGTGGCTGCAATTAGCCCGACTTTCATGGCAGTATGAAGGAAAACAGATTATTTTGAACTATTAATCTAAAAAAAAAATAGTACCAACATCTATAAAACTTTTGTTTAAAATGTATGGCACACCAGTGGTCACAATTCATATGACCATATGCAGTATCTCAGTCCTCAGGGTAAGCGACCTGTAAGGTCACGGACATAGGCAGGCAGACCGAGGGGATGAGATTTGTACTCACAGTTATAAAGTCCCTGGTCAGGCGAGCAGTCAGTGATGGAGTGGTCAGCACGTGGGTCCTCTGGGGCACTCTCTGGTTGAAGGGACACAGGCCAGGTGGTATGTGAAGTGCCCTTGATGTTAAGGTTTAACATTCCTGTGGCAAGGTCCCTTGCAATTCGTGACGCCAGTGCCTTTTACGGTGGCACAACCGATTTGAAGCAGGAATAATTCAGGTAGCAAAAGGTTGCTTTATCCTTGGGGCAGGCTCCTCTGAAATATATGTTCTCTTTCTGGATAGTTGTCTTATATAAATTACACCACTACCAGCTGCAGGCTGACTAGCCTCCTCACTTCAGGAAGTCCACACTCCAACTCCCTGACTAGACCCAGACATGACTAAATCTCTACAGGGTGGTCCCTAGCTCCCTCTAGTGGCTTGGAGGAATACTGACACCCTGACAGGCCTGTAACAAGGAAACTCTCTGCCATTTATATGCAATTATGACATAATACAAGGTACATGGAACAACATGTTGAATACAATGACTATGACACCATTGTGTAGTGCCCACCCACACGTAGTGGGACACTACATATATTTATGCATAAAATAATTAATGTTTGCTGCCATGTGACTGGGCACACTCCTGAAGGTCATTTCTTTTTCCCCCTTAGGGTGCTGGCACACAGTGCAGTTCTGACCAGCATTCAGGATGCAGTTTTCAATTAAGCCAGTTTAGCAGCCTCATTAAACCCTGGTGTTCTGCATTGTGGGAATTATTTTCAGCTAGCTACAATAAAAAACTGCATCCTAAATGCATGTCAGAACTGCACTGTGCGCTAGCACCCTTAGGCCTCTTTCACACAGGTGTCATGTTTGACGCCCGGATAAGAGGCGGGTGCGTTGCGGGAAAATGCGCAATTTTCCCGCGCGTGTGCAAACTGTTGTAATGCGTTTTGCACGCGCGTGAGAAAAATCGGCATGTTTGGTACCCAGAGCCAGAGCCAGACTTCATCACTGAAGTCTGGTTTTCGGGTTGAGTATTCTGTATATTTTCCCTTATAACATAGTTATAAAGGAAAATAATAGCATTCTAAATACAGAATGTTAAGTAAAAAGAGCGATTTAGGGTTAAAAATAATAAAAAATATTAACTCACCTCCTCTAATTGATCCAATAGCTGCTGGTCTCCTGTTCTGTCTTCAGCTGGGGGGAGGGGAGGTAAAGGACCTTCCGTGACGTCACTGGGTCTCATGGTCCAATCATGGAAGCAGGTGATTGGACCATGTGACCCAGTGACATCACCGAAGGTCCTTTACCCCCTCCCAGCTGAAGACAGAACAGGAGACCGGCAGCTACGCAATCAATTGGAGGAGGTGAGTTAATTTTTTTATTATTTTTAACCCTCTATTGCCCTTTTTACTTAGCATTCTGTAGTGAGAATGCTATTATTTTCCTTTATAACTATGTTATAAGAGAAAATAATAAAGATCGGGTCCCCATCCAGATTGTCTCCTAGCAACCATGCGGAAAAATCGCACCGCATCCGCACTTGCTTGCCCATTCACTTCTATGGGGCCTGCGTTGCGTGAAAAACGCAGAAAGTAGAGCATGCTGCAATTTTCACGCAACGCTAAAGTGATGCGGGAAAATCACTGCTCATGTGCACAGCCCCATAGAAATGAATAGGTCCAGATTCAATGCTGGTGCAATGCGTTCACATCACGCATTGCATCTGCGCAGAAATCACGCCAGTGTAAAAGGGGCCTTAGACTGGCTTTCTAAAGAGCAGAGTACCCCCCTAGTCAACAGCCGTATTAATTTGCAGGTTAGCAGATGTTTTACCTTCAAATTTGTGCAGCAATTGGCTGCCAGGGTTGGCGGGTTGACTAAGGCTAGGACAACACTTACACTGGGTTCAGACCTGAGCGTTTTGAAGCCTAGCGTTTTTGGTGCGTTCAAGACTGGCGTGTAGGCGCGTTTTTTCAAGCGTTTTGGTAAATAGTGTAGGCGCGTTTGACGCGCGTTTATGTGATTGACTGCATAGTTGGCCAATGATCAATGATATAGTTTGGCCAATCTGAGTGCTTTAGAGGTGTGACATTCCATGGTGGATGATTCTGCATGTTGCAAACTTTGTAAAACGCGCATCCATAGGCGCGTTTTACGCTGCACAAACGCCCGAACAACACGCCTATGGCGTTTCCCATTGAAGTCTATTGGAACCAAACGCTGGATAAACGCCCGAATTAACGCGAACATACTTGCCTATGCGTCGGACGTTTTTAGGCGCCTACGAACGCGCATTTAAACGCGCAAGTGTGAACCACCTCCATTGGAATGCATGGTTCCTGTACTGTTGTGCGTTTTTTTGCGCGTTCGAAAGCGGCGTTTTACGCGAAAGTGTGAACTGAGTGTTAGATTTTTTGTAGTGCTACTAATTCATTTTAAAGGAGTTATCAGACAAATTGAAAAAGGGTAATGCATTTCATTATTTTAACTATGTGAAAGCAAAAAGCTGCTCTCTAGTTTATTTTTCAACCTTTTAGCTTATTTAGCTACCGAAGAGGAACATGTAATATCCATAAAAAACCTAACAATATTTATATTGCACATATGTTGCAATAATACTTCATTTGAAATTTCATATTCATTGCATATGTTCTCACTGAGAATGCAAAAGCCATAAAAGTTAAGGTTAAGAAGGAATGTCCAAGAATAGTCTTCTTTACAGAACCTGGGGCACCCTGTTATTAATCCCTCGTTTCTGCCCCATTTGCTACAACTAATTTGTTAATTAGGGTATTTGGTGCTAGACCAGGCATCCTCAAACTGCGGCCCTCCAGCTGTTGTAAAACTACAACTCCCACAATGCCCTGCTGTAAGCTGATACCTGTAGGCTGTTCGGGCATGCTGGGAGTTGTAGTTTTGCTACAGCTGGAGGGCCGCAGTTTGAGGATGCCTGTGCTAGATCTTTACGCATAGATTGCTTTTGTGTTTCTGTGTCAGGGTGATTCTTGTTGAGATATGATTTTTGATCAGATGTATATCTAATTTTAGCTACCCCAATAAACATTTTATGGTTCTTCCATTTCCAGTTAGCTACCTAGTCATTGCATGCTGTAGTAATACTTTTTGTGTGAGAACCCCTTTAAGGCCCCTTGCAGACGAGCGTGGAAACCTGCGAGAGTTTGCATGCAATTTGTCTTCGATTGGGGTGCATTGTTCAGTTTTTTCTAGGCGTTTTGCACGCGTGTGATAAAAAATGGAATGTTGGTACCCAGACCCGAACCCGGACTTCTTCACTGAAGTTCGGGTTTGGGTTTGGTGTTCTGTAGATTTTATTATTTTCCATTATAACATGGTTATAATGTAAAATAATAGCACTCTTTAACCTCTTGCCGCCACGCTAACGCCGATGGGCGTCAGCGCGGCGGCTCTCTCAGATCTCAGTCACGCCTATCGGCGTCATCTCGTGAGACCTGAGATTTCACATGAACGCGCGCGCGTCGTGCGCGCGCGTTCATGTGATCGAAACCGGGACAACTGAAACTACAGCCTGCCAGCGCTGATCATGCGCTGGCAGGCTGTAGATGCGAAAAACGCATTTAAATCGCATATCAGACGCTGTTTTTTAAACAGCGCCTGATATGCCTGCTGTCTGCTCGTCTGGTGGTCCCTTTGTTTGGGACCACCAGAGGAAACATAGGAAAAGTGCACCAATCACTACACACACACACCCCCACCCCCATCACTGATTAACCCCTGATCACCCATGTCACCCCCTGATCACCCCCTGTCACCCCCTGTCACTAATCACCCCCCTACAGGCTCATTCAGACGTCCGTATGTGCTTTGCGGATCCATGGATCTGCGGATCCATGGATCTGCGGATCCATGGATTTACAGATCCGCAAAATACGGACACCGGCAATGCGCTTTCCGCATTTTGCAGATCCGCACAAAACTATATAGAAAATGCTTTTTCTTGTCCGCAATTGCGGACAAGAATAGGACATGTTCTATATTTTTGCGAACGGAAGTGCAGACTCAGAAGCGCGGATCCGTAATTCCGATCCGAGCGGGACAAAGTCTGTCCCCATAGAAATGAATGGGTCCGCAATTCCGCTCCGCAAACAGAATTTCGGACGTGTGAATGGGGCATAAGGGTCCCTTATCACCGCCAGTTAGTTAGCTACTTGTTAGGTAGTTAGCGCCCACCGCCCCGCAGTCACTGATTTTGGCAGAGATTTTTTCATCCACATTGATCGATGCGAATGAAAAATCTGTGCCGTTCATTTTTTTTTTTTTTCAGCGCAGAGGCTGAACGGAAAAAGAATCTCATTACCCGTATGGTCAATATAAGCAGAATCGCAGATACTCCTAATGCTGGCCATACGTGTAATGATTATGGAGACCCTCAAATGCCAGGGCAGTACAAACACCTCACATGTGACCCCATTTTAGAAAGAAGACACCCCAAGGTATTCCGTGAGGGGTATGGGGAGTTCATGTAAAATTTTATTTTTTGTCACAAGTTAGTGGAATATGAGACTTTGTAAAAAAAAATATATATATATATCAATTTCCGCTAACTTGTGTCAAAAAATTTTTTTTTATGTGAACTCGCCATACCCCTCACAGAATACCTTGGGGTGTATTCTTTCCACAATGGGGTCACATGTGGGGTATTTATACTGCCCTGGCATTTTAGGGGTCCTAAAGCGTGAGAATCCAAATACGTAAAAATGCCCTGTGAAATCCTAAAGGTACTCATTGGTTTTAGGGCCCCTTTGCGCATCTTGGCTGCAAAAAAGTGTCACACATGTGGTATCGCCGTACTAAGGAGAAGTAGGGCAATGTGTTTTGGGGTGTATTTTTATATATACCCATACTTTGTGTGAGAAATATCACTGTAAACGACAACTTTTTAATTTTTTTTATACAAAGTTGTCAATTTACAGAGATATTTCTCTCACCTAACATGGGTATATGTAAAATACACCCCAAAACACATCGCCCTACTTCTCCTGAGTACGGCGATACCACATGAGTGACACTTTTTGCAGCCTGGGTGCAAAGGGCCCAAATTCCAACGAGTACCTTTACCCTGAGTTCACACTGAGCGTTTTACAGCGCGCTCAACACGCTGTAAAACGCTCAACACATGAAAACCAATGCATCCCTATGGGAGTGGTTCACTTGCGCGTTTTACAGCGCGTAAACGCGCTGTAAAACGCCCGATGCATAAGCTCGTTCAGGAGCGTTTTTGAGCGTTTGTCGCGCTTTTCCTCCCATAGACTTCAATGGGAGCAGCGCTTAACAGCGCGCTTAACGCGCGTTAAGTGTAGAGATGCCCTTTTAATTGGTCTCCAGACCAATTAAAAAAGTCTCCAGAGTCACGACGCGCGTAAAGCAGCGTTACTTATTGCCAAAAACGCGCATAAAAACGCGCGACTAAAACGCGCGTAAAACGCGCGTCTTAGAAACGCTCAGGTCTGAACCCAGTGTTAGCTTTTACATGGCTGCTCACAATTTAGCCCCGCCCAAAATGCCAGAACAGTATAAACACCCTACAAATAACCCCATTTTGAAAAGAAGACACCCCAAGGTATTCGCTGAGGGGTGTGGTGAGTCCATGAAAAATTGAACTTTTTGTCAAAAGTTAGCGGAAAGGGAGACTTTGTGAGAAAAAACAATACAAAATCAATTTCCGCTAACTTGTGCCAAACAAAAATCTTCTGTGAACTCGCCATGCCCCTCACGGAATACCTTGGGGTGTCTTCTTTCCAAAATGGGGTCACATGTGGGGTATTTCTACTGACCTGGCATTTTAGGGGCCTTAAAGCGTGAGAAGAAAAATGCGTAAAAATGCCCTCCTAAAAGGTACTCATTGGTTTTAGGGCCCCTTTGCGCATCTTGGCTGCAAAAAAGTGTCACTCATGTGGTATCGCCGTACTCAGGAGAAGTAGGGCAATGTGTTTGGGGTGTATTTTACATATACCATACTGGGTGAGAGAAATATCTCTGTAAATTGACAACTTTGTATAATTTTTTTTTAAAGTTGTCATTTACAGAGATATTTCTCACACACAGCATGGGTATATGTAAAATACACCCCAAAACACATTGCCCTACTTCTCCTGAGTACGGCGATACCACATGTGTGACACTTTTTGCAGCCTGAGTGCAAGGGCCCTAAAACCAATGAGTACCTTTAGGATTTCACAGGGCATTTTTACGCATTTGGATTATCACGCATTAGGGCCCCTAAAATGCCAGGTGAGTATAAATACCCCACAAGTGACCCATTTTGGAAAGAAGACACCCAAGGTATTCCGTGAGGGTCATGGCGAGTTCACAGAATGGTTTTTTTTGGCACAAGTTAGCGGAAATTGATATTTTTTTTTTTTTTTTACAAAGTCTCATATTCCACTAACTTGTGACAAAAATAAAATTTTACATGAACTCACCATACCCCTCACGGAATACCTTGGGGTGTCTTCTTTCCAAAATGGGGTCACTTGTGGGGTATTTATACTGCCCTGGCATTTTAGGGGTCTCTAAAGCCTGAGAAGAAGTCTGGAATCCAAATGCGTAAAATGTCCTGTGAAATCCTAAAGGTACTCATTGGTTTTAGGGCCTTTGCACTCCAGGCTGCAAAAGTGTCACTCATGTGGTATCGCCGTACTCAGGAGAAGTAGGGCAATGAGTTTTGGGGTGTATTTTTATATATACCCATGCTGGGTGTGAGAAATATCTCTGTAAACGACAACTTTTTAAATTTTTTTATACAAAGTTGACAATTTACAGAGATATTTCTCTCACCCAGCATGGGTATATGTAAAAATACACCCCAAAACATATTGCCCTACTTCTCCTGAGTACGGCAATACCACGTGTGTGACACTTTTTTGCTGCCTGGGTGCTGTGGGGAGTCGCTCTGGTAGACAGCGGTGCGGGTGCAGTTTAGAGGCAAAACAAGGAGTCCAGATTGTGCAACAAACAGTGTTTTATTCACACTTGCACACCATAAATGAAAAAACAGTCTCTTTGGTGACAGTTCACACACAACGGAAATAACGTGGCAAAACAAAAACAGGCCAACACAGGTTCAGTCACCTGGGAGGTGTAGGTGCAGGTTCGCACCACGCTGTCGGCCCAGCCGCAGGAGAATCCAGCTTCAGGTAGCCAGGAACAAAACACCTCCTTGCTGAGCTCTTTCCTCCAGGACAGAGAACTCCTCAGCCCTGTTAGCAGCTCCAGGATAATCACCACCTCCAGCTGCTGAGCTGGCTGAGCTTTTAAACCCAGCCCAAAACCAGGACTGGGTCGTGGGAGCAGCCACCCACCCTACACTTTAGCTGCTCCCGGTAAGAGCCGGCCCGGATCGGCTTTGCAGCCATGCTATTTAAACTCTGTCAGTAGCACTAGCTGCTGCTGACATCAACAAAAACGGGCTCTTACCTCACCGAGGCTATGAACCTCGGTGACACATACCTGCCATCCACGACGGCACCCTGCACCTTACCACACCCCCTTTGTTCAACCCTGAGGGGTGGACACATGTGAGGCAGTGGACGCGGGAAAGGGCATCTGCATTTCCCTGCAAGCGACCTGCCCTATGTTCCACGGAGAACTTGAAATTTTGAAGGGATAGGAACCACCTGGTGACCCGAGCATTCCTCTCCTTGGCCTGACTCATCCATTTGAGGGGAATGGTCGGTCACCAGACGGAACCTCCTCCCTAACAGGTAGTAGCGGAGAGATTCGAGTGCCCACTTGATAGCCAGGCACTCCCTCTCCACTATACTATATCTGGACTCGGCGGGACTGAGCTTACGGCTCAGGAAGACAACGGGATGTTCTTCCCCGTTGACCTCCTGCGACAGTACCGCACCGAGGCCTACCTCCGAGGCGTCGGTCTGTACGACAAACTCCTTGTTGAAGTCGGGTGTCACCAAAACCGGGGACCCACACAGGGCCGACTTCAACGCGGAGAAAGCCTCCTCCGCCTTCTCACTCCAGCTAACCCTCCCAGACTTTCGCCCCTTCAACAGGTCTGTCAATGGCGCTGCTATTGTGGCAAAGTGGGGCACAAACCTCATGTAGTATCCTACAATCCCCAGGAACGACTTTACCTGCCTGGTGGTGACCGGTCGGGGCCAGCTACGAATGGCCTCTACCTTAGTTACCTGAGGTTTGATGACTCCCGCCCAATTACATATCCCAGATATTTGGTCTCTTCCAACCCAATCGCACACTTTTTGGATTGGCGGTTAGTCCAGCTTTCCTCAGGGCATCCACTACCGCCTGCACCTTGGGTAAATGGCTTTCCCAGTCGGTGCTGTGGATGACTACATCATCTAAGTAGGCCGAGGCGTACCGACGATGTGGTCGCAGCACTATGTCCATTAACCTCTGGAAAGTGGCGGGGCGCCATGCAGGCCAAAGGGTAACACCTTGTAGTGATACAGGCCCTGCTGGGTAACAAACGCGGTTTTTCCTTAGCCGCCTCCGTTAAGGGTACCTGCCAGTACCCTTTAGTGAGGTCCAGCACAGAAAAATAACGGGCTTGTCCTAAATTTTCAACAAGCTCGTCTACTCGGGGCATGGGATACGCGTCAAACTTGGATACTTCATTTAACTTGCGAAAGTCGTTGCAGAACATAGCGTCCCATCCGGCTTGGGTATTAGGACTATGGGACTGGCCCACTCACTTTTCGACTCCTCAATGACATCGAGCTTCAACATTAACTGCACTTCCTCCGCGATGGCCCGCCGCCGAGCCTCGGGTACCCGGTATGGTTTTAACCGGACCTTGGCCTGAGGCTCAGTGAGCGATGTCATGTCGGATGAGAGACGTGCGGCCAGGGAGGTCCGAGAACACATCCGTGTTCCGACTGAGGAACTCCCTGACTTCCTGAACTTGTTTGGAAGACAGGCTGTCTGCAATTTTACCGTGGTTACGGCTTCACAGGCCTCGAACTGTGGGGCTGGACCCTTTTCACCTAGAAGCCCTGGCCGGGGGCTGTGGCCGTCGGCCGCGTCCTATCTTTCCACGGCTTAAGTAAATTCACGTGGTACACCTGCTCCGGCTTGCGCCGCCTGGCTGGTGTACCTTGTAATTCACTTCCCCTACCTTCTCGATCACCTCATAGGGGCCCTGCCACCTAGCTAGGAATTTGCTGTCAAGGGTGGGTACCAGAACCAAAACCCGATCTCCCGGATTGAAGTCCCGTACCCGAGCCTGACGGTTGTACACCCTACTCTGGGCTTGTTGCGCTGCCTCCATATGCTCCCGGACCAAGGGCAACACCCTTTCCATCCGTTCCTGCATCTGGGCGACATACTCAATGACACTTTTGTGGGGGACAGGCTGTTGTTCCCATGCTTCCTTGGCGATATCCAACAGGCCCCGAGGGTGTCTGCCATAAAGCAGTTCGAAGGGCGAGAACCCAGTAGAGGCCTGGGGTACCTCTCGCACTGCGAACATGAGATAGGGCAGAAGCAGGTCCCAGTCCTTCCCATCTCTAGACACCACCCTTTTTAACATATTTTTTAGAGTTTGGTTAAACCTCTCAACAAGACCGTCTGTTTGCGGATGGTAAACGGACGTCCGTAACTGCTTTATACGCAACAATTTACACAGTTCCTTCATTACTTTGGACATAAAAGGGTCCCTTGGTCTGTCAGAACCTCTTTTGGCAGGCCCACACGGGAAAACATCTCCATTAACTCTTTGGCAATGAGCTTAGCTGAGGTATGTCGCAGAGGCACCGCCTCCGGATACCGAGTGGCATAGTCGAGAACTACCAGAATGTGTTGGTGGCCCCTAGCAGACTTTGGTACAGGCCCAATTAAATCCATAGCAATTCGCTCAAGCGGTACTTCAATAATTGGCAGAGGTACCAGAGGACTACGGAAATGTGGCTGGGGGCTAGTTACCTGACAGGTTGGACAGGACTTACAATAATTTTCTACTTCCTTGAACACACTGGGCCAATAAAACCGCTGCAGTATGCGGTCCTGGGTTTTCTGCCACCCCAGGTGTCCCCCAAGAACATGTTGGTGGGCAAGCTCCATGACAAGCTTGCGATACGCTGTGGGCACCACCAACTGTTCAACAGGTTCACCTCGGATTTGGTTCACCCGATACAACATATCCTGCAGAACAATAAATCGTGGGAACATTAATTCAGCCCCTGGTTTCTGGGGTTTACCATCAATTTCAGCACATTCTCCCAGGCCCTGGTTAGGGTTTGGTCCCGGTGTTGTGCGGTCCCAAAATTTTCCCGGAGACATTGAGGTCTGCCAACTCAGGTCCCGGTGGCAAGTCCTCCGTGTCTCCCACCATTACACTCAGTGGGGTTGTCTCCCCACTACCGCTGCAGCAGTGGTCACCCCTACCGCTGGCCCTTCAGACTCGGGCTCCCAGGGTTCTGGCCTTCCAGGGGTATCAGGCCACTCTGCTAGGGTTACCCCTGTCTCAGGGCTATTAGTCACTTTCATCTCAGGCCACAGTGACGGAAAACCAGGAAGTCTCTCCCAATTATTAGTTCATAGGGCAGCTTTGTGGAGATCGCCACTTCACAAGTCCAGGTGCCGACCGCCGTGGACAGAGACATTACAGCAGTGGGATAGTCCTTTAAGTCTCCGTGTATGCACACCACACCCACTGTCCGGCCCGTATACTGGGTGGGCTGTACCAGGGCAGCACTTACCAGGGTTACCAGGCTCCCTGAGTCCAACAGCGCCACTGCCAGGTTATCCCCGACTTGCACCTGGCACAGATGACGATTGTCTATTGTCCCGGGGATGCCGGTCGCACACAGTCTCCGGGCATACATGGAAGCCCGGTACCCATAATTAGTCTCCATGGGTTCCCCCACTGTGGACAGTTGGCCCTTATGTGTCCAGGCTCCCGACACTGCCAACAGACCACTGGGGACGGATCTGCAAGAGGTACATCCCGGGCGGGTTTGGCCGGCCGCCGGGACTGGGGTGGAGATTTCCGGGGTTTGACTGGCCCCTCCCAAAAGAACCCCCTGCAGGTTTCTGGTGGCCTCATATCGCTCCACCAGGTCGACCATCTCAAGGGCATTGGTGGGGGATACCTGGCCGATCCAGTGTTGAAGGGGTAAGGCAAGGCCCTCCAAAACATGTCAGCCAGCAGCCGGTCCAGCATAGCAGTCGGACTTAGAACCTCAGGCTGCAGCCATTTTTGCAACCTGTGCAGCAACTCATAGTACTGCGGCCTGGCGGGTTCAGCCACTTTGAAGTCCCACTGGTGGACCCGCTGAGCCCGGACCAACACGTTTACCCCCAGTCTGGCCAGGATCTCCCCCTTCACCGTGGAATAGTCAGCAGCCTGGTCGTCTGCCAAATCAAAAAAACTTGCTGGGGTCCGGATGCCAGGAGCGGAGCAACCACCTCGGCCCACTGGTCACGGGGTAACTTTTCCCTCACGGCGACCTTCTCAAAAACCGCCAGGTACGTCTCAACGTCGTCTGCGGGGTCATTTTGGGATCGCCGCACGGACCGCTTTCCGGGCATCATGGACGTGGTGGGACGCTCCTGCCGCCTGTAACGCCATCACATGTTGTAGCAGTAGTTGGTTGGTCTCCCGCTGCTGCACGTTAGCCTCTATGAGAGCCTTCACAGCAGCCTCCATGTTGCCAGAAACTCCTGCTTGCAGCTTTGCTGGCTTAATATATTCCATGCACTTTAGAAAAACAAAACTTCGGCGTTCACGCCAGCCTCACTGCGCATGCCCGCATCCGACACCAAATGTGGGAGTCGCTCTGGTAGACAGCGGTGCGGGTGCAGTTTAGAGGCAAAACAAGGAGTCCAGATTGTGCAACAAACAGTGTTTTATTCACACTTGCACACCATAAATGAAAAAACAGTCTCTTTGGTGACAGTTCACACACAACGGAAATAACGTGGCAAAACAAAAACAGGCCAACACAGGTTCAGTCACCTGGGAGGTGTAGGTGCAGGTTCGCACCACGCTGTCGGCCCAGCCGCAGGAGAATCCAGCTTCAGGTAGCCAGGAACAAAACACCTCCTTGCTGAGCTCTTTCCTCCAGGACAGAGAACTCCTCAGCCCTGTTAGCAGCTCCAGGATAATCACCACCTCCAGCTGCTGAGCTGGCTGAGCTTTTAAACCCAGCCCAAAACCAGGACTGGGTCGTGGGGAGCAGCCACCCACCCTACACTTTAGCTGCTCCCGGTAAGAGCCGGCCCGGATCGGCTTTGCAGCCATGCTATTTAAACTCTGTCAGTAGCACTAGCTGCTGCTGACATCAACAAAAACGGGCTCTTACCTCACCGAGGCTATGAACCTCGGTGACACATACCTGCCATCCACGACGGCACCCTGCACCTTACCACAGTGCGCAAAGGGGCCCAAATTCCAACGAGTACCTTTAGATTTTACAGGGCTGCTCACAATTTAGCCCCGCCCAAAATGCCAGAGCAGTAAACACACCCCACAAATGACCCCATTTCGGAAAGTAGACACCCCAAGGTATTCACTGAGGGGCATAGTGAGTCCGTCTGAGATTTTATATTTTTTTGCCAGAAGTTAGCAGAAATGGAAACTTTATTATTATTTTTTTTTTCCTCAGAAAGTGTCATTTTCCGCTAACTTGTGAAAAAAAATGAAATGATACATGAACTCACCATGCCCCTCCGTGAATACTTTGGGGTGTCTTCTATCTAAAATGGTGTCATTTGGGGGGTATTTATACTATCCTGACATTCTAGTACCTGAAGAAACATGACAGGTGCTCAGAAAGTCAGAGCTGCTTCAAAATGCCGAAATTCACTTTTTTGCACCATAGTTTGTAAACGCTATAACTTTTACCCAAACCAATAAATATACACTTATTGGATTTTTTTTTTATCAAAGACATGTAGAACAATAAATTTTGTGAAAAATTTATATAGAAATGTAGTTTTTTTAAAAAAAATTTACAACAGAAAGTGAAAAATGTCATTTTTTTGCAAAAATGTCGTTACATTTTTATTAATAGCAAAAAAAGTAAAAATGTCAGCAAGAATGAAATACCACCAAATGAAAGCTCTATTAGTGAGAAGAAAAGGAGGTAAAATTAATTTGGGTGGTAAGTTGTATGACCGAGCAATAAACGGTGAAAGTAGTGTAGTGCGGATTTGTAAAAAAGGGCCTGGTCACTAGGGGGTATAAACCTGTGGTCTTCAAGTGGTTAATACAGAATGCTAAGTAAAATCTTCATTGAGGGTTAAAAAATAATAAAAAAAATTGCTCACCTCATCCACTTGATCGCGCAGCCGTTATCTTCTTCTTACAGGACCTGCAAAAGGACCTGCGCTGAAGTGATCGCGCTCACTGAGCGCAGTGACGTCAGCGCAGGTCCTGCTGAATAAAGATGGAAGAACCTTCTACCTTTATTCAGCAGGAGCAGGACCTGCGCTGACATCATGGTGAGCGTGATGATGTCAGCGCAGGTCCTTTCGCAGGTCCTGCAAGAAGAAGAAAGAAGACAATAATGGCTGCGTGATCAAGTGGATGAGGTGAGTAATTTTTTTATTATTTTTTAACCCTCAATGGACATTTTACTTGGCATTCTGTATTAAAGAATGCTATTATTTTACATTATAACCATGTTATAATAGAAAATAATAAAGTAAATGGACTTAAATGGGGTCACGGGGCTCATCCCTATTTATTAACATCATCTCCTTAGCAACCATCCGTGAAAATCGCATAGCATCTGCACTTGCTTGCGGATGCAATGCAATTTTCACGCAGCCCCATTCGCTTCTATGGTGCCTGCATTGCGTGAAAAACACAGACTATAGAACATGCTGTGATTTTCACGCAACGCATAAGTGATGCGTGAAAAAAATCGCTCATGTAAACAGCCCCATTGAAATGAATGGGTCAGGATTTAGTGCAGGTGCAATGCGTTAACGTCACACATTGCACCCGCGTGGAAAACTCGTGCGTGTGAAAGGGGCCTAAGTGACAACTTCAGTCCACAGGGTTGCATACAGCTTTGGACTGCAGCTGTAGCTTAATAACTAAAATTAATTAGTAGAGCTACAAAAAGTCTAGGTGCAGCTCTAGCCTTAAAAATGTCCAAACAGAAGATAAATATCATAAAAAACAGCACTCCCAAACAACTAATATTTAGAACCTCTCTGTTTCCTCTTTACTGATAATTTCTCAATCACTTGTTTTCCAGCAGTGACCTCAGTGGCCCCTTGAGGTATCTGCCTGGATACATTTCTGTGTTAATGAAAGAAGATTTAGCAGGTTACGATGCACAGACTTCTCAACAGAATAGTTTTTAATTGTTTTTCTGGCAGACTGTGTAACGTGCCCCTTAGTAATGACGTAAAGAGAAAATGAGATGCATTAAAAGTTCGTGACTCCCGAGTCCTAATCTCTATTCACACTGCTTTGCACATGTGCCGTGTATGTGTAGCTCTGTTTTACAGTGGTTCAGAGAGCATCTGTCTATATGATCAACCCTATTAAACCAGGCACCCTGGTAGGGTTGATCATGCTGTTTAAAATGATACCTTTGTTGTCTCTGTAAGGCCTCATGCACACGAGTGTTTTTATTTTCCCGTTTCCGTTCCGTTTTTGCGGATTCCGTTTGCGGTCCGTATTCAAAAACAACTGCAGGTACTCCGTATGCATTCCGTTTCCGTATTTTTGTCTATCCGTTCTGTTCAAAGATAGAACATGTTCTATTATTGCCCGGAAATCACGTTCCGTGGCTCCATTCAAGTGAATGGTTCCACAAAACAAACGAAACGCATACGAAATGCATCCATATGCGTTCCGTTTTTGTGGAACCATCTATTGAAAATTTAATGCCCAGCCCAATTTTTTTATGTACTTACGGCTTAAACATTATTGTATGCTTACGTTTCTGTTTGCGATCCGGTAAAAACGGATCACAAACGGAAACCAAATGGAAAAACGGAAAGGCAAAATGGAAGGAAATGGAAACACTACTGAAACAAAAAAAAAACAGAAAAACCGATCCGTTTAAAACGGACCGCAAAACACTGAAAAAGCCATACAGTCGTGTGCAAGAGGTCTAAATGGAATGGTTCTTGAGAAAACTGCTTTTTTTAGTAATATATAAATCAGTTGGTTAGATCACTAAGGTGCCTTCTGCTCTGGGCACACCCCCCTTTCCCATGTCTCAGTACTCAAACTGCTGCTCCTTTGTGATAGAGAGAATTTCCTTTTTTAGTTTTCTTTTTTTTTTTTAAATAACACTTTTTAAATATAAAGAGATTGCAAAAAGGACAGTAAGATACAGCCAACAGAGTATCAAACAACAACTTCATCGCAGTGGAGTCAAACATACAGTCATAAATCCAAAGTTCCCTACATAGCTGCTGGGCATACAGTTTGGTTCCATCGCCCAAAGTGAGAAGACTACACATATCTATGAATAGTTTAGGAGGTTACTTTTAGAACATTCAAAGAGCCCTGCAGGTTTTCTTTCAAGTACCACTCTGAGAGTAAAAGGGGACATCAACTGATATATCTCCGATAGTTGAAAGATGTTTCCCTACGAATGCCCTCCATTTTTTTAAAAAGGCTGTAGCCCATCTCTCCTTACATCTCTCAGTGCCCAAACGTCCCAGATTTAGAAGACTGGCTTGCTTGAAGGAAGAGAAAAGATAACTCTCCTGACTTTTTCAGCCGTGATAGAACTGATTAGAATCTACTCAAAGGAGAATAAGTTTGGAAAGAAAATCCCTGTCTTTTGCTAAATCTACTGGGCCTCCCTCATATAGCTTCTCATAAAAGTTTCCTAATATCTCGTTGATTTCTCAAGGATCAGAGATTAGGTCCCATCAGTTCAGTGCATGCTATGGATTAGTTGGGTGGGCCTATGTCCCTTTGCCATATTTGCCAATAACTTCCCGAATTTGTTGCGATATTTATAAAACTCCAATTGGAGTTGGGATCTGACAAAACTCTCCCTGCTATCAGCCCAGATGTCAATCTCCCTCTTAACCGCGTTCCATACCACTCTGTTCACAGATGTAGGAGAAGCCTGAAAAGTTGAATGCATCTTTATAAGAGCTCTACTTGTCAAATCTGCCCCGCAGCACTGCTTTAACTGCCTCCCAAAAAAGGAGGTGACCTTCCTATGATTCAAAAACTGCTATGTTAAAATCCCCCTTTCCCCCACTATCTTGGGCATTTGATCCGACAACAAGCGGGATTCCAGCTCCTGGAAAAAGGATTTCTGATTTGAGTTGGGACATACACAATATATACATTTAGATCCCCTCCACGGTATTTTAAATGCAAGTGAATAAATCTACCTTCACTGTCTATTTCCCGAGTAACCACTGAATGTGGAAAAGATTTATGAACTAGAATAAGAACACCTGCTTTCCTATTTGTCATCAGGGACCCATATACCACCCCAACCCAAAGTTTGCGCATTCTGGAAAAACTGCTATCTCCCAAATGAGTCTCTTACAGTAAAGCAATAGCTGCCTTAAACTGTTTCAAATGCCAAATATCCCTTTACATTACAAGTAACTAATCTCATGGCAGATCAGTAAACAGATGATATGTAATGGAAAGAGATCATATAAATGGGAGAAATCCCTGATGACAAACAAGACCACGTTCAGAAAATGCCCCTATTAATGAAGCTAGTATATCTTTGGGCGATGGAGAACAAATGACTGTAAAAAAGATAACTAAAACCCTATACAATGATGTCATAACGAGATAAGGAAAAAGAAAAAACATACACTGATCAAATCTTGACATAAAATCATATCCAAGGTAGGGACTTCCCTTAGAGTTCGTGCACACGAACATATATTCTTTCCACGTCCGTTCCTTTTTTTTTTTTGACCATATGAGGAACCATTCATTTCAATAGGACCACAAAGAAAAGTGGAAGTTACTTCGTGTGTATTCCGTTTCCGTATGTCCGTTACGCAAAGAGATAGAATATGTCCTATTATAGTACGCATTACGGACAAGGATAGGACTGTTCTATTAGGGGCCAATTGTTCTATTCCACAAAATACGGAATGCACACGGATGTCATCCGTATTTTTTGCGGACCACAAAATACATATGGTCGTGTGCATGAGCCCTTAGGGCTCATGCACACAAACTTATTTTCTTTCCATGTCCGTTCTGGGGTTTTTTTGCGGACCGTACTACATGACCACTTGGAACACAGGAATTTTTTTTTATAGTAGAAATCAAAGGAGCCAATACATTCTAATACTGTACGGAGTGGTCGCTCCGTACAGTATTGAAACAAAGTTTTATGCGAATCGACTTTGAATGTTTCATCCGAAGTCGGTTCGCTCATCCCTATTACAGATGATACTAATGATGTTTATTTTTTATTTTCTATTTATTTTTATTATTTATATGGTAAAAGGGAGGTGATTTGAATTTTTAAATTTTTTTCATTTTTTTAGATTTTTAAATATATATACACTACTCACAAAAAGTTAGAGATATTTGGCTTTCGGGTGAAATTTATGGAAAACACAAAAGTTCACAGTACAGTGATATTATATCATGAAAGTAGTGCATTTAAGTAGAAGCATGCAATGGTGATTTCCTCAGCTCAAACAATTTATTCAAACAAAAGCAAATAACAGTGGTGGGTATACCCCCACAAAAACTGTCAATGTCTCAAAAACTTGTCATGTTGCCTTGAGCATCAATTACAGCTTGACAACGATGTCTCATGCTGTGCACAAATCGAAGTATTGTCTGATGAGGCATGGCATCCCACTCTTCTTGTAGGGTGGCCCTTAGGTCATTGAGGTTATGGGATACAGAGTTACAAGCCTCTTGGTAATTCAGGGTGTGGCGAAACCAACCTGGCCACTGGGTGCTGGAGAAGTCTGGTTGCCCATCTACTGCCCCAGGATTATGGCCCCTCTCATCAGCCCATGATAAGCTTAAACCCCATGGCAATGTGACTATGTTTGTGGCATCTGAGCGCTGTTCGGTTATATTGAGCGCTCGGATCCAAGCCATCTGGGGATAGGCTGAATGTGGGGGTCCTGTTCAGCATAATAAGAGTTATGTATATTTGTGTATTTTTGTGTCTTTTCACTAACATGCACACAATGGAGTTTTGCCTCTGTCCTGGGAGATAATTGGATTACTTCCCAGTTGTCTCCAGTACAGAGGACTCTGTGACCTACTGCCAGCATGGCTTTCCGGCCCAAACCAGTTCCACAAAGACACTTTTTACTCATTTCTGAACCCTTGGTCTAACTCGAACCATGGATATGTTGTTCCCCTGAATGGATTGATGATGAATATGTAATTTTTATTGAAATCCCATGCATAGTTTTGAAGTTATGAATGTTATATAAAACTGTATATTTTCCTGCCGGTGATAATAAGTTCGTCCATTGTGTTTAGTAATTATATCACCGGCAGAAGGGAGGGAATGTGTACTCTGTGCGGGAAGGTCATTCCTTTGTTATTTTATGATGGGTTAATGTAGAAGTCCAGGGGGTATTCCTCTGGACTGAACATGGTAATAAAAGAGGCTGTATGGGCCAGTACATGTGGTCTGCTTAACCCTCAAGCAAAGTGTAGTCTCGTTGGGGGGAATTGGAGTGTATGCTGTTACAGTGCGACTGCCAGGAGTGTAAACTGTTCCTAGGGTTTTTCCTGTTCGGCTGTATACTGTTTTCTGTTCGGGAGTATGGAGCATTCATGTGCTTGCAGTTCGGGAAATTGGTGCTTGCAGTAACTGCCGGTGTGTCTGAAAAGGGAATATCGCCTAAACAGGGTTGTGTGCGTAACGGTCCGCTACACAGGGGATCCCGTAGGTTTTCAATAGGATTCAGGTCTGGAGAAGATGCAGGCCACTCCTTATGAGGTACCCCAGTCTCCAGAAGCCGTTCCCTAATGATGCGACCTTGATGAGCTGGCGCATTGTAGTCCTTGAAGATGAAATTAGGCCTGTGTTGTTCATGCAGAAGCACAATGACTGTATTAATGATGTTATTCAAGTAGTATGGGCTTGTCACTGTACCATTCACAAAGTGTGGGGCAGTTCTGTATTGACTAGACACACCTGCCTACACTGTAACAATACCACCACCAAAGGCAAACAGTGGCTGATGAATGGCGTGCTCCTTGACGTCACCAACATCGTTGGCGGCCATCATTTCTGCTCAGCATGAATTGACTTTCAGCACTGAGGCTCACAGGTCACTCATCCAGCATAAATGCTCCCTGGCCCATGCAAGAAGATGAAGCCTGATATCAGGTACCCTTGCAGGTCATCTAGCACACAGACCATGCTGCTGTAAACGGTTTTAAATGGTCTGACGTGACAGTTGGGTGCCTTTCACCTCCTATAAATATGCCTGGAGTTGTGTGGCATTCATCATCCGGTTCCGCAGAGCATAGTTTACAATGAAGTGGTCATCAGTGTGGGATGTGGCCAAAGGACGTGCACTTCTATGCCTTTCTGTGACTCTTCCAGTCTCTCTGTATCTCTGTTGCAACCTGCTGATGACACTCTGTGACACTCTAAGCTCAGTGACCACTTCCGTCTGAGAACATCCTGCTTGAAGCCTCGCAATGGCGAGGTACTGTTCATCAATTGTTAGGTGTAGTCTTGGTCTCATAATGTCAAAATGTGAACAGCATGATGAGGGGGACTATTTAAATACCAATTCTTATTGAACCAGGAAATTTATTGGGTGATTCATGGATCAAGCACCTGTTGTGAATTTTGCCATTAAGCTCCTTGTTAGAGAACAGCAAGTTGTGCAAAAAATACTAAAACATTGAACAGTTGGACATGTGCATTCAAAAGTTTAGAGAAGGTCAACTTACCCTCGTAGAGTGCATTTTGCTGAAACGTTGCCTTGGAATAAATTAGGTCATCACCATTTAACTCAGGAGTGCTGCCTCTTCTCTGGGATCTATATTTACTCAGCAAATAAACAAGAATTTTTTTCACTACTCAAGGAAGTGCTGTGGAATTTTTCCTTTGTATATTCCTGTGGACTTAGGGGATTGTCCTCACAGCCACTGGCACTCCTGTTTTCAACTTGTAAACCTGCTGTGCGATCCTGCATATTTTTGTTTTTATATATCTCTATATATAATTATATATATATATATATTCTCACCTAAAGAATTATTAGGAACACCTGTTCTATTTCTCATTAATGCAATTATCTAGTCAACCAATCACATGGCAGTTGCTTCAATGCATTTAGGGGTGTGGTCCTGGTCAAGACAATCTCCTGAACTCCAAACTGAATGTCAGAATGGAAAAGAAAGGTGATTTAAGCAATTTTGAGCGTGGCATGGTTGTTGGTGCCAGATGGGCCGGTCTGAGTATTTCACAAACTGCTCAGTTACTGGGATTTTTATGCACAACCATTTCTAGGGTTTACAAAGAATGGTGTGAAAAGGGAAAAACATCCAGTATGTGGCAGTCTTGTGGGCGAAAATGCCTTGTTGATGCTAGAGGTCAGAGGAGAATGCGCCGACTGATTCAAGCTGATAGAAGAGCAACGTTGACTGAAATAACCACTCGTTACAACCGAGGTATGTAGCAAAGCATTTGTGAAGCCACAACACGCACAACCTTGAGGCGGATGGGCTACAACAGCAGAAGACCCCACCGGGTACCACTCATCTCCACTACAAATAGGAAAAAGAGGCTACAATTTACACAAGCTCACCAAAATTGGACTGTTGAAGACTGGAAAAATGTTGCCTGGTCTGATGAGTCTCGATTTCTGTTGGGACATTCAAATGGTAGAGTCCAAATTTGGCATAAACAGAATGAGAACATGTAGCCATCATGCCTTGTTACCACTGTGCAGGCTGCTGGTGGTGGTGTAATGGTGTAGGGGATGTTTTCTGGGCACACTTTAGGCCCCTTAGTGTCAATTGGCCATCGTTTAAATGCCACGGGCTACCTAAGCATTGTTTCTGACCATGTCCATCCATTCATGACCACCATGTACCCATCCTCTGATGGCTACTTCCAGCAGGATAATGCACAATGTCACAAAGCTGCTCGAATCATTTCAAATTGGTTTCTTGAACATGACAATTAGTTCACTGTACTAAAATGGCCCCCACAGTCACCAGATCTCAACCCAATAGAGCATCTATTGAACGGGAACTTCGTGCCCTGGATGTGCATCCCTCAAATCTCCATCAACTGCAAGATGCTATCCTATTAATATGGGCCAACATTTCTAAAGAATGCTCTCAGCACCTTGTGGAATCAATGCCACGTAGAATTAAGGCAGTTCTGAAGGCAAAAGATGGTCCAACACCGTATTAGTATGGTGTTCCTAATAATTCTTTAGGTGAGTGTGTATATATATATATATATATATATATATATAAACTTTAAATATTATGTAGTAATAGCTAAGCCTGCGTAAGCGTATTCATTCTCATTTCTGTTGAATTCACATTATGTTAAATTACTGTAACTCATTGCTAATCGGTCTTCCCCCTCATTAAGTTCTCCTCTCTCCAATCCATCTTGAATGCAGCAACCAGGCTCGTCTATCTGTCTAACCGCTACTCCACCCTGTAGGGGGGTGCAGCACTGTGGAGAGCTTTGTGAGTGAGTGTGAGAAGTTTAAAGGTATATATATAAAAAAATGTTAAAAAAAATAAAAAATATATATATAATATATATATATATATATATATATATATACTGTATATATATAATTTATTATTATTTTTTTTACACATATTTTAAATCCACCTAAAGGACTTTAACATGCGATCATCTGATTGCTTCTTCCATAGACTCCAGTGATTTAACAGCCCATAGTAGATTCACTATGTTCCTATGGAGACCAGCTTGTCGGTAAGGAGTTAAGGACTCTGCTTGCTCTTTGCTGTTCCTTCAGTGTATCATTCACCAATTCAACTTCTCCTTTTACTCTTCCTGCTGGTGTGTCTCAGTGAGCAGTTCTGAGTCCTCTCCTGCTTTCTTTCTAAATTGCCCTTATTGGACAAACTATCAGCAGATTTAGCTTTTAGTACCATCTTTATGTTAACATCACCCAATTAATATACCTCATCCGTGACATCACTTCTGCACTAATACAAAACAGTATTAATTGTCCGGCCACTATCTGAAACTGAACCTTCAAACAACTGAACTACGTTCTTGCGGTTTCACCATCTACTAATAGTATCATTTCAGTGTGGCACTACTGTATTATTATGTTTCACTCAGATATTTATATTACCCCCCGCCCATATTAAATGCCTTACCTACTTATGCCACCTACATCTCAAACATCTCTAAAATCTTTTTTTACTGGGGAGGCAACAAAAACTCTCATTATCGCCCTGATCCCTTCTCACCTTGTAAGGGTATTTTTAAGTACTGATAGGTTCTGTCCCCTTTAATTCTGTTTAATACTCTGTGTAATAGTTTACAAATTTTTCTTGTAATGAAGTTGTTTAGAGATAGTACTCATACCCCATTGTGATGATAACAACACATTCCTGAGTGATCTCAGAGACATGCGTGATGCACACTGGAGGAGGGGCTGATAAGAAAAAGTGTGGTCTGCACTAACAAATTTTGGATTGCAACTGGGATTCGACCAGGCACTTCATCCTAGGTAGGATGTGAGTATTCATTTGCTCTATCTCTTTTACACCCTGGGGTGTCGGTCATGTGTTATAATGTGGTAGACAGCCATGTGCTCTGGTGGTAGACAGCCCTATGCTCTGGTGAAGTCTCGCGCCATTCAGTATTCGGCGCAGGCGCAGTAAGGGAAGGGTTGCTTGCTGGCTACAAGCTATAATCACTGCGCCTGCGCCGAATACTGAACGGCGTGAGACTTCACCAAAGCACAGGGCTGGCAGACGGATGCAAGCGCTGCCTGGCCCTTTCAATCAGGACTTGGAGGGAGGAGACTAAGGTGGGAGAATGGAGGCTCTAGGAGCCTTGTCAGGCTTGTCAGTGATGAGCAGTGTGAGTACCCCCTAGAAAAAGCGAGTACCTAGAGAACCCCTTTCACTGCTGCGGCACTGCTAGTCGACTCATTGAATGATTGGCAGCTTTCTACCTATGCACAGTACAGGAACAGCATGCTCCCGTCACAACCGTCACAGTTGTAGAGGGACAGTCCTGGAATTTAGCCAATGTATCGAGGGCTGCAGCATGTCCCTATTTCAATTGTATCTGCATCTCCAGGACGAAAATACAGTTGAATACAATGGTAAAGCAGGGAGCCGTCAGATTCCTGCCCTACTATTCACCATCCTCTGTTCTTGCAGTATACCACTAGGACGTTACTAGTGGCTAATGGGTATGTTTTGCCTCTCAAGGTCCACTGCGTTGGTCTAGTCTGTCAGTGGAGTGAGTTGACGTCAGTCCTGTCAGTCAGTGTGGTTGCATGCAGCTGAAAGGGTTTATGGCTTCTGGTCATAGCATTTGTTATGGAGCCCAGAGGTTGGAGGCCCAATCAGGTGCAAGAACATTGTACCTTTTTGTGGGGAATAACAATATGGTAGCTTTTTGCAATAATGTGGGTTTTCTGATATGTGGTGCTATTATACATACATTTAATTATTGCTACTTATGCTGCTGCTTTAATTTTCTTACACTGCAAAGAGGGGGGCTCATCTTATTTTGCTATGGTGGCCTATGATGAATTATAGTTACACCCCTGATTCCTTATAATATTTGTCTGCAGTTTGCATTGCTGCTGGTGAATGTGCACTTCATTGCCAGAAATTGCAGATCGCACCCCACAGCTGGAACAGTAGGAATTGTGATTTGAAGATTTGTGTCTCAGAGCACACTAGGAATAGAAAAATTTTGCTTCTGCCTGCCAAAACATTGTTGGAACCATTTTGCTAAGACTGTGCCTGCCCGTTGCCGTATTGCGGACCGCATTTGCGGATCTGCAATACACGGGCACCATTCTGTGTGCATTCCACATGACGTATGTGGACCCATTCACTTCAATGGGTCCGCAAATCCGAAGATGTGGAACAGAATCACTGAATGGAACATTACGGAGTGCTTCTTTGGGGTTCTGTTCCGTACTTCCGTACCGCAAAAGGATAGAACATGTCCTATCTTTTTGCGGAACGGACGAATGCAGACCCATTCAAGTTGAATGGGTCTGGATTCATCCATGGGGCTGCAAATTGCTGTCCCCAATGCATGGAACGGACCACCTAGGCTGTGTGCATGATACAGGGAAAAACTATTAGGCCCCTTGTAGATGAGCGTGAGCTGATTAGGTCCGGATGCGTTGCAGATGCGTTCAGTAAAAACTGCGCAATTTTGCAAGCCAGTACATTCAGTTTTGCGATCGTTTCAGTTTTTATTGGTCAGGTGCAATGCGATTTAATGCGTTTTGCACTAGCGTGATAAAAAACTGAATGTTTACAAACAACATCTCTTAGCAACCATCCGCGAAAAAAGCATGGCATCCGCACTTGCTTGTGGATAAGATGTGATTTTCACGCACCACCATTCACTTCTATTGGGCCAGCATTGGGCCATCACACAAGTGATGCATGAAAACCAGCGCTCATGTACACAGACCCATTGAAATGAATGGGTCCAGATTCCGTGCGGGCGCAATGCGTTCGCATCACACATTGCACTGCGTGGAATACTCGCTCGTGTGATAGGGTCCTTACTCTCAATGTCCTCAGTGTAATCCCCTCTTCAATATGCCAGCCCTATGTGTGAGAGGGGTTTGGTGGAGATAGCCCAACCACTATGAACACCATGACCAGATCCGGAACTACTACTCCCATTCTCTATATGCTCTCCCTAGGTTGCTAGACTCTGACTCACAGAAATGCGTAATGAAGTGACATCATTAAGCCTGCTGAGCTAAGCAGGAGAGAGCACTCAAGTAACCAGCTGTGTCCACTACACAATGGACAGAGCTATATAGTTTGGTTGCTGGAGCTATCCCAAAACACCTGATAGGCAGGGGTGTGGGGTGTCTGAAGGATGGTCTATCCTGAGTAGAGATGAACGAATCAAATCCAACAAGGTGGAATTCGATCGGAATTTCAGGATCAATTTAACCTGAAATAGTGTAAAAAACTCAATAAATCATACTTACCTCCTGAATTTGCTCGCGACGGACCAGCTGCCACCTTCTTGATTGAAAATCTCGGCCGAAATCCTGTGTGTGGTGATGTGTCATGTCACCACGCCGACCGGCATGACGACGTAATCTCGGGCCGCACGAAATTTCGCGCCAGATCTCCAAGCAAGATGGAGGCGGTAAGTATGATTTATGATTTAATTTTTTTTCTGTTAATTTTACACTGTATTATTAATCTCAGATGCCACGATCATGTATGAACGCGGCATCTGAGGGGTACAATGATGGGGAGAGGCGCTATCGCACCTCCCTGTCATTTAAACCCACTACTTACAAAGAAATGCATCACAAAGCGAATTTATTTGTAAAATTCGGTGAAGCAGGCGAATCGAATTTTCCAGAGGATAGGCAATTAGTACAGTCCTGGAGAACCCCTTTAATGTAACATATAGGTTTCCCTTTTATCATCACCATTAATATACAATTTAATATATTCACACATCATTTTAAATATTCCACTTAAATCACAAGATGTATAACGCGACTACGTTATTAAGTCCATTAAAAATAAAACTTATTAAGATTAAACAATTCATCTTGTATAATTGCTGTTCTTCCACTGCCACTTTGCTAATTAGCGTGTATCAAGCAGAGAGAGCAAATAAACCCTGAACTTTGTAAAAACGTGTAATTGACTAGTAGAATGAGTTGCCTGAATGTTCCAACAATCTCCTGCTAATAGTTTTCTGCTGCTTGCGTTGGCTGTATGACATCTTTTCTGAGAGACTACAGACAGCAAAAACCTGAACTGCTTCTGCATTAATCATCTGCTTGAGGTGTCCTGCTTCTTCCTGTAGAAAATAATGGTATTTGGAAACCTCAGTAGAGATGAAGTGCAAAGTGCAATGGAAATAAAATAAAATAAAAGTAAGGTAAAAGTTTAGCAAACTGAGATGAAACTCAAGGGATGCAAACAAATGTGGTTCATTTATTTCACCTAACTAAAACAGGGAAGAGTATTAGGGCTCATTCACTCGAACGTATGCGTTCCATTCTGTGCATTGGGACTGCAATTTGTGGCCCCAACTTTTCAGTATCTTCTCTTATTCTGTATATATATGGACAATCGGCACTGCACAGTACTACTTCTCCTGTACTGTAAACTGGGTGTAATTCTCAGTAGCTGCTCTTATTCTGTATATACATGGATACAGCACAGTACCACTTCTCCTGTATGCTGGGTGTAATTCTTAGTATTTGCTCTTGATCTGTTGTATGTTGTGTATAATTTTCTGTAAATGTTCTTATTCTGTATAAATGCACACTGCATGGTGTTCCTGTATGCTGAATACACTTGTAAGTATCTCCTCATATTCTCTTATTCTGTATATATGGACAGTGCACAGCATCACTGTAATTCTCATTATCTGCTTGTATTCTGTATGTTTGAACACAATGTACTTTTCTAGTATACTGGGTGTAATTATCAGAATCTAATAATATTCTGTGTTACATGGAAACTGCACAATAGCACTTCTAGTGCATTGCTGGTATAATGCTCAGTATCTGCTTCATTCTGTATATATGAACATAGCACAGTACCAATTCTCCTGTATGATGGTTGTAATTCTTAACATCTGCTTTAATTCTGTATATATGGATGTTAACCATGACTACTTCACTTGTTATATGTGCTAGGTTTGCTTATAAGAATTTGCTCTTAGTTTTTATATATGTTGGTATAAAGTGGTGAATTAATAGCTCTAATGAGCAATGGTGTTTTCATGTATAAGAACCCTTCCCTGATTTGGTCCCTTAGTAATTAAATAGTTTTTATATATGGCACTTCACAGTGCTACTTCTCTAGACTTATACTTTGGGTTTAATTAATTCTTATCTGATTTTATAATACATATGGACACTGCACATCAAGGCTGTCAATAATTGATAAATTTACAGAAAGTTCTGCAGTGTCTGTGATTTTTTAGTTTTTACAGTATGCACTGCGCATGCGCTAATTCATGACGCGCACAGTAAAAATAGTGTTTTCCTCCTTTCCTGTCATCAGGTTTTTTGGAAGGGCTTGAATCAGGCATTTGATCAGGAGTTCAAAAAGTATTCTTTCAGTCCTTTGTGGCTCCAGTATTGATGTTCCCATCATTCCCCTCAAGACTTTGTTTGTGTGGCAACAACGATGATACCAATAAGTACTGTATAACATGACATTCCTGCTGCTTTGCTATGCAAACAAAGCACAGCACTGGAGCCATGGGGATTTAACGTGATAATTGTGTTTTTTCACATGTTGCTGCCAGATTCTATTTGTATTTCTTTTTGTATTTCTGGGTCCGTTCTGGGATCTGTATTAGTTTAGGGCAGGGATCAGCAACCTTCCTCAATCAAGCTGCAACTCCCAGCAAGCAGCACTTAGTTGGCTGTTCTTGTAACTCCCATAGAAATGAAAGGATGAATCTGGGAGTTGTAGTTTCAGAACAGCTGGAGTGCCGGAGATTGCTGATCCTTGGTTTAGCGAGTCTGGTCTAGTCTTATGTACTCTAGGGTCTGTATTTATTTTGTTATTATGTCAGTTTAGGGGGGATGATCTGGGGTGTGAATTCCTTCTAGGATCTATTTTTAATTTTGAGCTCTGTAGTCTGTATTTATTTTGGAGTGTGGTCAGGGGTCTGTACTAACTTTGGAGGTCTGGCCTAGGGGGCATGGGAAGCAGTCTGTGAAGAAGCACTATATGAAGTCTAAGTGAAATAGATGGCATTAGGAGCTGTCTGTGCAATAGAGTTAATGGCATGGGGAGCAGTCTGTGTGAGAGCGGGTAAATCATGAGAAGAAGTGTGCGAGAGTGCAGCATGCTAAGCAGTTCAAGAGGATGTCATGAGGTGCAGTCTCTGTGAGAATGAGGATGGCATGGGAAGTAATCTGAGAAGAAGGGTGCATGAGGAACAGTTTGTGTGAGAAAGAGGGTGGTGTGGGGAGCAGTCTGTTTGATGAGAGCAGCATGGGGAGAAATCTGTATGAGAGAGAAACTTTACACCGAACAGGAGGGAAAGGTGAAAGGAAATAAGGGAAGGAAGATGGACACCTCCAAGTGAAAACCCTAATCAAAGCCTTGTCTGACTACCAGTATGAACAGACCCAAGAGATAGGTGAGTTCATACATAGGAATACCTAGAGTCCTATCTAACCCTAAAGGACACTGGTACTAATGACAGGAATGAGACATCCTGTTCCTTCAAAAGGAAAGATGAACGGGAGTCTCCCTAAGGCCTAATACAAAACAACAAATAAATGCAAAAACAGAGAAAATCCAAAATACAAAGGGAAAGGTAACATTTAAGTTCCAAGAAGCTATGGCAGCTCCAGTAACTCAGCCGAGATCCAAACACCAGCTATCCACAGGTCCAACTGAAGCTTTAAACCCCACAGCATTGTGGGAGAAACAACTATGAATAGGGAAAGTTAAATTACCTCAATAGCAACACCTGGAGGTTAAGGGTGTGGCCAGTACCAGAAACAACACAGACGCCCGCCTATTGATCCACAAGGTAAACATGTCAAATAAATCCACGCGTTGCTAGTCTCAAAGATCTCCTGCCACTCATTGTTGCGGGGACGTCCGTATGTCTCAGTATGTCCGTGACAGAAATCTTGGGGAGCTGTGTGGCAGAGAGTGCAGCATGGGGAGCAATCTGTGTAAGAAAGAGGATGGCATGAGTACCAGTCTGTGCAAATAAGATGTAGAAAGCAGCAAAGATGCATAAAAGAAGTGGCATAAAGATGCATAAAAGAAGTGGCGGCACTCACCCAAGTCCGGTGCAAGGGAGGGAATACCTTTATTGAGGAAATAGCGAAATCAGTGCTTGAAACTGCGCTGTAGATGCGAGGGGGGGAGAGGGACAACCTCACGTCGTGCGGTGGAGGTGACGGCCGTTACCGCGGCTTGCGCTTCTTCTGACCGCAAGTAAGTCCCTCCGGGCTGTCTCTCACTCCTTAACAAAGGGTTGGGATACAGCCTAGTGGAACGTTTTTGTCCCGTGAATTTTGAAATTGACTTGTACAAGGCCGTACGTAAGCTGTTTCTCAAGAAACATTTCAGTGAACCTTCTAGTTCTCAGCAGGCTGCACTGCCCGGTGCAGTTCCTGCTACTATAAGCTACACTGAGTTCCATCTGAGTTCCCGCTTCAATCAGGAGGAGATTGACTGTGTCAACTTTTTAGCTGGCATTGATACAGATCACATGGTGGAAAAGCACGATATAGATACATTTTTCGGTGGTATCAGATCCACGTTCCTCCCCCCTATGCCTTTTGGCTCTGCGATTGATTTATTTCATAAAAAGGTTTTACAGGACATGAGTGCGCTGATATTTCCAGAAGCACCGTCCAACCTTACGGATGATGAAAGATATGCCTTAAATTAGCTTAAGTCCCAGGAGGACATCATCGTAAAGCCAGCGGATAAAGGGGAGGAACGTGGTCTTGATGACCAGGCAATATTATATTGAGGACGCTACTAAACAGCTTGGTGATACAGAGATATACATCCCTCTGAGTGGCAGTCCCCTTCCAGGTATCCAACTCTCGCTGTGTGAACTAGTGCAGAAATACATTGACCTAGGTTTTCTCCCTACGGGTATGTTTAGGAAATTGATTGCAGAGTTCCCGATAGCACCTGTTTGGTATTTTGTTCCGAAAGTCCACAAGTCCTTGACCCATCCCCCAGGCCGTCCCATCATAGCCGGGATTGGGTCAGCGAGTGAGCCACTTTCCACCTACATAGACTGGCTTTTGAGACCTCTCCTCCTAGGTACTCCCACTTACCTTAAGGATACGGGTGACTTCCTGCGGGCATTGGATGTGTTTGAATGGCAGTAGGACTTTCGTCTTGTATCTTTGGATGTGGAGTCCCTTTACACTAGGATCCCACACAATTTGGGATTACAGGCCATTCGGGTAGTGCTTTCTAGGTCTAGCAAAGATGAAGTATTCTGTAATTTCATCCACGAGGCGTTAGATATGGTTTTGTCCAACAATGTTTTCCTTTTTGGCAAGCAGTGGTACCGCCAGGTATTAGGGACGGCAATGGGCACGCCGGTGTCGTGCACATTCGCCAACCTGTACCTGGCGGTTATCGAGGACACATATATTTTCTCCGTGGGTAACCCCTTTCTGTAACACATTCAGCTATTTTTACGTTATGTTGATGATGTTTTCCTGGTCTGGTCAGGCAGTGAGGAATCTTGTAGGGCTTTTGTCCAATATTTGAATGACAATAACCGTATGAACATGAGATTTACTCTCAACTACGGTGGATTGTCTCTGGACTTCTTAGATGTGAAGATTACAGTGATAGATGGAATGCTCCACACCACTGGTTACCGTAAGCCCACGGCTACTAACTGCTGCACCAGACCAGGTTTCATCCTGCGGCCGTCAAGAACGCCATCCCTTATGGGCAGTTTGTGCGCCTACGTCGCATAAATAGCACCGAGGATGGCTTCTTTCATCAGGCCAAAGATTTATGTACATGCCTTATGCAGCGGGGTTACCCACGGAGAGAAGTTGTGTCTGCTCTCCACCGCGCGGCAGCGATTCCACGCCATAACTTACTTTTGGACAAGACACGCAGTGGTGATTCCAGACGCTTCACCTTTGCTTTCAAGTACAGCCCGATTGCCCCCCTATTGAGACAAGTGGTACTCAATAATTGGGATATATTGAAGGGGGATACCGCACTCCGTGACCTTGTCGCTACCAGACCCATCATCACGTTCAAAAAATGCCGCACTTTGAGGGACGAGTTGGTACGGTCTACATACACTCATCCGCGAAAAAACAAATTGGCTTTCATCTGCCAAACCAATTGGTAACCATAGATGTGGTTTCTGCTCATTCTGCAGATATAATCCACAAAATAAATGGCTCAATTTGGGAGGCGTTATGCACACTGTGAAAGATTTTATTACATGTTGCACTCCCTATGTCGTTTATACCGTATATTGCCCTTGTAGACGGTTCTATATAAGTAAAACCATCCGGCCTCTTTTTGAAAGGGTACGTGAACATTTTAATTCTGTCCGCACTGGCAAGGGAGCCCCGAGATTGGTGGAACATGTGCGCCTTGTCCATGATGGCAATCCTTGTTCACTTTCCTTTTCTGGTTTAGAGGTGATCCGTCCCTATCTCCGGGGCGGTAACCAGCACCGACGACTCTTACAAAGAGAGGTACGATGGATAATTAGAACCAGGGCCATGGGCCCTTCTGGCCTTAATGATAAAAACAACATGGCAGTTTTTGACTGGGCTTCCTGCTTGCAATTTAAAGAGTGCGCCCTGTTGCGCCAGCATGTAATTGCGGTCAGAAGAAGAGCAAGCCACGCTAGAAACGGCCGTCACCGCCACCGCACGACGGGAGGTTGTCCCTCTCCCCCCCCTCGCATCTACAGCGCAGTTTCAAGCACTGATTTCTCTATTTCCTCAATAAAGGTATTCCCTTCCTTGCACCGGAAACACGTACTTGTGGTCTGAAGAAGTGCAAGCCGCGCGTAACGGCCGTCACCGCCACCGCACGACGGGAGGTTGTCCCTCGCCCCCCCCCCTCGCATCTACAGCGCAGTTTCAAGCACTGATTTCGCTATTTCCTCAATAAAGGTATTCCCTTCCTTGCACCGGACTTGGGTGAGTGCCGCCACTTCTTTTATGCATCTTCGCTGCTTTCTATATGGATGGACTTATACATCTAAGGCTGAGCAACACCACCAACTAGTCGGTTTTATATGCGTTCTGCCTGGCTCTCCCTGCACTGATCTCTTGTGCTTGCTGGACGTGATTTTGCTGGACTTTTCTTGTCATATTTAGGGGTTGACAGTGCCACCGTTTTTCTTTTTCTTCGTGTTCATTTTGTGCAAATAAGATGATTGCATGGTGAGTATGCAGTGGGTGGGTTTGAGGTGGCCCCACGCTATGCTGGGTCCCCCCAACACTGTTGAGGTGTCACCATGTGTTGCTGTTCTCTGGAAGGGATGGTAAGGCGTGGTGCACCCCAATAGGAAATAAGTCCAGAGAGTCAGGGTCTGCAGTAATGGAGTATTTCCGTCTCAGCGTCTTCTTCTGGTCACTCAAATAGTCTGGCAGAGTCTCCTCTTCTAAGCACTGTTCCCTAACTGCACTAAGGGCTCTGACTGCTCTCCTTATATTCAGTTTCTAGCTGATCTAAAACCTTCAGTGGGAGGGGTGGAGTGGAGAAGCTCAGCCTAAACAAATACAATGTTACAATTAGAAACTCTTGTAGACTTCCATTAGAGCTTCAATGATACTCAATGGCACTGACACAGCAGTTTTACCAGATAACAACAGGTTTTCAGACATAACAACATAGATAAACCTTTTAAAGACATTTAAAAGGTTAGTCTGTCTGTCAAGTTTTACTTAATCTTTTCTCACAAAGATATTTATCAATGTACTCAGCTTCTCTATAACATGGTGCTTTCAGATTGCATTGTACAGGTCCTCTTACTTACTTACTCTCAGGGCGGGCTCCAGGTTCATGTGGGCCCTTGGGAGATGAATCTCAGTGGGCCTCCTTGTGGCATTTTCTTACAGTTACATGTACCCCTGTGGCTCCCACACCATATAATGACACCCAGTGGCCCCATACAGTATAATGACCACTAGTGGCCCTTCACACAATATAATGACCTCCCAATGCCCCCACACACAGTATAATAACCCCAGTGGCCCCCCACACAGTATAATGACCCCCCCAGTGCCCCCCACACACAGTATAATGACCCTATAGTGGATCCCCATTCAGAATAATGACCCCCAGTGGCCCCCACATTGGGGGTTATACTGTATGGAGTGGGCACTTGGGGTAATTATACTGTATGGGGTCACTGGGGGTCATTATACTGAATAGAGGGTCAGTGGGGATAATTATACTAAATGGGGGGCACTGGGGTCATTATACTATGTAAGAGGCCTTCACTAGCTAGAACTAGCTAGCAATTTTTTGCATTTCTCTCCCTTCCCCTGCCCCCCTGGTGGGTTCACATCATATCACGCCTATATTAGGCGTATTTCTGACAAAGATTGTGTCGCAAAAGTCCTTTGCGCCGCAATCTGCAACTTTTCCCCACTCATGCCAGGTCTAAAAAAGGTGGCGTGGCCAGGGAAGGGGATACAGTTATTGCCATACAGTTATTAGAGAACAACACCATACAGTGACTGGATACTTCCATACTGTGACCGGATAAAACCGCCATACAGTAATTGGATAGCACCACCATACAGTGACTGGATAAAAGGGTATAAGAGGGCACAGTACAGGGAATGACAAGGGGCACTGTACAGGGTATGTTATAGCTACTTTCACACTAGAGTTTTAGTTTTCCGGTATTAAGATCCGTCATAGGGGCTCAATACCAGGAAAAAACACTTCAGTTTTGTCCCCATTCATTGTCAATGGAGACAAAACTGAACTGAACAGAACGGAATGCTCCAAAGTACATTCTGTTCCGTTTAGTTGCGTTCCAATACCGGAGAGCAAACCACAACATGTAGTTTGCTTTCCGTCCTGGGATGCAGAGCAAGACGGATCCAGCATGACCTCCAATGCAAGTCAATGGGGACAGATCCGTTTTCTCTGCCACAATAGAAAACTGAACCGTCCCCCATTGACTTTTAATGGAGTTTATGACGGATCCGTCTTGGCAATGTTAAAGATAATACAACCGGATCCGTTCATAATGGATGCAGGCAGTTGTATTATCAGTAACAGAAGCGATTTTGCTGAACCCTGCCAGTTCCAGTAAAAACGCTAGTGTAAAAGTTGCCTGAGAGGGCACAATCCAGGGTATAAGGGGGCATAGTACAGGGTGGGGGGCACAGTCACTTGACCCTGTGACGTTAGAAAGTCCTTATGGTGAATGCGGTTTACACACTACCATAATGGGAGGCAGACGAGGGAGACAGGTGACCGGGGCCCTAGATGAACAGGAGGGGTGGACACAGCAAGTACTGTAGGTGGAAGGGGCTCTGAGGGGGATTCATACAAGAAGTAGGGGGCAAGAGGTCTGTGCAGGACAGCAATAGGAGGGTGGAACAGGAGCTCTGGATACATGATGGAAGAAAGGAGACAACAGGGGCTCCATTAAGATGAAATAGGACAGGATATGAGGGGGGGGGCAGGTGTCATGGAAGCAAACTGCTTAATGAGGTAGTAAAATACCTAAATAGCATAAAGCTGCTGGTCTTCAGCATCCAGCAGCAGCTTAAAGTGTTCCCTCTTGCCCCACAAAGAAAAGACAGTGCAGAATCACTCACAGACTGTCTTCACACTGCTGCTCCAGCCCTGCGGTCTATCTCCTCCTCAGGCAGCACGTCCTGTGTAGAGGGGGTGTGTCTTAAGCTGGTAAGGTAAGGTGCTGCTCTGCTGAAGCTCCGCAGCACAGGAGCTTGTAAGGGGGACAGAAGCAGCCGGCTTCTGTATGCTGTGGATGCTCCCTTGCTCCATTCTGACGTTGCGGCCCTGCTACTGCTTCTGGGCCCTTTCTGCCCTCAAGGCCCGAAGAAGTGGCTTCTACGATAGCTACACCCCTGGTTAGTGAATTAAATGACCGAAGCTCCCTGCGCTCCAGCAATGAGTGCTTCCATCTGTATTGATCGAAGTGCTCCTAGCAGCGCACAGGGCCACCCAGGAGCAGTGGGCCCTGGCACTTGCCCAGATATTCCGGGTGCTGACTCAGGCCCTGCTTACCTTACTAAGGTGAGATGAGACACAGTTCCAACCACCTTCTGGCGAAGCTTGTACACAGCAATGAGAGCTACTGAAACAGCTAAGCACCAGAGCAACTGTGTCTCATCTCGCCTAACGTTGAAACGTCGAGATGAGACAAAACCCTTGTATGCTACTCTCGCCACTTTTTAAAAAGTGGCTGGACTTTAAATGAAAGGGGTGGGGCACAGTGGTCCAGAAAACTGCTGTAACTTATAACTGAAATGGAAATCTACTCCAGATCCTAGTGTAATGGTCAGCGGGTGCAATCCCACTGTCCCATGTGAACAACCACCTCAGAGGGGGACGACTTTAGTGTACCCCTCGTTGTTCACAATACCTCTGATAGTGAGGGTAGACTTTCCCGAGGGGTACACCAGTCCCTACCTCTGAGGGGGAGTTGGAACATGAGAAAAGAAGAACCTGGGTGTGGACCCACTGTACTGGCCTTCAGATGGTACGGGACACCCACAGGGTGCTAGGTGGCCAGTGGCCAGTACATAATAATGGCAGAAATCACAGAAACACCTTTGCTCACAAGAACTAGACAAAGCTAGGAACCAAAGTTACTCAAGCGCCTTCCTGTATACCACCCATAGGTTGGGGAAAATAGGAGGCATGCACATGCTGCCTCTGTGCCTCACATAAGGAGGAGAGACATGCCCACACACACCTTAAATTTACACAAGGAACTCTGGGCCAGAGTCTGCTCAGAGCCAGGAGAGAGATGCTGGCGGCAAGAGTGCAGACACAGCTAAGAACCCCACTGCCCGCGCCTGTCAGTGCAGCGGGGAGGAGTGAGGAAGCCCGGCACCTGTACCTGCGTGTGGGGACAGAATCAGAGGTACAGGAAGCTGGGTAAACACCTAGCTGGAGTAGATTTCAGATTTTGGCACATGGACACCAGAAGATTCTGTAAATTTATTAAGAGGCTGCACCTGTTAATAAATTGGTCGAATCTCTCTCCAGTGGGCTTTTCACTGAGGCCTATTTCACATGTCAGTGTTTGGTCAGTGATTTCCATCAGTGATTGTTAGCCAAAACCAGAATGGAGCCTTCACAGACCAAAAGTATGGTATAATGGGCTTTAGACCTGCACCTAGTTCAGTCTTTAGTACATGAGCCTCAATGAGGGCTTCCATCTACTTCTTGTTGATCTCAGCAGAAACTAATCATTTCCCTCCTTTATTTCTAAAATAATTATTGTGGCATTATAACATAGTACAGAACATTTTATAAAACAGAATAAATTTCTATTGTAAGGTGTCATCTCAGAGAGATTTCTTTTTTCTTTGTGTAAATTAAAGGTAATAAGCTGCAGCCTTAAATTTACCGTACCTTGTGCATTATTTATCTGTTAAATATTTGAAAACTCAATTACGCCAACTGAAGATGAAAAAAGCTGAGAAGAGTTGATGCAACTTTAATTGTGTATTATCTACTGTTCTTTCGCAGAGCGCAGAACTCGAACCGTCCTACCATTACAGAGTGATAAAGATGCATAAAATTTATCAGGAGATGAACACCCATCATTGAGAATTCTAATAATGGCTAGAAGCAGATCCATGTCTTAACTTCCTGAATATAAAGGAGTTGTCTTGTGGAGACATAACTGCTATGGTTCCTCCAAGGAAACCATTTTTGCCACCTAATAAAATATAAATTTTTATACCATTAAGCCTTTACTTGTTTACTTGTACCTATTTTTGGTGATAAATCAATGGAGTCCAAAGTGTTGTTGGTGACTCCAATGGGTACCGTAAATCCTTTCTACAAACCCTATTGTATACAGTATATTGCAGAAGGCCCTAGCAGCTACTAGAAACAACTTGAATTTGTCAAATGTAACAACAATCCACATACCATGCATGGGAATGGGGTTTCTGCAACTCTATTGACATGCAGTAGAAATAAATCAGCAGCAAAAAATAATTAACATGCTGCTTATTTGATCCGAAATGGCAAGGATTAGTATCATGTGGATCCGTTGAAAGCTGGCAACACATCCATGGCAGCCTCCAATTTCTGCTGTGAATTTTGAAGTTTACAAAATACAAATCCAATACGTGTGAACTAGGGATGAGCGGATTTCATATTTTGAATTTCGTGTGCGGGTTTGTGGTATTTACTGAATTGTTTTATGGATTCCATTACCACGGTACGGACCATAACGCAATTCCATGACGGAATGCATAGCGGAATGCCTTTAGAGGTTATGCATTCCATCATGGAATTGCGTTATGGTCCGTGGTAACCGAATCCATAACACATTCAGTAAATACCACAATACGAACCCGCACACAAACTTCAAAATATTAAATTTGCTCATCCCTAGTGTGAACATAGCATTATGCTTTTGCAGAATAGGAATAATTTAGTTGATAAGGTATGAAAATGCAAAGTAAATTCTGGTTAAAGGGGTTCTCCGAGAATTAGGAAAATAAACGTACTTAAATATTACTTTATTATAAATATATTCCTAAATACCTTTCATTAGTTATAATGGCTTGTTTTGTCTAGGGAGCAATCATTAGGATAAACAAAATGGCCACTATCCTATTAGTACACAGAAAACCTGTCCTAATCCCACAGGAGGACATGTTACTTCAGAGCAGTGAGCCAAAGAGCTGCCTTATCTTCTTCTATGATCCTGAATACAATTTAATATGATATTTAGCTAAATATTTGTAGAAATGGGGTTCATGAGGAGGCATGATATAGAGAGGAGGGTGGGGGTGATGTGGATAATGGGCAGCAGCACTTGTATGTAGTCTCCATTACCACAGTCTGTCCTATCAGTCCTCTCTGTACTTCATGTCTCCTCGTGGACTCCATTCCTACAGAGATTCAGTTAAGTTCTTATCATCTGTATTCAGGATCATAATCCCTGACAAATTAGGAGAGGAGGATGAGGCAGCTCTTTACCTTAGTTCTCGGAAGTAACATGTATGATTAGGACAGGTTTTGTGTGTATTAATAGGATGGCGGCCATTTTGTTTCTCATAATAATTGTTCCCTAGTCAAAATGAGCCATTATAAATAATGAAAGGTATATAGGAATATGTTTACCATAAAGTAATATTTAAGTATTTTCATTTTCTAAATTCTCGGAAAACCGCTTTAAGTGAAACTTAAAACTTATGTGCAAATCAGATTTAGAAACATTTTTTGTAATATTTGGAAATAGTTTTGCACATTTTGGAAGACTAGGCAGGCGCAGATGACTTGCCAAATATTCTGGATCTATTTATATAGTGGGCACATGCCAATATCTGTAATTTTATACATCTACAATGAAGGCTTAGAATTGGGGCAGTTAGACAATGCCTTGATGTCTTAGGTCAAAAGGAGTACCACTACCATGTTAGTCTCTGTAATCATTCAAGTGGCTGAATGTCAAAATATGTAAGACTTGAGTTTTGGTGTCTCTCTCTCTGGGTTGTATTATAAATATAAGAAAGGAAAGGGAAAATGGGCCACCTCACTTTTTGGGCTATTAATGACCACTAGGTGGTTTCACTGCTCAGTCTTCATGATTACCATAATGCCTGCTGGATGGTTTTTTCATGTATATTCATTCTCCTGATATGAAAAAGTTCATATTAATTACCTTATGATAACCGGACATGGCACAAACTGCTAGCAAGTGCTAGCAGCATATCTCTCTAAACAGAAGATTCATACTTACCTGCTCCTTGCCACTCCAGCCCTCTGTGCAGCCTTCAGTGTTCCGGTCCCTGCAGTCCTTACATCAGGCGCAGCAGGGGCATGACCATGCCTATGCTGCGCTGGATGTAAACATTGCGGGGAACAGAACATGGGCACATCAAATGCAGCATGGAGCACCAGAGCGGCGGGGAACAGGTAAGTATGAAACTTCTGTTTAGAGAGGCAGGCAGCTGACACTTGTAGAAAAATCATTATTCCCAGAGAACCCCTTTAAGAAGGCCTGGTTTAAAAATAAAACAAAGCTTACAAGTTATTATCTGCTCCACTGATGTCCCCACTGCTCACTAATCTCCGTTCAGTTCTACTGATTCCACCACCTCCGAATCATTCCGTTCTCTCAGCTGATATTCCCAAGGCAGAACTGCAATTTCATTTATTTTTGTTCCAAACCTTCAGTTTGCTTAACATCGTGTGGACTAGAAAATCATGAGTAGAATTAGATAGAGCTGTGGACATAAGAGAAGAGATATGCAGAAATGTTGACTCTGACCAAGATTACTGTATGAGCTATTTCAATCACTGCCGCTGGTGTCATGGGCAGAGGCTAAAACATCTCTGAGACTGGACCAGAATGTTTTATACATGACCATGATGCAAAGCTGGAACATGAATAAGGAGGTTCTTAAGTAGGGTGGACTTTAGAAGCTTCAGTCCTGCATTATATAACACATATAAACATGTACTTTATCAAGATTAGTAGAGGCCCCTATGCACAGAATTCGGGTGAGGGCCCCTCCAACCGAATTAATCACCACTAGGTTGTTTCACTGCTCAGTCTTCATGATTACCATAATGCCTGCTGGATGGTTTTTCCATGTATATTCTCCTGATATGGAAAAGTTCATATTAATTACCTTATGATTATAGGGCGCGGCACAAATGTCTTAAAGGGGTTCTCCTGCCATAATGACTTTTCCACAAGTGCTAGCAGCACATCTCTCTAAACAGAAGATTCATACTTACCTGCTCCTTGCCACTCCAGCCCTCTGTGCAGCCTTCAGTGTTCCGGTTCCTGCAGTCCTTACATCAGGCGCAGCAGGGGCATGACCATGCCTATGCTGCGCTGGATGTAAACATTACGAGGACCGGAACATGGGCACATCAAATGCAGCACGGAGAACCAGAGCCGCGGGGAACAGGTAAGTATGAATCTTCCGTTTAGAGAGGCGGGCAGCTGACACTTGTAAAAAAAATCATTATTCCCAGAGAACCCCTTTAAGAAGGCCTGGTTTAAAAATAAAACAAAGCTTACAAGTTATTATCTGCTCCACTGATGTCCCCACTGCTCACTAATCTCCGTTCAGTTCTACTGATTCCACCACCTCCGAATCATTCCGTTCTCTCAGCTGATATTCCCAAGGCAGAACTGCAATTTCATTTATTTTTGTTCCAAACCTTCAGTTTGCTTAACATTGTGTGGACTAGAAAATCATGAGTAGAATTAGATAGAGCTGTGGACATAAGAGAAGAGATATGCAGAAATGTTGACTCTGACCAAGATTACTGTATGAGCTATTTCAATCACTGCCGCTGGTGTCATGGGCCAGTGGCTAAAACATCTCTGAGACTGGACCAGAATGTTTTATACATGACCATGATGCAAAGCTGGAACATGATTAAGGAGGTTCTTAAGTAGGGGACTTTAGATGCTTCAGTCCTGCATTATATAACACATATAGACATGTACTTTATCAAGATTAGTAGAGGCCCCTATGCACAGAATTCGGGTGAGGGCCCCTCCAACCGAATTAATCACCACTAGGTTGTTTCACTGCTCAGTCTTCATGATTACCATAATGCCTGCTGGATGGTTTTCCATGTATATTCTCCTGATATGGAAAAGTTCATATTAATTACCTTATGATTATAGGGCGCGGCACAAATGTCTTAAAGGGGTTCTCCTGCCATAATGACTTTTCCACAAGTGCTAGCAGCACATCTCTCTAAACAGAAGATTCATACTTACCTGCTCCTTGCCACTCCAGCCCTCTGTGCAGCCTTCAGTGTTCCGGTCCCTGCAGTCCTTACATCAGGCGCAGCCGGGGCATGACCATGCCTATGCTGCGCTGGATGTAAACATTACGGGGACCGGAACATGGGCACATCAAATGCAGCACGGAGAACCAGAGCCGCGGGGAACAGGTAAGTATGAATCTTCCGTTTAGAGAGGCGGGCAGCTGACACTTGTAAAAAAAATCATTATTCCCAGAGAACCCCTTTAAAAAGGCCTGGTTTAAAAATAAAACAAAGCTTACAAGTTATTATCTGCTCCACTGATGTCCCCACTGCTCACTAATCTCCGTTCAGTTCTACTGATTCCACCACCTCCGAATCATTCCGTTCTCTCAGCTGATATTCCCAAGGCAGAACTGCAATTTCATTTATTTTTGTTCCAAACCTTCAGTTTGCTTAACATTGTGTGGACTAGAAAATCATGAGTAGAATTAGATAGAGCTGTGGACATAAGAGAAGAGATATGCAGAAATGTTGACTCTGACCAAGATTACTATATGAGCTATTTCAATCACTGCCGCTGGTGTCATGGGCCATGGCTAAAACATCTCTGAGACTGGACCAGAATGTTTTATACATGACCATAATGCAAAGCTGGAACATGATTAAGGAGGTTCTTAAGTAGGGGGGGCTTTAGATGCTTCAGTCCTGCATTATATAACACATATAGACATGTACTTTATGAAGATTGGTGGAGGCCCCTATGCACACAATTGGGTTGAGGGCCCCTCCGTTCTTAATTCAGTAGTAGTCACTTCACACTTACTTGCACAAAGTGGTTGAGGCCGCTGGACAACTGAGTGATTTGAATTTCTTCTAATTTGTTCTTAGGGCTCTTTCACACTAGCGTTTTTGTTTTCCGGCATAGAGATCCATCGTCGGGTCTCTATGCCGGAAAAATCCTGATCAGGATTATCCCAATGCATTCTGAAAGGAGAGAAATCCGTTCAGGATGCATCAGGATGTCTTCAGTTCAGGACCGGGACATTTTTTGGCCGGAGAAAATACCGCAGCATGCTGTGCTTTTTGCTCTGGCCAAAAATCCTGAACACTTGCCGCAAGGCCGGATCCGGAATTAATGCCCATTGAAAGGCATTAATCCGGATCCGGCCTTAAGCTAAACGTTGTTTCGGCGCATCGCCGGATCCGACGTTTAGCTTTTTCTCAATGGTTACCATGGCAGCCAGGACGCTAAAGTCCCGGCTGCCATGGTAAAGTGTAGTGGGGAGCGGGGGAGCAGTATACTTACAGTCCGTGTGGCTCCCGGGGCGCTCCAGAGTGACGTCAGGGCGCCCCACACGCATGGATCACGTGATTGCATGGATCACGTGATCCATGTGCATGGGGCGCTCTGACGTCATTCTGGAGCGCCTCGGGAGCCGCACGGACTGTAAGTATACTGCTCCCCCACTCCCCACTACTACTATGGCAACCAGGACTTTAATAGCGTCCAGGCTGCCATAGTAACCTCAAAGCATTTCGAAGACTGATCAGGATCCTGATCAGTCTTCTAATGCTTCAGGCGACTTGCGTTCTGACGGATCCGGCGGGACGGAAGTGCCTGCCGGATCCTCAGAACACAAGTGTGAAAGAGGCCTTAGTCAGAAGGTGATACTGGTGTTCAACGTACTGATGGACACGGGGCTGTAAGGAGGGATCTAGGTGGGATTATAGTCCTCCATTGTGGATCCCTCAGTAATTTTGGCAGGATGGTTTTAATCACTGGGCAAATTGATCCAGGATGGTAACCATACAATGATTGGTTGAGATACTGTTGCTATCTCTAAGGAACATTTTGGTGACAACAGAATATGATTAGTACAGTGTTTTGGCCACTCGGCTGCTTGTACTGAGGAAGAAATTTCCTCTTTCCCGGTGACAGTATTTTTATTCTGAACGTGGACTCCCATGTGATTAATGATTAGAGTATAAATTAGAACCAGTAGAGGGGTTAGGTGTCCCACCTGATGCTGTAATCTGGATTTTTCATCTCGCTTCCAGCCTCCCACTCTGTGTTCCGTTTTCTGATTGTCTTGGCCTTTTTTGGTTATCTGAGGTAAAATTGTGTCACTACCAGAGTTTTTAGGTGTTCTCACAACTCTGTTTCTCCGCTCCTGTGATGAGGTCTTTACTTTCAGTTTCCTTCCTCCCAGCTGTCCCTCCTGTGATTGATTCCTCTTCCTATAAATCACTAGTGATGAGCGGCAGGTGCCATATTCGATTTCGACGAAATTCGCGAATATTCGAATGAATATTCGTTTCATATTCGTCGAAATCGAATATTCGTCATTATTCTAGTTACCGCGATTAATATGCGATTTAAATAATCGCGTATTGCGATTTTAACTTAATGCTACTTTCCTATTGGTTTCATATCTAGAATTATAGCGAAGATGACGGATATGACGAATGTATTCGTCATATTCCTCAAAACGAAGATAACAGTATTCTACATCTTCGTTTTAGCAACCTATTCGTCAACTTCGCTAATTCTAGCAATCAAATAGGAAGGTTGACTATAGAGGACAACTGTGTTTAATTAGCTATGCGTTATTTATATATTTTTTTTAATAAATAGAATAATTATAATAATTATATCAAGTAATATAATTATTCTATTAAAAAAAAAAAAATCGCATAGCGAATTTAACACAGCTGTCTCTATAGTCAACCTTCCTATTTGATTGCTAGAATTAGCGAGGTTGACGAATAGGTAGCTAAAGCGAAGATGTAGAATACTCGTTATCTTCGTTTTGAGAATATGACGAATACATTCGTCATATTCACTATTCGCTAATTCTACCAAGCCAACCATAAAGTTCCTTGCTCATGGAGCGTCCCCATCACCATGGGAACATCTCCATATACTAAAATGTACTGTCGGATTTGAGGAATTACGTTGAAATCGCAATGCGATTAATTCAAGTTATATTAATCGCATTGCGATTTCAACTTAGAGCTGGGTTTATAATGGGTCAGCTTGCTAGAATGAACGAAGTTAACGATTCAATGAGCGAAGTTAACGAATATGGAATATAGCAGCACTGCTAAGTTGAATTCGCAATGCGATTAATTTAACTTGAAGTAATCGCATTGCGATTTCAACTTAGCACTGCTATCTTACATAGGCTAGAATTAACGAATATGGAATATAGCAGTGGCACTAGCAGTGCTAAGTTGAAATCGCAATGCGATTACTTTAAGTTAAATTAATCGCATTGCGAATTCAACTTAGCAGTGCTGCTATATTCCATATTCGTTAACTCGTTCATTGAATCGTTAACTTCGTTCATTCTAGCAAGCTGACCCATTATAAACCCAGCTCTAAGTTGAAATCGCAATGCGATTAATATAACTTGAATTAATCGCATTGCGATTTCAACGTAATTCCTCAAATCCGACAGTACATTTTAGTATATGGAGACGTTCCCATGGATGGGGACGATCCATGAGCACGGAAGTCGGCAGAAGCGGCAATGGGCACTAACTAGAGCAGCCAGGAAGCCAGGAATCCTCAGGACAGGTAAGAACTACTGTTGGGAAGAGGGAAAGAAAAAAATATAACTAAAAAAAAAAAAAAAAAAAAAACGAATATTCGAAATAGCGAATTTATAGCGCTATATTCGAAATATTCGCGAATTAGCGAAGTGCCGATATTCGCTAAAAAAATTCGCTATTCGAATATTCGCGCTCAACACTATAAATCACCCCTCTTCCTGTTTAATCGTGCGGATTATATTTCTCATCTGAGTTGTGTCAGCCTCTGGAATATCTGCACTTGTGTGGTCTCTTTTCACTGGACCTGTGTTCTGCTGAAGCAAGTAACATCGGATATTGTCTGCTGAGTTTGGATCTGTCTTCACTGCTGCTGCAGCAGCTACAGATAAGTTTGCAGACATTGTGTGTTTTAGTTTATTTGCTGACTGGATCCGAAGCGACCCCGGTTCCGTCCGTATTCTGAGTAGGGTGCCGGTGGCCGTGCCCCTCCCACTATTGTAGGGGTTTCAGCTGTCACCAGCCTTAGGTACGCGGGCATGCCTCGACCCACCATCTGGGTCTGGGCATGTGCAAAGCAGCATAGGGAGAGCTCTTAGGGTCTGACAGGGGTCACCCTTTATTCTCCCTAGTTTGGGTCCGGTCAGTAGCTTCTGCACTGTTTATGCTCCTGTTGTTCACATATACCCGTGACAAATTGCTTCAAAATAAGCAAATTTATGGTGGAGATTGAGCTTATGGCTGAGCTTATAATTAGTCGCATTATTACCGATTATGGTTTATTGGTATTATTATAAATTGTTGGTGGTGTAAGTTTTAGGTTTAGTTAATCATAGAGAATTTTTGATGGTTTATATATATGTACGGAGGTGTATAAACTCCAATTTAAATGTGCCTGTTTTTCATCTGCAGGTCACATTTGGGTGCACCTGCTAGGCTCTGGGCTATATAAGTCAGTCTTGGGTGGGGCTCATAGACACCTCCCACCTCCCATTGCAAGCATGGCTACATGCTGGAGGTAACAGAGGAGATGTTTGTGAGTCGTCCTAATGCTCCTGTAATTACCCACTGGCCCCTGATATCGCCCATATGGCGCAGGTAGGTGAGTGTTAGGGCCTCGGGCTACTTGAGAGACCTTGACGCTGGTGCCCGAGCTTAAGACATGTCCTCCGAGTAGGATATGTCGAACAAACCTTTCAATTTTAACATCAGTGTGAGGGTTTAGTGTGACGGCAGTGTGCACCTATCTCTGGTTCTGTGTTTGTTCTGAATACTTGCCACATCCACATAAATTTCATCTTATGTAGGATGTCCATTGTGGTACTTGTAGTCCGTTGCTGGCATCATCCATTGTATGCATTTTTTGCTGGTGATTGCCATTAGCAACGGACTACAAGTGCAGGATGTGCTCCCCTATAGAAATGCACAACTGCATATGGGTATGAGCGCATCCTGCTTTTTTAACACCACATTTTTTATTGATTCATTTGTCCATCACATTATACACTACTCGTATCCAGGGGTTACGGCCACCCTGCTTACACAATATAGGAAAAGGTGTCCCCTTTAAAGGAGGTATATGTCTTTTTTTGGCGGGTAGGTTATTTATAACCCCATAGACACAACACCAACCTCTAGTGCTGTGTAGTAGATACTGTCTAGTAAGATTTGGTTTGAACAGTGGTATCGCATTCTACAGTGCAATATGACCCCTTTGTTTGGAGAATAAGTCAACGCTCACGGATCTCCATTAATGTCATCTTCTGACATGTCTACATACTGTAGCATGTCATAGAATTTTTCTTTTAGAAGCCACTGGGGGTTCCAGGTTTGGTCACCCTTGGAAAACAGATGGTCTTAACAGGAGAAATAGCAGCTAGCCAGTTAGGCAGGAGAAATGTAGTATTACATGATGGTCATTGAGATGAATGTGAATCCATGTAATGAATGGACTTCCTAAGTCTGCCAGAACAGAACCTGCTTTTAGATAGTAACTCTCAATTCCTGCTCATAGAATGGAGTTCCTGAGAGGAGGAGGGGGGGGGGGGGTCTCTATGAGGTCAATGTTCCTCTAATAATAAATATGGATAGGGGTTATCTTCATGAGCCAACCCCTTTAAGCACACAACACTGATTTGTAGATTTTTACTGTAATTTTATGCTTTTTATGTTTCCTTTTTCTCTGTTGTCTTAAAGAAGGGAAAAAATGTTATGACTTTTTGAGCACTATGCCTTCCGGCGCTACCTACAGATTTGAAGTAAAAATTTCATCAGAATTTCAGAGTTAATCACTTTTGTGACACATTTATGAAGTGCATCTTTTTGCAACCCCAAAGTTGCAACTCCACATCAGTATCCCCCAGACATACTTTTACTAAAATAGACACAACAATACCACCTTTAATACTGCACTACCATTGATAATGAGGTTATAAAGTACATTCTTCATTAGTTAAATAAAAGGCATCTGCGGGCTAATTGGCTAAATATAACTGTATAGTTCGGGTTCGTACCGAATTTTGAGGTGTTCGGGACACGGACCCGAACCTCAACATTTTCATAAAAGTTCGGGTTCGCGTCCATTGTTCGGCGATTCTTCACTCTTTTTAAAGGGCTGCACAGCAGCCAATCAGCAAGCGTTTTAGATCTTTGATCTAAGAAGCCATCACAGGCATGCCTACTAATGGCATGGCTGTGATTGGCTGAGTGCAGCATGTGACCCAGCCTCTTTATAAGCTGGAGTCACGTAGTGATGCACGTCACTCTGCTGGTGTTAGTCTAGGGAAAGGTTGCTGCCTGTGGTCTCAGAGAGAGATTAGGGAAGAAATCTGTAGAACCTGTTGTGCAATCCTCAAGATACAGCAAATATTGAGGGAGGGTGCTTCTGCAATCCTACATTTATGTACCCAGCCACTGGAAAGGAATTTTGGAATCCATCTGTTACTGAGGTGGGGGTCGGCGGCCATTTTAGCCACTGCAGTTTCCTTGAAACTGCATGTGACCTGCATGTGTGCCAGCCTGCCAGGGACATCAGTCTAATCACTTTTGGTAGCTCAGTGAAGGAAAAAATGATTTTTTTCTGGCAGGTCAAGTCCCCTCTATTCCCTTTTGTATAATTAAGGGGTGACATAGTCCATTTCTGTAGTCTAGGACTTGTGGTGCAATAGAGCACTTGTGCATACGACGCACAAAACAGTATATTCAATTTCAGCAGTCAAATAGTGCATCAGTGTATTTTTTTGGTAATCCTGATCCACAAAGCAGTTTTAAATACACCTCCCAAATACATATTTGACATTTCTGCAGGGAATCAGTGTATTTTGGGGGAAAAAAGCAGTATTCCTTGTCCACAAAACAGTTGTGCATACACGGTACAAATACATATTTTATATTTCTGCAGGGAAATAGTGCATCAGTCTGTTTTAGAGAAAAAAAAGCAGTGTTCTAGGCCCACAAACCAGTTGTGCATACAGTGTATAAATACCTATGTTTAATTTCCAGCAGTTAAATACTGCATTTGTTTGTTTTAGTGAAAAAAGCTGTGTTTTGTGTCCCCAAAGCAGTTGTGCATACAGTGTACAAATACCAATTTTAAATCGCAGCACAGAAATAGTGCGTTAGTGTGTTTTACTGAAAAAAAGCCATGTTCTAGGCCCACAAAACAGTTGTGCATAAAGCATAGAAATACCTACGTTTAATTTCCAGCAGTTAAATACTGCGTTTGGTAAATACTGTGAATTTTGGTAAAAAAGCCGTGTTTTGGGTCCCCAAACCAGTTGTGCATACAGCGTATAAATACCTACGTTTAATTTCCAGCAGTGTTTTTTAGTGAAAAAACACGTGTTCTGGGTAGTGATGTCGCGAACATAAAATTTTCAGTTCGCGAACAGCGAACGCGAACTTCCGCAAATGTTCGCGAACGGGCGAACCGGGCGAACCGCCATAGACTTCAATTGGCAGGCGAATTTTAAAACCCACAGGGACTTTTTCTGGCCACAATAGTGATGAGAAAGTTGTTTCAAGGGGTCTAACACCTGGACTGTGGCATGCCGGAGGGGGATCTATGGCAAAACTCCCATGGAAAATTACGTAGTGGACGCAGAGTCGGGTTTTAATCCATAAAGGGCATAAATCAACTAACATTCCTAAATTGTTTGGAATAACGTGCTTTAAAACATCCAGTGTGTGTATACGATCAGGTATGATGTTGTATCGATCAGGTAGTGTAAGGGTTACGCCCGCTTCACTGACATTGACAGACCAAACTCCTCTTTTAATGCACCGCAAACAGTTCATTTGCACAACCGCAAACTCCCCATTTGCACAAGATTGGATACCAAGCTAGCCACGTCCCGGTGATGTCATTGAAGGTTTCTTCCTCCACCCAGCCACGTACAACACCAAGGGTCCCCAAAAGATGAATTGAATTGATTTTTCGAACGGTGAGATGGTTAAAAACGCTGGCTCCCTCCACTCTGTTTTAAACCACGGTGACTGCGTCTGCGCCGTGCAATTTACTGTCACACCCGATATGAGTGGTATTTTCTGTAGTACTATTCTCATCAGTTTAATCCTCTAACGTCCCCAATCTGGGGGCCATTTATTGAATAGATTTTTCGAATGGGGAGATGGTTAAAAAACGCTGGCTCCCTCCACTCTGTTTTAAACCACGGTCACTGCGCCTGCGCCGTGCAATTTACTGTCACACCCGATATGAGTTGTATTTTCGGTAGTACTATTCTCATCAGTTTAATCCCTCTAACGTCCCCAATCTGGGTGCCATTTATTGAATAGATTTTTCGAACGGGGAGATGGTTAAAAACGCTGGCTCCCTCCACTCTGTTTTAATCCACGGTGACTGCGTCTGCGCCGTGCAATTTACTGTCACACCCGATATGAGTGGTATTTTCTGTAGTACTATTCTCATCAGTTTAATCCTCTAACGTCCCCAATCTGGGGGCCATTTATTGAATAGATTTTTTGAACGGGAGATGGTTAAAAACGCTGGCTCCCTCCACTCTATTTTAAACCACGGTCACTGCGTCTGCGCCGTGCAATTTACTGTCACACCCGATATGAGTGGTATTTTCTGTAGTACTATTCTCATCAGTTTAATCCTCTAACGTCCCCGACTCCCCAATCTGGGGGCCATTTATTAAATAGATTTTTTGAACGGGGAGATGGTTAAAAACGCTGGCTCCCTCCACTGATATGAGTGGTATTTTCTGTAGTATTATTCTCATCAGTTTAATCCCTGTTACGTCCCATATCAGGGATTGCCTTTGTGAAAAAAATTTAGGCCGGGTACCTTCGACTGCCTTCACAGTGACAGACCAAACTCTCATACACTAAACTGAATTGATTTCAGGAACCGGGAGATGGAAAAAGCAGCTTGGTCGGTCCTCTTACTCCCAAATTGGGGCACTGCGCGTGCACAGAGCAATGTGCTGTGACACCCTATATGAGTGGTGTCTTAACTAGTACTATTCCTATCAGTTTAATCCCTGTTACGTACCCTATCCGGGGACGTGTGCCGAATTAGACTAATGTGTAAAAATTAAATGCCTTATTTATCGGCAAGCTACTGTGCCACCCGGTATCAGTGGTTGGCACTGGCAGTGGGCACACTACAGTCAGTGGAAGCGGGCCTGACACACACTGGCAGCAGGCAAGCAACTGAATTTAGACTACTGTCTAAAAATTAAATGCCTTATTTATCGGCAAGCTACTGTGCCACCCGGTATGAGTGGTTGGCACTGGCAGTGGGCACACTACAGTCAGTGGAAGCGGGCCTGACACACACTGGCAGCAGGCAAGCAACTGAATTTAGACTACTGTCTAAAAATTAAATGCCTTATTTATCGGCAAGCTACTGTGCCACCCGGTATCAGTGGTTGGCACTGGCAGTGGGCACACTACAGTCAGTGGAAGAGGGCCTGACACACACTGGCAGCAGGCAAGCAACTGAATTTAGACTACTGTCTAAAAATTAAATGCCTAATTTATCGGCAAGCTACTGTGCCACCCGGTATCAGTGGTTGGCACTGGCAGTGGGCACACTACAGTCAGTGGAAGAGGGCCTGACACACACTGGCAGCAGGCAAGCAACTGAATTTAGACTACTGTCTAAAAATTAAATGCCTAATTTATCGGCAAGCTACTGTGCCACCCGGTATCAGTGGTTGGCACTGGCAGTGGGCACACTACAGTCAGTGGAAGAGGGCCTGACACACACTGGCAGCAGGCAAGCAACTGAATTTAGACTACTGTCTAAAAATTAAATGCCTTATTTATCGGCAAGCTACTGTGCCACCCGGTATCAGTGGTTGGCACTGGCAGTGGGCACACTACAGTCAGTGGAAGAGGGCCTGACACACACTGGCAGCAGGCAAGCAACTGAATTTAGACTACTGTCTAAAAATTAAATGCCTTATTTATCGGCAAGCTACTGTGCCACCCGGTATCAGTGGTTGGCACTGGCAGTGGGCACACTACAGTCAGTGGAAGCGGGCCTGACACACACTAGCAGTAGGCAAGCAACTGAAATTACACTAAAGTGTAAAAATTAAATGCCTTTTTTGATGCAAAGTACTGTGCCACACGGAATGACAGGGGTGGGCACTGGCAGTGGGCACACTACAGTCAGTTGAAGTCGGCCTGACACACACTAGCAGCAGGTGAGCAGCTGAAATTACACTAAAGTGTAAAAATTAAATGCCTTTTTATGCAAAGTCCTGTGCCAGCCGGTATGAGTGGTGGACACTGGCAGTGGGCACACTACAGTCAGTGGAAGTCAGCCTGACACACACTGGCAGGCAACTAACCTTAGATTGAAGTGTAAAAATTAAGTGCCTTTTTTTAAGCAAAGTCCTGTGCCACACGGGATGACAGGGGTGGGCACTGGCAGTGGGCACACTACAGTCAGTTGAAGTCGGCCTGACACACACTAGCAGCAGGCAAGCAGCTGAAATTACACTAAAGTGTAAAAATTAAATGCCTTTTTATGCAAAGTCCTGTGCCAGCCGGTATGAGTGGTGGACACTGGCACTGGGCACACTACAGTCAGTGGAAGTCAGCCTGACACACACTGGCAGGCAACTAACCTTAGATTAAAGTGTAAAAATTAAGTGCCTTTTTTTAAGCAAAGTCCTGTGCCACACGGGATGACAGGGGTGGGCACTGGCAGTGGGCACACTACAGTCAGTTGAAGTCGGCCTGACACACACTAGCAGCAGGCAAGCAGCTGAAATTACACTAAAGTGTAAAAATTAAATGCCTTTTTATGCAAAGTCCTGTGCCAGCCGGTATGAGTGGTGGACACTGGCAGTGGGCACACTACAGTCAGTGGAAGTCAGCCTGACACACACTGGCAGGCAACTAACCTTAGATTAAAGTGTAAAAATTAAGTGCCTTTTTTTAAGCAAAGTCCTGTGCCACACGGGATGACAGGGGTGGGCACTGGCAGTGGGCACACTACAGTCAGTTGAAGTCGGCCTGACACACACTAGCAGCAGGCAAGCAGCTGAAATTACACTAAAGTGTAAAAATTAAATGCCTTTTTATGCAAAGTCCTGTGCCAGCCGGTATGAGTGGTGGACACTGGCAGTGGGCACACTACAGTCAGTGGAAGTCAGCCTGACACACACTGGCAGGCAACTAACCTTAGATTAAAGTGTAAAAATGAAGTGCCTTTTTTTAAGCAAAGTCCTGTGCCACACGGGATGACAGGGGTGGGCACTGGCAGTGGGCACACTACAGTCAGTTGAAGTCGGCCTGACACACACTAGCAGCAGGCAAGCAGCTGAAATTACACTAAAGTGTAAAAATTAAATGCCTTTTTATGCAAAGTCCTGTGCCAGCCGGTATGAGTGGTGGGCACTGGCAGTGGGCACACTACAGTCAGTGGAAGTCAGCCTGACACACACTGGCAGGCAACTAACCTTAGATTAAAGTGTAAAAATTAAATGCCTTTTTTTGATGCAAAGTCCTGTACCACACGGGATGACAGGGGTGGGCACTGGCAGTGGGCACACTACAGTCTGTGGGCCTGCAGCTCCTCACACACAGGCAGGCCAGGCAACTGCAATATGTATATAAAGGAAAAAAAAGCAGACTAATGTTGCAGCCCTAAAAGGGCTTTTTGGGGTGCTGTCAGGAGGCTGTCCTTACAGCAGAGATCAGATGAGTCTTTCAGGACTGGAGTGGACACTGAATTCACTAGCCTAGCTATCAATTTCCCAATTAAATCAGCAGCAATTACACTCTCCCTCCTCTCACTAAGACTGCAGCTTCCGAATGAATCTAAAATGGATGCTGTGCAGGAGGTGGGAGGGTCTGGGAGGGAGGGTATGCTGCTGATTGGCTGGAATGTGTCTGCTGACTGTGAGGTACAGGGTCAAAGTTTGCTCAATGATGATGTATAGGGGGCGGACCGAACATCGCATATGTTCGCCCGGCAGAGGCGAACGCGAACAAGCTATGTTCGCCGGGAACTGTTCACCGGCGGATAGTTCGGGCCATCTCTAGTTCTGGGTCCCCAAAGCAGTTGTGCATAGAGCGTACAAATACCAATTTTAAATTGCAGCACGGAAATAGTGCTTTAGTGTGTTTTACTGAAAAAAGCCGTGTTCTAGGCCTAAAATACAGTTGTGCATAAAGCGTCGAAATACCTACGTTTAATTTCCAGCCTTTAAATACTCCCTTTGTGAATTTTGGTGACAAAAGCCGTGTTCTGGGTCCCCAAACCAGTTGTGCAAACAGCATACAAATTCCTACGTTTAATTTCCAGCAGTTTAATACTGCATTTGTGTGTTTTAGTGAAAAAAAGTTGTGTTCTGGGTCCCCAAAGCAGTTGTGCATACAGCGTGCAAATAGCTATTTTAAATCTCACCACTGAAATAGTGCATTAGTGTGTTTTAGGGAAAAAAAGCCGTGTTCTTGGTTCACAAAGCTGTTGTCCATACAGCATACAAATACCTACGTTTAATTTACAGCCGTTAAATAGTGAATTTTTGAATTTTGGGGAAAAAAGACGTGTTTTTGGTCCACTAAGCAGTTGTGCATACAGCGTACAAATACCTATTTTACATTTCTGCAGTGAAATAGTGAATGAGTGTATTTTTGGGAAAAAAAGCGGTATTCCAGGTCCACAAAGCAGTTTAAATACACCACCCGAATAAGTATTTTAAAAACAAATACCTATTTTAAATTTCTGCCCTGAAATAGTGCATTAGTGGTTCTTTGGGGAAAAAACCCGTATTCTTGGTCCACAGAGCAGTTTGGCAAACAACGCACAAAAACGTATTTTAAAATTTAGCAGTGACATACTGCATTTCTATAGTTTGTTGCAATAAACACTGGTTTTGTGATATATAGCAGATCTGAGGCCTACCCTGTATTTCAGTCATTTAAAGTAACCTTTTGAAATCCGCATTTACATAGTTGGTTGCAAACACACTGGTTTTGTGATAGATAGCACATTTGCGGTGTATGCTGCATTTCTGACAGTCAAATAAAACCGTTAACTTCTGTTTTTACATTGTTGGTTTGAAACTGTTAGTGAACTTAATTGTTGACTATTGGCAGTTAAATGCAGCAGTCTCTTATGCTTCTTTATGACTCTGCTGGCAGGGTTTCCCAGGGCCATAACCATAGTCCTGCCACAGAAGTGGCAGAGATTGAGTGCACGGATGCCCAACCACTTAGGTTTGAGGATGAGGACAGGGGAAGACCACCGCAGCACGTCTCTGATGATGACGAAACACAGGTGCAAACCGCTGCTGCTTTCTGAGGTGTGCAGACCGACAAAGAGGGCAGGGGTGAAGACTGGGTGGAAGATGCTCTGCATAGGTGACAGTGACCGAAAATGTGAATAATCCTCTTTTTAATTGTTGGGTGCAATATTACCATTTTTGCCGGGTACAAAGCCCTGCACTGCATAGGTGACAGTGACCAAAAATGTGAATAATCCTCTTTATTAATTGTTGGGTGCAATTTTACAATTTTTGCCGGGTGCAAAGCCCTGCACTGCATAGGTGACAGTGACCAAAAATGTGAATAATCCTCTTTTAAATTGTTGGGTGAAATATTACCATTTTTGCTAGGTACGAACCCCTGCACTGCCTAACTGTCAGGGAACTTACAATTGGCGGTTACATTCTTGCATGACATAAAGCCTTTTTGGACTGTGAAGCCAAAAGGTACTAGTCGCCAACAACATGTTTTTTATTTTTTTAAATAAATTGCTGTAGACCCCTAAAAATTGGGAAAATATAAAAAAATAAAACAAAGTCTAAGTGCACGATAGTATAACAATTGTTTGGTGAGGCCGGTATACATGTCTATTCTGCATAAGGTACAAATAAGTCCTGTGGGATCCATGCCTGGTTCTTTTTAATAAACGAAAGCTTGCCCACATTGGCTGCAGACAGGCGGCTGCGCTTGTCTGTTTAGCCATGCAAAACACACGTTCAGACAATACACTGGCCGCAGGGCAGGCCAGCACCTCCAAGGTGTAAAGGGCAACCTCAGGACATGTGCCCAATTTAAAGATCCAGAAGTTGAATGGGGCAGACCCAGTGGTGTAGCTAGAAATGATTGGGCACCACAGCAAATATTTGACTGGGGCCTCTCTCCCCCAGTAATCTTTGCGCAACCCCTTCCTTTCATGCCGCCATTCCTGGAGCTACTAAAGATCGCTCTCTCAGACCAGGCCCGGCAGCTGTTCGATCCGTTTTCTACACTGTCTATACTGCCACTGTATATAATTGCATTGAATAATACTGTTGAGGGGGCCCTGACAAAGTCTTTTAGTCCTCCTCCTGATGGGCCCCTTCTAGGTCAGGGCCCCAAAGCAGTAGCTTCCCCTGCGTCCCCTGTAGCTATGCCCCTGGGCAGACCCATCAGTCAGTACATGTACTGTTCCACCATGTTGCTGAAATGCTGCCTCCTGCTAAGACATTCCAGATCTGCTAGTGGTGCAGGTTGTTGTGGCGTGATGACAAAGCTTTTCCACATTTCATCCATGCTAACCCTGCCTTTTGAGGTGTTGCTGGTGACCCAGCTGCGTTGGTGACTTCTTCCTCCTCTTTCGCTGCCTTCACCTTGTGCTTCCACTGAGTCCCCGGTGTCAGGTGTGAATGCCATCAGCAGCATGTCTGCTAGCGGGCTCATCTTCCTATCACACTCCAGTTAGGGAATTAAGAACGGCACGTTGTCCTTGTAACAGGGATTCAGCAGGGTGGCCACCCAATAATTATCATAAGTTAGAATGTGGCAGTAACTCAGCGGTCGTTGCGCATGCACTGCAGAATGTAGTCGCTCATGTGTGCCAGGCTGCCCAGAGGCAAGGACAAGCTATCCTCTTTGAGGGAGGTATATCGTCTGTGTCCTCTGTATCCCCCAGCGTTCCTCCTACTCCTCCTCATCCTCCAGAACTGTGCCCTGGCTGGACAATTGTGTTCCAGGCCAGGGCCTATGTTGGTGCAGGAACCCACCCTCTGAGCCACTTGTAATTGGCTGGCCTTAAATTAAGGAAAAGGCGTGATTATAGTTTTATTTATATAGTTACTTTAGCTGCATTATAGTTATTTTAATATGTTTTTAAGCAAATTTGTAAATAGTTTGTTAATGGTTTGAGTGAAAGGGGGGGTGGCGGTATTGTGTGTGTTCGATTAACTGAATTGATTTTCACTGCCTGGTATTCAGGATTTTCTGCACCCCAAATTCAGCACATGTGGCAGGCAGGGGATGTGCGTCAAATCGGCTAGGCCCTGAGCTGCTATATTTCGCCCATTAGCGCACAACACCAGGCTGGGCTGGAGGCTCAATGGCACCAACAAATAATCGGTCTGTTGTACCATGCCTGTCCACAGCTCCTGTGCGGTGTGGGGTTTGTCCCACAAACACACAAGTTTCAAAACAGCCTGCTGTTGTTTCCCCCTGGCTGTGGTGCTGTGGGTGGTGAAGGTGTTACGCTGAGCAGATGAGGAGGAGGAGGAGGAGGAGGAAGCCGAGTAGGAGGAGGTAACAGGAGGCAAAGAGAAATGCTCTGCAATCCTCTTGGGTGGAAGGACATTTGCAAAAATGCTATGCACCTCAAGTAGTGGCGGCTGGGAACCACGTACTGTGGGACAGCCACTGCCATAAGGTTTTTAAAACTGTCCACCAAACAGAATGACAGCATTTCAAAGGATCAGGAATTTTGAAATCAAGGCATTCAGAGCCAGGGATTGCGGGTGGGTAGGGGGGTACTTCCTCTTTCTATTTCTCTTTCTCTCCGGTGTTTGGGAGATGGACAGCTGATAGCTAAACACTTCCATGGGATTCGGTGGAGATGCTTGGTGACGGTGCCAGATGTGGTGGCATTGCCGCCACATCCTCTGTTTGCTGGGTGGCAGGTGCCACTGTCACTCACTTGGGCTCAGGTTTAGAAAGGTTATTTATTATTTTTTCTGTATTTTATGTTATTTTAGGTCATTTCCCTATCCGCATTTGTTTGCAGGACATTTACCTACATTTTGCTGCCTTTTGCAGCCCTCTAGCTCCTTCCAGGGCTATTTTACAGCCATTTTAGTGCCCAAAGGTTCGGGTCCTCATTGACTTTAATGGGTTTCGGGGTCAAGTTCGGGTTAAGTTCGGATCCTGAACCTAGTGAAGTTTGGCCGAACTCGTCGAACCCGAACATCCAGGTGTCTGCTCAACTCTAGCCACAAGGTTTTCGACTGCAGCAGGTCACGACCCAAACAGATCACGACCGTGCCGTGTTATCATACCTTTACTGGAGTGGCTTTGGGACTTTAAAAAAGTCCCAGACATAAATCTAGAGTGGAATTTGGTAACATAGTTTACCACAGCAACCTTCCAGCAGTGCTCGAGATATTCCACCAACTGTGTTTCCAGTGGCCACAGAAAATTGTGATGTGCCTACAAAAAGGGCATGAGTAAGTGGAGTTGTAAAATGGGCCAAATTCACTAAAGACATGCTGCATGCTCCAAAATATTGTCAATACCCACAAGATATGAAGTGTCGTAAAGAAGAGAAAAGTGTCTTATGTCGAGTGAACTTCATCATAAGACATGCCATTTTGATACATTTTGTGCAAGTTTGAAAATATTTACAGATCTTTTGTTATTTGCCTTTAAGAATATGCCTACAAATGACTGAAATACTGAAGATTTGCCATTTTTAAAAGGGTCGTACCATGAAAAAATATTCTACATTTGCACTTGGATCTGCATATTTTTGTAATTGCATGTAATAAAAAATTTGGTATAGCCACCAAGTTATTTAATAAAATGTATCAGTATAGCACCACCTACTGTTTGTTCTTTTCCTTACTTGTCTGTCCATCTTGGCAAGAGAAGACAGACATGTTCAGTTCCATCCTTCAACTCCCACCAGCTGTATCTACTGTTAAAAGCTGTGACAGATACAGGAAGAGAGCTGCAGCAGGAAAGACACACCCTTTGTGAAGGGACACGCCAATTGAGCTGCCAGCTTGAAATAAATCTAGCAAAGCAATTGGAGAAATGAATGGGGAGATCTCAGATCCATGTGAGAAGGAGCATAGATATAGGGGGTGCATAGGTAGCAGTCGCTACCGGCCCAGGAGCCTGAGGGGGCCCAAAGACCCTTGTGCCACATAGGAAGACACCGGTATTATAGAAAGTCCATACTAGTCAAATTATACCTCTGGATGGAGGGAAGGGGTTAGGTCAAGAATTTGGCATTGGGGGGTGCCATGTTTCAATTTTTGCCTCAGGCAGCACAAAGGTAATGTCCTTTCCTGCCCTGGCCACAAAGTACTAAGGGAAGGGGGGGCCCAAGCTAAATTCTTGCACTAGGGCCCATGAGCCTTTAGCTACGCCCCATCATGTGAGGTACAGGGCTGGTACTAGCTTTGTTAGAACGAGATTGTCATGTACTATATGATGTCTGATTTTTTTACATTAACCCCTTATGTGTTTTTACAGCAGTCACTAAGGGGCCTTAGGCTGGGCCGCCGCTTTTTTATGGCAGCCCAGTCTAAGCACTGTACGGGTTTCCTGTGCAGCGGGGTGTGGGGACCCAGCTCTCACATTAGAGCCGCGGCCCTGCTCTAACAGCCCGGGCTGGCAGGAGTGCCGATCCAGGCTGTTTAACACTTTAAATGCCGCTGGCAATGGTGCCCGCCGCATGTAAAATGCTGACAGAGGGAGCGGACTCCCTCTGTCTCTACCATCGGCACCCTGCAAATGCAATCGTGAGGTGCCGATGTGTGTGAAGGCTGCTTGGGGTCTGATGTAGGCCCCAGACCAGCCTTCAGTAATTTCCAGCAGGCTGCTCGTCAATGTCAGAATAGCGTTGCCATTAAAATGCAATGCACTATAGGAATAGTGCATTGCATTTTAAAAGCAATCAAAAAGCTGTCTGTTATAGTCCCCCTGTGGGAACATTAAGTGGTAAAAAAAAAGTTTAAAAAAAAATCATTTATTTAATTTAAAAAATCCCCTAAAAAAACTATGCTTTTTTTTCCATTGAAAATACGCTTTTCAATGAAAAAAAATTGCAACAAAAAATCTTCCCCATATGATTGGTATTGCTGTGTCCGTAACGACCCGGACTAAATAAATATGATGTAATTTATCCCCTACAGTGAACGCTGTAAAAATAAAATAAAAATAATAATACAGAATTGAGAATTTATTAGTTGCCACCGAAAAAAAGGAATAACAAGCGATCAAAAAGCGCCATTTACTCCAAAATAATACCAATGAAAATTACAAGTTGTCCCGCAAAAATCAAGCCCTCACATAACTCCATAGAAAGAAAAATATAAATGGGCCTTGGGAAGCGGCAATGCAAAAACATTTTTTTCTTTTAAAAAAAAAGAGGTTTTATTGCAATAAAGTAGTAAAATGTAAAAAAAACTATATGTATTTGGTATTACTGTAATCGTACTGACCCAGAGAATAAAGATATTAGGTTATTTACACCGAAAAATTAACGCCATAAAATTTATAACGTAAAAACGCATTGGCAATATTGCTGTTTTTCCAATCTCCCTCCCAGAAAGAGTTAGTTAAACTTAATCAGAAAGTTTTGTGTACCCCAAAATGGCAACATTAAAAGCTACAACTTGTTCGGCAAAAAACAAGCCCTCATAAAGCTGTATAGACAGAAAAATAAAGAATTTATAGCTCTTGGAACACGTCGATGAAAAAAGGAAGAAAAACACTTGGTCAGTAAGGCCCAAAACAGACTGGTCACTAAGGGGCTAATCATGGGATAAGCCTGTAAGCAATTCTATACACACTACAGTAAAAATGTACAGTTGAAATTGATCTGTGGTGCAGATTTTAAAAAAATTTAATTGCTGATTTCACCTGCAAAAAAACCCTCACCCTTTGATACTGGGCATTATTTCTTTTTGCTGCAGATTTTCTGCAGCATTTCAGTCCCATTTGCACATACTCTAAGGCCCCTTTCACACGGGCGAGTTTTCCGCGCGGGTGCAATGCGTGAGGTGGTCGCATTGCACCCGCACTGAATCCGGACCCATTCATTTCTATGGGGCTGTGCACATGAGCGGTGATTTTCACGCATCACTTCTGCGTTGCGTGAAAATCTCAGCATGCTCCAGTTTCTGCTTTTTTAACACAACGCAGGCCCCATAGAAGTGAATAGGGCTGCGGGAAAATCGCAAGCATCCGCAAGCAAGTCCGGATGCAGTGCGATTTTCCCGCATGGTTGCTAAGAGACAGGATGGACCATGTGATGTGACGTCATCACAGGTCCTTTAGACTGCAGCTAATGCTTGAAGAGAGAAGAAAGATCGCCAACTAAGCGATCAAGTGGCTAAGGTAAGTTAAGTTTTTTATTTTTAGGGTCCTTTCACACTGGCGTTTTTGTTTTCCGGCATAGAGATCCGTCGTCGGGTCTCTATGCCGGAAAAATCCTCAGGATCATCCCCATGCATTCTGAATGGAGAGAAATCTGTTCAGGATGCATCAGGATGTCTTCAGTTCAGGACCGCAACGTTTTTTGGACGCAGCAAATACCGCAGCATGCTGCGCTTTTTGTTCCGTCCAAAAATCCGGAACACTTGCCGCAAGGCCGGATCCGGAATTAATGCCCATTGAAAGGCATTAATCCGGATCCGACCTTAAGCTAAACGTCGCTTCGGCGCATCGCCGGATCCGACGCTTAGCTTTTCTCACTGTTACCATGGCAGCCAGGACGCTAAAGTCCTGGTTGCCATGGTAAAATGTAGTGGGGAGCGGGGGAGCAGTATACTTACCATCCGTGCGGTTCCCGGGGCGCTCCAGAGTGACGTCAGGGCGCCCTACACGCATGGATCACGTGATCGCATGGATCGGGGCGCTCTGATGTCATTCTGGAGTGCCCCGGGAGCCACACGGACTGTAAGTATACCGCTCCCCGCTCCTACTATGGCAACCAGGACTTTAATAGCGTCCTGGCTGCCATAGTAACCTGAAAGAATTTCGAAGACTGATCAGGATCCTGATCAGTCTTCTAATGCTTCAGGCGACTTGCGTTCTGACGGAGCCGGCGGGACGGAAGTGCCTGCCGGATCCTCAGAACGCGAGTGTGAAAGGACCCTTAACCCCTTAATCCACATTCTACAAAGCATTCTTTATTGGGAATGCTATAATTTTCCCTTATAACCATGTTATAAGGGAAAATAATGAAATCTCCAGATTACTTAACCCGAAACCGGAGTTCAGTGATGAAGTCCGGGTTCAGGTCTGGGTACCAAACATGTCGACTTTTCCCACGCGCGTGCAAAACGCATTACAAAAGTTTGCACACACTCCGAAAAATCGCACATTTTCCCGCAACGCACCCGCCTCTAATCCGGGCGTCAAACGTGGCGCCCGTGTGAAAGAGGCCTAAGGCCCCTTGCAGACGAGCGTGAGCGGTTTAGGTCTGGATGAGTTGCGGATGCGTTCAGTGAAAACTGTGCGATTTTGCAAGCAAGTACATTCAGTTTTGTTTGCGATCGCGTTCCTTTGTTCAGTTTTTATGGCGCCGGTACAATGCGATTTATTGCGTTTTTCACGCGCATGAGAAAAAACGGAATGTTTGCAAACAATATCTCTTAGCAACCATCCGTGAAAATCGCACCGCATCCGTGCTTGTGGATGCGATGCGATTCTCACGCAGCCCTATTTATATCTATGGAGTCAGCGTTGCGTGAAAATCGCAGAATATAGAACATGCTGTGATTTTCACACAACGCAAAAGTGATGTGTGAAAACCATCGCTCATGTACACAGCCCCATTGAAATGAATGGGTCTGAATTCCGTGCGGGAGCAATGCGGGAGCAGAATACTAGCTCGTGTGAAAGGGGCCTAAGTCTAAGGGGTCTTATACTTGAGAGCGCAGAACAAGCTTTCCAATGTCTTTAATCATTTAGGATCGTGTCAATTGTGGTAAAATCACCTTCCTTATAAAAGAAAGCCACCAGTCCTTAGCAATGGGAAAACATTTTCAGCATTGGGGAAATCTTGTGATTCTACCGTGACTCATGGGTGCTGTTATTTCCCTATGGGTCCCTTACCCTTTTATTGTTCTATGTATAATAAGAAGTTGCACAATTTTTCAATAGTACATTTTTCAAGAGTTCTGCTTGCTGTCACTCAATAGAAGCCTTCATTGTCAATATTCAGATGATGACATTGTACTTGCTGTGTGATAGACACACAGGTGCCCGGAAGTTATGAGAGCCCTGTCCTATATTGGGCCGGGCACATATTTGTCCTTCACATGACCAGGGCAGATTTTCATTCACTGCAGTAAACAATAGTGTTGCAAAGCCACGAAGGACACTGCCATAGTTCATTACCAGAGAATATAATACACGGAGCGTTTTCCCTATTTGTCCTTGTCTTGCCATTTTTAACTTGAGCGTCCCTCCCAATGACATAAAGTTCATTAGCCCCCACTGTAGTGGACTACACAGGTCGTCCACCCTGCAGACAATTAAAATCAAAACTGCAAATATAAGCAGAACAACATATTGTAAAGATGGAGCAATATAGGAATAATTCATTAACCAACTATTAGGGAGCATTCACACGACTGTATAATTGGATCCGCATCCGTTCCGCAAATATTACATTTATTAGTAATGAGAGTTATAATTAGTGTCCTATTGGCGTAATAAACTGAAAAACAGCAAAACAGTGTCAAGAGCAAGCCTGGCCATACAGACAGTTATAATTATTCTTCAAACATTGTTTTCTATTTTAACTCTATAAAACATTATGATTTAGCGTAAATAGATTTTGTCGATTTTACCCAGAAAATACAAAAAAACAAATTTATTTCAAAATGATAGCAGAAACAAAGATTTGTTTCCTATTTTAACTCTTAGGCCTCTTTCACATGGGCGTCATGTTTGACGCCCGGATAAGAGGCGGGTGCGTTGCAGGAATATGCGCGATTTTCCCGCGCGGGTGCAAACGTTTGTAATGCGTTTTGCACGCGCGTGAGAAAAATCGCCATGTTTGGTACCCAGACCCGAAGCCGGACTTCATCACTGAAGTCTGGTTTCAGGTATTCTGGAGAATTTATTATTTTCCCTTATAACATGGTTATAAGGGGAAATAATAGCATTCTTAATAAAGAATGCATAGTAAAATGAAGAGGAAGGGGTTAAAAATAATAAAAGTTAACTTACATTAGCTGATCGCGTAGTTGCGATCTGTCTTCTCTTTTCAGCTTCAGCTAACACTCAGGACCTGATGACGTCACATCACATGGTCCAATCACATGGTCCATCACCATGGTAAGATGGACCATGTGATTGGACCATGTGATGTGACGTCATCACAGGTCCTTTAGTTCTTAGCTGATGCTGGGAAGAGAGGACAGATCGCAACTACGCGATCAAGTGGCTAAGGTAAGTTAACTTTTATTATTTTTAACCCCTTCCTCTTCATTTTACTATGCATTCTTTATTAACCTCTTAAGGACGAAGGGCGTACATGTACGCCTTCGTCCGCACTTTAAAGATGGCGCCCGCTCCCGCACGGAGCGGGCGCCCGAGCTGCGGGTAAAGCTTGATTCATCAAGCTGACACCTGCAGCTCATGTCCGCGACCGGCAGCGATGCCGATCGCGAACATTTAACCCTCAGATGCCGTGGTCAATCCTGACCACGGCATCTGATCGCAAAAAACCGAAAGTTTCACTTTGCGGTTCTGGCTCCCTGATGGCCACAAGGGGGAGCCGGAGCATGCATGTAGTACCCTAGGTTTCTGTGAATGAAACCTAGGGTACTACATAGTATTCCTATGGAGCCTATGACTGTAATAGGCTCCATAGGAAATATGTGATTTTCTCATATATTCCAATGCTATTGCATTGGAATATATGAGAATAGCAATCTGATGATTGCATCTTATAGTTCCCTATGGGAACTATAAGAAAGTGGTAAAAAAAAAAAAAAAGTTTAAAAATAAAAATTAAATAAAAAAATATAAAAATTCAAATCACCCCCTTTCCCCAAAATGAAAATAAAATAAATAAAAAATAAAAAATTACACATAATGGGTATCGCAATGTGCGAAAACGCCCATACTATAATAATATTAAAAATATTCACCATACGGTAAACATAAAAACGGAAAGAAAGCGTCCAAATGGCTAATTCGCCATTTTTGGACGCTTCATTTCATAAAAAAATGAATAAAAAGTGATCAAAACATCATACGCACCCCATAATGGTATCAATTAAAAGTTCAGATTGCCCGCAAAAATGAGCCCCTACACTGCTCCATACGCATAATTACAAAAAGTTATAGGGGTCAAAACATGGCGACAAAAAATAAAATAAAAAATTCCCACTTTTAATTGTTTTTTCACTATCAAAACGCAAGAAAAACTATACATATTAGGTATTGCCGGATTCGTACTGACCTGAAGAATAAAATTAACCAGTCAGTTTTATCGCAAATCGAACGTTGTAATTTAAAAACCCGTAAAACTGTGGTGAAATTGCTTTTTTTTTGCAATTTCACCCCATTTGGAATTTTTTTCCCGTTTCCCACTACATCACATGCAAAAATAAATGGTAGCGTTAAAAAGTACAACTTGTCCCGCAAAAAATAAGCCGTCATATGGCTATGTGAGCGGAAATATAAAAATGTTATGGCTTTTGGAAGGCAGGGAGCGCAAAACAAAAACGCAAAAATCCCAAAACCCCCGGTCCTTAAGGGGTTAAGAATGCTATTATTTCCCCTTATAACCATGTTATAAGGGAAAATAATAAAGATCTGGTCCCGTTGCTAAGCAACCATGCAATGAAAATCGCACTGCATCCACACTTGCTTGCGGATGCTTGCGATTTTCCAGCAGCCCCATTCACTTCTATGGGGCCTGCGTTCCGTGAAAAACGCACAATATAGAGCATGATGCGATTTTCACGCAACGCAAAAGTGATGCGTGAAAATCACCGCTCATGTGCACAGCCCCATAGAAATGAATGGGTCCGGATTCAGTGCGGGTGCAATGTGTCCTCCTCACGCATTGCACCCGCGCGGAAAACTCGCCCGTGTGAAAGGGGCCTTAGAGGACTTTGCGATTTTCCATTTTAGCGTTTTTATTTTTCACTCTCCGCTTTCCCAGAGTCCTAACTTTTTTATTTTTCCATTCACATAGCCTTCTGAGGGCTTATTCTTTGCAGGACAAGCTCTACTTTCTAATGGCACCATACAATGTAGTGAGAAGTGGGAATAAAATTCCAAATGGGTTGGAGTTGGGAAAACTGCAATTCTGACACAGGTTTTTATTTTTATTTTTACGGCGTTCACTATGCAGTAAAATTGACCTGTTACCTTCCTTCTCCAGGTCAGTACAATTACAACAATACCACACTAGTATAGTTTTTATTGTGTTTTAATACTGAAATAAAAAATTAAAAGCCTTGAACAAAAGATTTTTTTTCATCACCATATTCTGACCTCTATGACTTTTTTGTAGTTATGTGTATGGAGCTGCGTAAGGGCTCGTTTTTTGCAGGGCGATTTGTACTTTTCAGTAATACCGTGACTTTTTGATCACTTTTTATAAAAAAAAGTTTTGTGAAGTTGAAGTGAAAAAAAATGGAGAATTTGCCAATTTTCTTCCCGTTACGCCATTTTCCATATGGCATTAATTTTGTTATATTTCAATAGTACGGGCATTTTTGCACGTGGCGATGTCCATGATGTTTATTTTTTTATTGGTTGAGTATTTTTATTTGGGGTGATTTTAATATATATATATATCACAAAGAAGAATGGCGGCACTGACAAAAGTATTACAGGTGGGTGCACGCTCTTAGGAAATACGCATCTTACCCCAAATATAAAATGAAGAACAAACAGCACTCCTGGGATCCAAAAAATCTTAAGGGGACTTATAAAGAAGCACCTTGCACCCCTGCTGATCAGTGGTTCTTCAGTAGCTAGACAGCTCTGTCCATTGTGTAATGGATGGAGATGGTTACTGAATATTTGCTCTCATTCAATGGCAGAGAAGTGCTGCAATAACCAGCTCCATCTGCAACACACAATGAGTGGACTGGTGTAGTCACGGTGCTGATTTCTGCCATTAGAGCTACTGCACACCAGCTCATCTGTGGGGGGTGCAGGGTGTCAGACTACTGATCAGACATTGATGAACTATCCTATGGATAGGCCATCACTTATAAAATCCTGGGCCCCCTTTAATGATGCCGCAATCTATTGTAGACTGCAACACTGTCACAGGGAGCACCCTGCCTCTTGCTCATAACACAACATGGCCTAATTGTGATATAGAGCATTACATATCCAATTTAGGAACACACTTTGTGGCCTTGAAGTGCCTAATGAATTGGCTAGGGACTACAAGCGATTATTTGGACTATACAAGGTTATGCAAATAAGCTCTTAAAAAGCTCTGCCTCTAATGCCACCAGATGGAAGGCAGCTATCCTATAAGTTAATGCTCAACCCTTTAAATAGGCCTTGAGACATGACATGGATATTAAATAAACCAGCCCCTCATCTGCAGACAACTGTTTCAGGGTAATTGCCCTTTATCAGTGCAGATCAGAGAGCACTGGCTTAGCTGGGTGAGAGGCCTAAATCAGGATTTGGTGGGTATTGTCGCTCCTTGGGGAGATCACCTTAATAGGCATGAGGCCATACCTGCTCCTCTGGAATTCTGGGAAGAAAGGGATGTAAATGAGCTCTTAGCAAGTTCCGCCTCTAATGACACCAGATGTAAAGTAGCTATCCTGGTGGCATTAGAAGCAGAGCTCTCAAAGAGCTTATTTGCATACTCTCTTCCCAGAATTCCAGAGGAGCATCGCCTTGCCTATGAGTCTTCTTAAGCCATTTAGGCGCTATCCATAAGGAGATAGTGCCCCCTGAACCCTAATGGGATAGTTATACTGCTCTCTGTATGAAAATGGTTGGGACTTCATGTGCCCTTTTACAAATAAAAGACTCTAGATTGGCAGTATTGGGGCAGCTGATAGATGCCATAATTGTAAGAGACCTGTCTCTACAACAGCTGTTCACAAAGCAGAGGACAATAGTAACAAATCTTGAAGTGAGCAATCAGAAAGGAAGTTCTCACCCTTTTCGTGTTACACTGTTGGGTACAAAATACTGAAGGGCAGTGATTAACAATGAATTCTAAATTAGCGTTTTTCTCAGCTTCCTTGTGACAAGTTGACATGAACCAACAGTGGGACATTCGAAACTAAGTTGCGAAATCTAAAGACAAATGATAGTGCTCTGCTTGCTCAGGCATACTCCTGTGGATAATGGTTCATTGTAATAATAATCCTTGTCAGTTCAGAAATCTACACCTCATTCACATGAAGGCAACAGGAAGTTGACTTACTAATCTTCTGCAACTGATCAGTGCTCGGAATTTTTTTTTTTGGGACTTGATAAATTATATGATTGTGTTCAGCTTCCTTAGGAGGAGCTGGCTGCATATGGATTTCTAGAGTTGACAGTGAACTCAAAAACAGTTGTGTCAAGTGAAATGCAGTGAGCTCCCCCTAGTGGTGGCTGTTGGTAGCCGGTATGGCCATCTTGTACAAGCACAGAAGTAGTTTCAGGAACTTGCCTCCTGCCATCTTGAAAGCTATATCAGTTGTATACCCTGCCTCATAGTTCAGCACACTACTGTTGGAAAATTAGGGTGTACTTAAGGGCACATGGCTATTTACTGCCCATTGTGTGGTCGTGACAGTTGCAAAATATTAATGAACGACCACTGACACGCATAGCACTCTAATAGCACACAGATACGGCTTGTGTAAATGTGCAATTAATACGGTGATAGCCTATTGTTCCCACATGTACTATTCAATGAAACAGGTTGCCCTACACCTCCTATGTACACCCCATAAAATAGTAAGACCCAATCTCCCCAATACCAGCCTGTAGCAGTGGAAAACAAGTGCTTGACTGTTAATGAAGCTTTCAGGAATCACCAGTACAATACATCAGGTAAAAATAGCTTTGCAGAGCAGTTGGGTTCTGCCATTCCCTAGATGGATGGTCAGGAAGCCCTGGGAGCCCCACGACCACCGATCACACAATGATTTTCTAGCCTAAGCCTTAAACTTTTTTTCCCAATAACCCCTCCGTCCTAAATTGATTACCTTTAGTCTCAGTGATTAGGTCCGTTATACTATGTTAGTAAAGGACCAACAATGGCTCTGAGTATGTTTTGTGGTCAAGGCATCAGTTGTCTCTTTCTCACTCCAGTCAAGACCCTATTAATTCTGATAAAATCTGCGTATTACGAGTGTCTGTTTTTCAGTTACTGTATACTTCTTTTAATGGCAGAGCTTGAATACAGCCAAAGAAGCAAGATTAAATTTAGAAATAGAGATTCACACAATCACAGCATTACTGCTCCACCTAGTGGTAAGACTACAGCATAGCGGTCATGTGCAACCGTGGTAATTTAGTATATCAGACTGCCTGCTGAAAAGCGTGAACAAAGTAGTAGTTTTATTGTTACTTTCAGCTTATCCCCTTCAGGACCTTGTGATTTTCCAGTTTTTTGTTTTCATTTTTTTAACTCTCTGCCTACCCAGAACCATAACTTTTTTATTTTTCTATTCACATAGCCGTGTGGAAGCTTGTTTTTTTGAAGGACTAGTTGCAGTTTCAAATGGCACCATTTAGTGGGAAAATGGAAAAAAAAAATCATAATAAGATGAAATTTGAAAAACATGCAATTCTGCCACAGTTTTATGGGTTTTGTTTTTATGGTATTCCCTATGTGGTAAAACGGATCTTTATTCTATGGGTCAGTACGATTACAGCAACACCACATTTATATAGTTTTTCTCATATTTTAATACTGAAAAAAATATAACACTGTGCAAAAAAAATATTTTTTCTTTGCATTTCCATATTCTAACCCCTATAACTTTCTTATGGCTATGTCTACAGAGCCGTTTGAGGATTCGTTTTTTGCAAGGCGATGTGTAGTTTCTTAATTATACATTTTTGCATTTGCATATGACTTTTGATCACTTTTTATTTCGATTTTTTTTTTTGGGAGGTGATGCAAATAAAACAATGGCGAATCGTCCATTTTAATTTTTGGTGTTCACTGTGTGGGATCAATACGTTTATATTTTAATTGACCGGCATCAAAGGGGTTAATCTGCCAGGGTTTTTAACAATGCCGGAGATTACAGCAGGGACCCGGTTGACAGTAACAGCAGGGCCCCTGCTTCTGATTGGGCAAGCAAGTTTTCGTGGCCGCTCGATCAATGCACCGTACAATATACGGTCACTGCCCCGAGTCTAGGAGTTTATGCATTATCTTTTTATATTACTTATTATATTATTTTTTCTGCTCACTTATATAGCGCTGACATATTCTACAGCGCTTTACTGACTTTATCATCACTTTGCTGTCCCCAGTGGAGCTCACAATCTACACTTCCTTTGTCTTTGGAGTGTGGGAGAAACACAGAGTACTCTGAGGAAACTCACGCAAACACAGGAGAACATACAAACTCCATGCAGATGTTATCCTTGGTCGGATTCAAACCTAGGACCACAGTGCTGCAAGCAGGGCCGAAGTTAGGGGGGGAGGGGGCGGGCCAAACAGGGAAATTGCTCAGGGCCCCCATCCCTAAATGGGGCCGCCCGCTGAGCTGCCCAGACACATGTGGAAAAGAGCTGGTGCTCCTGGTGAGTTTAGAATGTCGCCCTTCTAATAACCTGACATATTTGCTGCCGGCCCCTCTCTCCTCTATGTGCTGCAATAAATGACAAGGGCTGCTTGTTGGCAGACATAACCTGATAGGTAAAGCTGGACAGTCCAGACCCCGGACTAACTTGAGGGGAGATAGCCTGCAGAAAATATACAGGACCCCCCTCCCCCACTGTAGCTGTTTTTTTAACTATTTGCTGCCTAGAACACAGTTGTCTAAATATAATCAGTGGCGGATTATAATAGGGGCGTTTGGGTCGGCAGCCCCAGGCCCAGGGTGAGTGAAGGGCCCATCGCCGATTCGCCATCCCAAATGCCCCATTTGCACCACCACAAAGTTCAAGAACATTAATTAATATGTTAATACTCTGCAGCAGCAGCACACTCAGTTGTGCAGGACGCACGCTTCACTTACGCTCTCCCTGCTGCAGTAACAGCCGGGCCCCGCCCCCATCAGTGGTGAAAGCTAGGAAGAGTGAGGACTCGGAGCGGGAACATGACCAAGTCCTCCAGCACAGAAGGCGAAGCTGCTTATCCCCGCCGCCATCTGTGATGACCTCAGTAATGCCTGCCCCTCTCTTCTCAGCGCCAGCCAGCTTCATCAGACCGCGGGCTGGGTCTGTGCACGGCAACTACAAGAAAGCTGCAAGCTACCTCCACCTTCCAGCAGCAGAAGCCAGGAGTGCCAGAGTGAGCAGAGAAGCCAAAGCGCCATAGTAATTTAGAATGAATTTTAATGCTGGGCAGCAGGGCAGGGCAGTGGGCTGTGTGAGTGTGATAGAGGCACTCATTTAGAGCAGCAGTGGCAGAGAGACTTACTGAGGCCAGCAGCAGCCATTTTAGTCAGATTACAGTCACTCTGCAGCTTTGGCTCTAATCTGACTGAGATGGCTGCTGCTGGCCTCAGTCTCTCTGCCACTGCTTCTCTGCCTCTCTTTTGACAGGTGCCACTGCCCAGCACACCAAGTGTGTTTGACCATCAAAATGATTGATCACACACCAAGTGTTTGAATATCAAAATGGTGGATTATTCATCCTTCTCCTCACACATGCCCAGCAGTGGTGGATTACTATAGGGAGGTTCGGGTCGGCAGCCTCGGGCCCAGCACCGCTGAGGGGCCCAACCCCGATCCAAATGCCCACATACTGTGGCGGGGCATTGGAGCGCATAGTTCCCTGACCCGCTGCCGATCACCGCCATAAGCTTCAGGCCTAGTAGGCCTGAGGCCTATGTGGTAGTGAAATCCTGGCGCAGGCGTGCGTGATGACATCATCATGCACACCTGTGTCAGGATGCAGCACAGTGAAGTGCGCGCGCCTGCCTTCACGTGTCTGGACATAGGTGAGAATTTAGCTTTTAGGGGTTTTTTTCTCTTTTTTTTTTTAGTTTTTTTAGTTTTATGTGCCAACTTTGGGGGACATGGGGGGGGGACACACAGGAGGACATGTGAAAAGACAGTACATTGAGGGGGAAATTGCAGTATGGGGGCTATGTGGAGGAAAAATATTATGGTGGGATTACTGTGTGGGGGCAAATGATTATGGGAGGGATTACTATGTGGGAGCAAATTACTATATGTAGCAAAATGGGGGAAACTACTGTGTGGGGGCAGTGTGGGAAAACTATTGTGTGGGGGCAGTGTGGGGGAAACTACTGTGTGGGGCAGTGTGGGGCAAATTACTATGTGGGAGAAATTACTGTGTGGGGGCAAACTACTATATGGGGGCAGTGTGTGTGTGGGGGAAATTACTATTGTGGGATTACTATGGGGGGTAAGTCTGGGGGAAATTACTATATGGGGGCAGCATGGGGGGGGCTTGCTATTGGGGAGGCAATGTAGGGGCAATTCTATTATTTCTGGGGACACTATACAGGGATTATCACCTGGAGCACAATATAGGGTGTTAATAATATTGGGGGCACTCTAGAGGACATTATAGCTGCGGTGGACACTATAGGGACATTTGGGGTAATTTATCAAACTGGTGTAAACTAGAACTGGCTTAGTTGGCGATAGCAGCCAATCAGATTCCACCTTTCATATTTGACAGCTAATTTGGAAATCCAGTTCTACTTTACAATAGTTTGATAAATGACCCCAATTATGTCTACTGGGGTCACTATTTTTTTCAGCAGTATAGTACCTGGGACATTGGGGAGCACCACAGGCACAGTATTGGGGGTGGCAGCAGGATGACACTGTCGGGACACTAGAATGGGGAGGTTGATGGAAAAATTGAGAAATCTAACGTGTCTGTATTACAAACTCTGTGGAGATGAGATGCGTCTGAAAGAATTTGTCATTGCGGTCTAACGGAGGAGAAGAGGAAAGAGAAGGTCTACATGACAGGAGATGTCTCTAGATGTAAGAGGTATGTGGTGCTGTATTCTTCTCCAAGTCTTTTTTATTATAATTCTATGTATTTTAAATTTGGCGACCAAATTTTTCAGTTTAGGAGCCAATTTGGGGTATTTTTTTTGTCTGGAGATGTCATATGGCCTAGGAAGAGACTGTGGCACTCACAAAGCACCGCAGCCTCTTCATACAAAAATAAAATAAAAAATTAACTAAAATGGAGGGAGGGGCCCAAGTTGGGTAGACAGCCCCGAGCCTATCATGCACTTAATCTGCCCCTGAATATAATGTAATATTTATAATGTATCTAATGCTTGTCTATCTCACAAATATCTTTATTTCTGCATACTCTATCTACCCATATATCTTTATCATCTGTATCTCTTATATCTATCTATCTATCTATCCATCTCATATCTATCTATCTAGAAAAAATTCCACGCTGCTCCCAAAAGTTGTTCAATGCAACGTTTCAGTCGTCTTACCAGGACTTTTCTCACAAAATGATGGAAATAACTGACCAAAGAACTGAAGTGTGAACTGGGCCTTACCTGCTTCCTGACACTGGCTCTCGACTTTGGTGCTCTCCAACCTGTGCTCAGGTTCTTGGATGTCATCATCCATTTTAACGCTGCCTGCAGCCAATCGTGGGCCATAGCGGTGACTTCTCCCCTTGCGTCAAGTGAATAAAGTACAGTACTTCAGAATTTGGAGCCCCGCTTTTAATTTTGCCCAGGGCCACATTTTGTCTAAAACCGGCAACGGCTGCAAGGCACCTGAAGACATCCCCTTCATTTTTGATGAGGCACATTTTTTACAACTTCCATTGATCACAAATTTGACAGAAATCTGGCGAGTCACCCTTTGCATTTCACATTTCCAAGGATTGTTTTACACAAGCATACTGAGTAACTAGGTGAGGCCAAGGAGTGCTCATACTAAGTTTTGCAGTAGCCCTGTGAGATCTGTGTATGGCCCCAGGTAGCAAGTGAGCCTAGTACTGCAGCTCAGTCTGATTTGTTGGCAGTACACTGTAACTGCGTACCTCACAACTTTTGAAAATCGCAAAGAGGAACAATATATGCCGGCATGCATCATGGCAATTTTGTTCATACTAGGCCATGTCTCTAACTCCACCCAAAGCATAATTACTGACCCCCCTCACAACTGCAGCAGCCGGGGATTGGTTAGGTGAGTGTAAGTTCCTTAATTTTTTACAGCATGTGGAGCCCCTGGGACTAATTTTTTTCTTGCGCTTCAATATCCATTTAAATATTAGCACATAAATCATCAAATTATAGATATTTTAATGTAGAAATTGCACCAAATAGAGGAATTACGGTCTAATACCGTATAAAGGTAGAAACCATACAGATAGTTTAGTAAGGAGCAATTTAGTAAATGTATTAATGCTATTTATGCATTATTTCCCCAGGTCAAAAAGAGGGACATTTAATGATCAAAGAGGGACAGAGGGACTTGGGTCAAAAAGAGGGACTGTCCCTCCAAAAAAGGGACACTTGGGAGGCATGTAACGGTACCTTTCATCTGTAATTCCGTGGTACTTACATGACTGTAGTCAAAGCAAGCAACCATTTATCAGACACACACTATAGGGCATAACTTATACACATGCCAAAAAAAAAAGTTATACTGGCCCACCGATGTACCAGAGGAACCTCCAGTAGGCCCAGGCTCAGATTCAATAAAGATCCAGCAGAAGACAACCCCATTTGGAGCTGACTTTAGAGCCATACACTTTCTAGTAAGACATTGGTCTCCAACTCGTGGCCTTTTAGATGTTACAAACTAACTGCCAGCATGCCTAGGCATCCTGAAACTGTCAGGACATTCTGGGAGTTGTAGTTTGTCAATAACTGGAGAGTCACAGGTTAGAGATGAATGCATTAGGTGTATTTTTTATAATGTGGTTCACAAATGGCTTATTAGAGCTAATACATGATAAAATACATCATGTGTACAATGATAACCATTCTGTATGGATGGAGGATGGACTGGCTCTCAGAATTATTTTCAATGGTCAGCCCAAGAAACTTTTTGGCATACCCCTTTAAGAGGGGTACTTAGGTACACATAAAATGTGATCCAATGAATCAATCCAAATCAAGGTAACTTCATCTAACTTTCTTATGAGTTTCCTCAGTATCACATCCTGTGAGTTATAATGAAATAAGACAGGAAGGTGACTGAAACTTCTAGAGGTACGTTGACACCAATGGCCCGACAAGGGGCAGATTAATAAAGACTCTGCAGGCCTCAGTTTGTTTCCCTCTTGGAATTAATAGTGTAATTAGGGTTTGGTGAAATTCTCTATAGAAGAGATTTGAGCATTCTTCCATGTCAAGGACTACAGAAATTAAAAGTGCTGGGTAGTTAAATGAAGGCTAAATAAATCTCATGAAACGCGTTGGGCCATACAAGGAGTTTGATGGGGAATTTCACGTGAAATGTAAATGTAATTTGGTGTAATCTATTACAATTAGGCATTGGTTCTAAATATAACCATTAAGGGGGAGTGAGAGTGATTGAAGATGAGGTTTCATTAGAAATGAAAATCTGATGATTAAAAACAAAACTATACAAATCTCAAGGTGAATTGTATTTGATGTGTAAATGAACATATAACAAAATTTCATTTTACTAAAACGTGATTGGTGCTTAAAGGAAAGTTACTTTTTACTACCTTATTGTAGTAAAGAGATCCCATTAAAATGTATATGTACAGACATGCCTGGCGCTAGCACCCGGCAAGGTCGGGCAGCTGCCGGGGCCCACTGCTTCTGGGGGGCACACTGAGCTGCTATGAGCACTTCCATCAATACAGATGGAAGAACTCATTGCTGGAGCTGCTGTCATTTCACTTACGCAGTACCCCTTCTGGAGGGCCCTCTGATAGTCAAATGAGGCTGCTGCAGAGACTCAGACACGCCCCCTCTACACGTGCTGCCTGAGGACAGTGAGGAGAGAAGATCGTACATCCATGGTCCCTGGCCCCTGTGCCCCTGTGTCACTCCTCTGCCTCTCATTATGGTGGTGTCTAAACCGCATGCACCATAAGGACCTTCTAATGTCACAGGGTCATATGACTGTGCCCCTCACCCTGTATTGTGCCCCCTTATACCCTGCTCCAGCAATGATAGGTATGTGAGCGGGCCACTGGGGGTCAATACACTGAGGGTCCCTTACACAGTATAATGACCTCCAGTGAATCCATTTAGTATAATGATCCCATTGACCCTCCATTCAGTATAATGACCCCCAGTGCCCCCTCCATACAGTATAACCCCCAGTGTGGTGACCACTGGGGGTCATTATTCTGAATAGGGAGGCGACTGGGGGTTATTATTCTGAATGGAGGGCCACTGTGGGGTCATTATACTGTGTGTGGGGCCACTGGGGGTCATTATTCTGAATCGGGGGGCGACTGGGGGTAATTATTATGAATGGAGGCCCACTGTGGGGGCATTATACTGTGTGTGGGGCCACTGGGGGTCATTATACCATGTGGGAGCCACAGGGGGACATGTAAATGTAAAAAAATGCCTGAAGGGGGCCCACTGGTATTTATCGCCCAAGGGCCTACATGAACCTGGAGTCGGCCCTATGTACAGATTAGGGTTGATGAACACTTTTTTTATTAGAATATTTTGGCTGGAAATAATAATGTGACCCCTCCAACTACTTTAAAGAGGGCCTGTCAGCAGGGCCTGTTTGGGTGATCGCTGCTGGTTAAAATGATACCTGTCTTGTGAAAATTGGTTGCAGCATTCCTGAGAGAAATTACTTTTATTCCACATGCAAATTAGGCCCTTCAGTGACTGAGGGGCATGGCCAAAACTGGAAAGCTGAGAAGCTAAGAGAATCTACACCCTATCATTTAGTGCACTCGAGTCCCCAGAGAACGCTGCAACCGATTTTCACAAGACATGTATCATTTTAATCACCAGGATCAACCCAAACAGGCTGCATGCCTTGTTTAATATGGATGATTCTTTTGCCTGGTACTCTTTAAGGCATTCTCCAGATTAGAAGATTAATAAGAATAAACAGTAAAGGAACAAGATGACTATATGAGAACACATGACCTTCCATTCATCTAAAGTGATGGGTCGTGCTGGTCTTTCGCTGACCGCCATGACCTGGCACTTTAGATGAATCGCTTCGTAGTTACTAGACCTGCTTCCTAAAAGACTCTGCAAAAAAAGTCTTTCTAGGTGGAAGCTCAGAAAGATTGACAGGGCAGACAGAGATTTTAGCGGGATCATTGTTATGTTGGAGCTCCTCCTCCTGGTCGGTAGAATCAAAGGATCTAGAGAGCGCATCTACTTTGATGTTCTTGTCTGCAGCACGAAAGTGAAGAACGAAATCAAAATGGGCAAAGAACAGGGATCGAAGATTAAATCTCTGTGCAAAGTGCAGATAGATGAGGCTCTTGTGATCAGTATAGATCACAACTGGAAAAGCAGCTCCCTCCTCAAGATATCGCCATTCCTCCAGGGCCATCTTGATTGCCAACAACTCTCTATCCCCAGTCGAAGAGTTGCACTCAGGAGTGAAGAAGGCTTTGGAGAAAAATCTACAGGTTCTCATCTTACCGAAGGAAGACTTTTATGAAAGTACCACCCCAGCCCCAATAGTTGATGTATTCACCTCAAGATAGAACTGTTTACTGGTAGAGACAAGCAAATTTTTTAAAAATTCTATTCGGTCGGGTCGCCAAATTTTTTGAAAAAGTCTATTTCCTGGCTGCAGAGAGCCTTTATAGTGGTGTAGAACACTGTGCCTTGCAGTTACACTCAAAGGGAATCTGCTCTGGTAGTGAATAATACTGTGAGACACTACGACATGCAGATGACAGGCGTCGCTCTTAGAATCACTGCACACTTCAATTATTTGGGCAGTCATGGGGCCAAAACTGACCAAATAACTCAAGTATGAACTCAGCCTTACAGGTTCATGTTAGCGCCAAGAAGAAGCGCACTCCTTTTACACCGTGGTCAGCTGATTCCATATAGATGTCTACAGTACCTGTTCTATTAAATGCTTATTCAAGTAGAGCACCTCGACAGAGTGGAGAGGGTGTCAGCAGTAAGTTTGTGTCAACGTCACTGATTATTTTGGCCTTCCTCTGATCCGTCAGAACAATAACCCCCAAAAAACGGATCCTGTCTGTGGAGCATCCGCCTTCACTTGGTCAGCATTTGGTCATTAATCCATCAGTATTGCTAATGCACAAAAAAAACAGGAGTGGATACAAAACAGAGATGACACGTGAATGGAATATTTGCATGTCTTCTGTGTTTTGTACCCACTCCTGCTTTTGGCTACCAAATCACAAACTAATAATGATGGGACCATACAGGCCTCACAGCTGTTATACAGACAGGATCCGCTGTGTGTCTCAGTTTTCCTTCCTTCTGACAGATCAGAAGAAGTGTCAAATAAATGATGATGTCAGCCAGGCCAAAATGCTGGCCCAGTCATGAGGAGGCCACAGAGTGTCACAATGACAGTGTGGAGGTGGAAGCAGTGGCATCATAAGGCCACAGAGTGGCACAATGACAAAGTGTGGAGGTGGTGGCAGCAACAGCATCAGGAGGAGGCCACAGAGTGGCACAATTACAGTGTGGAGGTGGAGGCAGCATCAGGAGGCCAAAGAGTGGCAAGGTGACATAGTGTGGAGGTGGCAGCAGCATGAGGATACCACAGAGTGGCAAGGTGACATAGTATGGAGGTGGCAGCAGCATGAGGAGACTACAGAGTAGCAAGATGACACAGTTTGGAGGTGGAAGCAGCATCAGGAGACTACAGAGTGGCAAGGTGACATAGTGTGGAGGTGGCAGCAGCATCAGAAGGCCACAGAGTGGCTAGGTGACATAGTGTGGAGGTGGCAGCAGCATCAGGAGACCACAGAGTGACCAGGTGACATAGTGCGGAGGTGGGTGGCAATACCAGCTAAAGATGGTGGGTGAAAGAAGGAGCACTTGGCATCAGATGTGCGGCATCAGGCGGGTGGCAGCATCAGAATAGTAGCTAAGGCAGGTAGCCAGGAGAAACCGGTCTCTTTTGTCAAAGTGTTGGTGTGGCACCATGGATGATCTAGTCTGATGCATCAGGCATTAGTGGGTGGAAATCCTGGCTGATCCACGCCTGATTCATCTTGACAAAGGTCAGTCTCTTCACATTTTGGGTGGACAGGCAAGTTCTTCATGGGGTAAATAAGGCCCCCGCCTCACTAAACACCCGCTCTGATGCCACACTACTGGCTTGGCAGGACACCTTTTCCAGGGCAAATGCTGCCAGTTGCAGCCACAAATCCAGTTTGGCTGCCCAGTAGGCAGCGTATGGCTCATCCCTCCTTGACGCAGCGCCGACACCATGTTCTTCCCATTGTTGGTCACCATGGTTCTGATTTTCAGTTGTCATGGACAAAGCCAGGATTAAATTTCTTGATGAAGGACACGGAGCAGTTGCTCCCCTGTGTGACTCCGTTCTCCCAGGCAAACGAGGTGCAGAACAGCGTGACACCGCTGTGCCCTGCACATGTGGTATGCTGGAGGGGCACTGTGAATTGTCCCTGCAGTGGAGGCTGAGGACACGGTGGCAGATGAGGAAGCAGAGGCGGACATTGTCGCAGGACCAACAGTGTGAGAATGTGGAGGTGGAAGCAGCATCACCTGGACAAGTTGCAGGTGTGGCTATGCAGGAACCACATTCACCCAGTGGGCCGTAAATGATATGTATTGTCCCTGACCGTAGTTACAGCTCCACACGTCGGCGCTGCCGTGCACTTTAGCAAACACCGACAGGCTCAATGACTAGCCCACCTTCTGTTCTACATGTGTGTGCAGGGCTGGTACTGCCTTTTTGGCAAAGAAAGGACAGCTCCTCCACATCTTGGCTTGCCAGTAGCTGCTGACTGTCCTCTAGTAGCTTGTCCTCGTTGTATAGTGGAGCTGAGCTCACAGCATAGAATACTTCTCGGGCTGAGGGAATAGAAAAGGACAGAGGCAGGTTGAGGACAGGTGAGGGAACAGGGCCTGCTCCCAGGCCATGCCAACTAAGGGTTGTGTCTGACAAACCCACTGACTCTTGGCTGGGAGTGTCTGATGTCACTTGCAACGAAGTCGAAGATCGAGTCAACCATTCAAGAACCGATGGATTGCTCTTCACGACTCGACCACTAGCTGACACTGGGAGCTCAGGCCTCTCGAAGTGACCCCTGCTGCCATGGCCCCTTACTCTGCTGCGACCCCATCCTGCGCCAGAAACATTTAGGCCTTTGCCACTCCTCTGTGCAGGGTTTGGCGCTTCTCTGTCTGACATACTGTTAGATCAAATAGATAAATAAAAAGGAAATTAAAACACCCCCAAAAAATCTGTCATTTTCTCACTTCACCACACAATGGTTAATAAGCTCTTATTTTCCCCACTAATACCCACAAAATGGGCTTTATAACATATAACTGCACCGCTGAACGGCAAATATATTTTACTTTTGCCACTAATACACGACAAAAAGGGCTTTAGAACATATAACTGCATCTCTGAACGGCAAATATATTTTTCTTTTGAAACTAATACATGCCACAAAAGGCTTTAGAGCATATAACTGCACCGCTGAACGGCAAATATATTTTTCTTTTGCCACTAATACACGCCACAAAAGGCTTTAGAGCATATAACTGCACCGCTGAACGAACGGCAAATATATTTTTCTGTTTCCACTAATACACGCCACAGAAGGATTTAGAACATATAACTGCTTCGCCGAGCGGGCAAATATATTTTTCTTTTTCCACTAATACACGCCACAAAAGGCTTTATAACATGTAACTGAACCGCAAATATATATTTTCTTTTTTCACTAATACATTCCCCAAAACGCTTTAGAACATATAACTGCACTGCTGAACTGCATATATATTTTTCTTTTTCAACTAATACACGCCAGAAAAGGCTTTAGAACATATAACTGCACTGAATGGCAAATATATTTTACTTTCGCCACTAATACAAAAAGGGCTGTAATTTTCGCACTTCACCACACAACGGCTAATAAGCCCTTTTTTTCCCCACTAATACAAGCAAAAAATTCTTTAGAGCATATAACAGCACCGCACAAGGGCAAATAAGACATGGAAATATTTCCTTGTAATAAACCCTGCCTTCCCAGAGTTCCTTGCTCCATGTCCTCACACGTGCAGCAGCCATTTTAGGAAAAAATGCGATTTGTTACCACGAATCGCAAGGAAATTCAGATTCCGTGAGAATTAAATAAAACCTGAAATTCTGACCGAATTCCACTTCGTCAACTTCGATTCACTCATCTCTACTTACTGGCATTGGGACAATAGAGTACTAGAGCCAAAGAGAAGGCCTGTTTCAAGGCTTGGAAAGCCGATCTAGCTTTATGGCCAAACGGCAGGGCACAGAATGAAGGGAACGCCATATGGTTTTTGGAAGGTGGATTTTGCTGGACTGGGTTTTTGACACCCTGACCTATTTGAAGCCCCCCGATGCACCCCTAGAGTAGAAACTCCATAAAAGTGACTCTATCTAAGAAACTACACTCCTCAAGGTATACAAAACCGATTTTACAAACTTTGTTAACCCTTTAGGTGTTCCACAAGAGTTATTGGCAAATGTAGATGAAATTTCAAAGTAAGTTATAAAAGAGTACCTGGGTGGCTACTCCTGGTATGTCAGTGAGCAGTGAGAACAGGAGCTACAATCACACCCACAGTGGAGGTACCATTTTCCTCCCAAAGAAAACAGTCTCTGCTCCGATCGAAGAATCTACTACACCGAAAGGTACCCACGCAAGCGCAGTGAATCTTTACTTGCGCAAGTGCATTCAATCTCTGCCGCCAGTACGGGGTCACGTGGGACGCCGCGTTCAAACCCGGAAGTGCGCGGGACGCCGCGCGCGGAGACACAAACACTGCAGCTGGCAAGCGCTGGGAAGCAGATGGAGAGAGGTACGCCCGAGGAGGGTAAGACAGTTTAATATATATGTGGGTGGACTGTAAGAACTACTGGACGATATTAAGTGGATATCTCCACAAGGACAATATAGTGAAAGCTGCAATGGATACCTAATTTTTTTACCTAGCGTTTTGTGAGTTTTGACACACTTGTTAAAACTACTGCTCGAATTTGCACACTGCTATCGCACAGGTTGCTAGTGGTAACGGAGGGTGTGCACTACCCTCCTAACCTTCCCACAAGTTTGCAATCAGTGTATAACTACCTGCCTGACTAATCCTGCAGGGTACTCGGTGCTGTGAACATACACCCTAAAGTAAATAACTGTTTCCTACTGTTTCCTACTCAGTGTTTAGCAACTCGAGCAGAGCTAAAACCAACAGATTCTGTCCCCCAACATGTTTCACCAGATAAACTGGCGTCTTCAGGGGAAAGGACAGACTTTCACCCGCCTATAGTCGTTCAGTGACAGTTAAGTGACCCAGAAAACAATGATTCTGCAGTGTGGGCCCATTGTTGGCCTAGTAGGCTTTAATGATCACCTTAGATGATCACAAAGAAAATTTATGTTTTTTCTATGAAAAATTATCCAGCCGATCGCTTTTGGTCTGTTCACAATGAAGCAACGACCTTATCATCTGGGGTGTGCCAACATTGCCAACACACTCATAGAGGTTATCGCTTCATTGTGATACGCAAGCCCCTTCACCACAACAAGGTAACGATCACGAAGGGGAATTGACACATGTATGTGTCTTTTTTTTGCTTTGTTTTTGCAGCCACAGCGCAGCACCAGAGGCCAGAAAAATTAGGCATGTACACATGCCAGAAAAATTAGGTATTGTTGCAGGCTGTGGCGATGCGTAGGACTTAAAAAGCTCCGCATGTCGTCCGTCAACAACACGTCTGTAAAGCGTCCTGTCCTTGCCGGCGAGGTCGTGGTAGGAGGAGGATTACTTTCACCTCTTCCCCTGTTAGATTCCCGTTGTGCTGTGACATCACCCTTATACGCTGTGTAAAGCATACTTTTTAACTTGTTTTGCAACTGCTGCATCCTTTCCGACTTCCGATAATTCGGTAACATTTCAGCCACTTTCTGCGTATACCGGGGGTCTAGTAGCGTGGCCACCCAATACAGGTCGTTCTCCTGCAGCCTTTTTATACAAGGGTCCCTCAACAGGCATGACAGCATGAAAGACCCCATTTGCACAAGGTTGGATGCCGAGCTACTCATCTCCCCTTCCTCGTCCTCACTGATGTCATTGAAGGTCTGTTCTTCTCCCCAGCCATGTACAACACCACGGGTCCCAGATAGGTGACAACAACGAGCACCCTGGGATGCCTGCTGTGGTTGGTCTTCCTCCTCCTCAAAGCCACATTCCTCCTCTGACTCCTCTTCCTCAGACTCCTCTTCTAGCGTTGCCGCAGGTCCAGCAAGCGATGATGATAAGGCTGTTTCTAGTGGTGATGGTGACGACAACTCTTCCTCTTCACGCTCATCTACAGCCTGATCCAGCACTCTTCGCAGGGCACGCTCCAGGAAGAAAACAAATGGGATGAGGTCGCTGATGGTGCCTTCGGTGCGACTGACTAGGTTTGTATCCTCCTCAAAAGGACGACTGAGCCTATAGGCATTGCGCATGAGCTTCCAGTAAGGTGGCAAAAATATGCCCAGCTCCGCAGAGGCTGTCCTAGCACCCCGGTCATACAAATACTCATTGACGGCTTTTTCTTGTTGGAGCAGGCGGTCAAACGTTAGGAGTGTTGAATTCCAATGTGTCGGGCTGTCGCAAATCAAGCGCCTCACTGGCATGTTGTTTCGCCGCTGAATGTCAGAAAAGTGCGCCATGGCCATGTAGGAACGCCTGAAATGGCCACACACCTTCCTGGCCTGCTTGAGGACGTCCTGTATGCCTGGGTACTTACACACAAAGCATTGTACAATCAGATTCAACACATGTGCCATGCACGGCACATGTGTCAACTTGCCCAAATTCAATGCCACCAATAGATTGCTTCCATTGTCACACACCACTTTGCCGATCTCCAGTTGGTGCGGGGTCAGCCACTGATCCACCTGTACGTTCAGGGCGGACAGGAGTGCTGGTCCGGTGTGACTCTCTGCTTTCAGGCAAGTCAACCCCAAGACGGCGTGACACTGTCGTATCCGGGATTTGGAATAGCCCCTGGGGAGCTGGGGGGGTGCAGTTGATGATGTGGAGCAAGACGCAGCAGCAGAAGAGGACTCAGCCGAGGAGGTTAGCGAAGAGGATGGAGTAGGAGTAGTAGAGAAGGTGGCAGCAGGCCTGCCTGCAAGTCGTGGCGGTGTCACCAACTCCGCTGTAGAGCCATGCATTCCATGCTTGGCAGCCATCAGCAGGTTTACCCAATGCGCAGTGTACGTGATATACCTGCCCTGACTGTGCTTTGCAGACCAGGTATCAGTGGTCAGATGGACCCTTGCCCCAACACTGTGTGCCAGACATGCCATGACTTCCTTTTCCACAATAGAGTACAGGTTGGGGATTTCCTTTAGTGAAAAAAAATTTCTTCCGGGTACCTTCCACTGCGGTGTCCTAATAGCTACACATTTTTTGAAGGCCTCAGACTCCACCAGCTTGTATGGTAAAAGCTGGCGGGCTAAGAGTTCTGACAAGCGGGTGACTCTGTGACAGTGGCTTCTTACGCTCAAACATTTCCTTGACAGACACCTGACTGTGGGCAGATGAGCAGGAACTGCTGAAGGTGAGAGGCGGAGTGACGGGTGGTTGAGAGGGGGCAGGGAGGACAGCAGTGGTTGACGTGGCTGAAGATGCTGGACCAGGAGGAGCATAGTGGCTTTGAGTTTGTGTGCTGCTTGTACTCATGTGTTGATCCCATAGGCGTTTGTGATGTGAGATCATGTGCCTTTGCAAAGCAGTACCTAGGTGGGTGTTGGACTTCCTACGACTAGGTTTCTTTTGGCACAGGTTGCAAGTGGCATCGCTGTTATTAGAGGCAGACACACACAAAAAATGCCACACTGCTGAGCTTTGCAATGACTGCATTCTGGTGGTGGCAACAGCATGCGTTGATTTGGCGTGCTGTCTGGCTGACCCCGGGTGCCGATACATGCTGTCTGACTGTGCCACTAGCTCCTTGCAACGACCTCCCGCTGCTTCCAACTCGTCTCCTCCTTCTCTCTGTGTCACGGTCTGGAGTCAGGCTCAGAGGCCAGTAGCAATAGCAGCGGAGCAGATATTCACACTGGTCACCCTGGCTGATGACACGGGTTCACCTGAGGTGCGGGGTCTAAGGACTAACCGGTATTCGCCAGAGCTCCAGATGGTGGAGATGGACTTTGCTGCGTGTTAGTACCAGGTCGCGGTCCTCAGGATAGCCCCAGCAGGAGGTGAGCAAGTCGAGGTTCAGTAGCAGATATAGCAGACGGGGATTAAGCAGAAGCGTAGTCGAGGAACAAGCCAAATGTCAGTAACGGATGGTAGCAGAGAAACGGTCAGCAGCAGGATAGACGGGAGCGAGATATTGGCTGGTAAAGGCACAATATTCTGGCAACCAGGAAGTGCAGAAACATGGCTTAAATCAGAAAGTTCATGGGAGGAGCAAAGAATTTAAGGTTCAAGGCAAACAAGATTCAAGACAAGATCATTCAAGGAATTGTCTAAGGAACTGTCTAAGGAACTGTCTAAGGAACTGTCTAAGGAACTGTCCAGCATTTCAGGTGGCTCAGCAAGTAGAGGCACCGCCAGACACAGCAGAGTTCCCAGGTTCAAGTCCAGATCCTAATAGTACTCCCGTCCTCCCAGAGCCAGGTTTGTGAGGAAACCTCTGGTGGAATTCCTTTGTTAATCTAGGGGCATGAACATCCTCATCCGGCTCCCAAGAGTTTTCTTCTGGCCCATATCCTTCCCATTGAACCAGATATTGTAATTTTTTCCGAAAAATCCTGGAGTCAAGAATTTTCTCCACCACAAATTCTTCTTCACCCTGTACTTCAACAGGTGGAGGAGGAGGATGAATTCTTCCAGAAAAAGTATTTTCATGAAACGTTTTAAGTAGCGATACATGAAAAACAGGGTGAATCCTCATATTGTCGGGAAGTTTTAGGCGAAAAGTGACCGGGTTGATTTGAGCAGAAATCTCAAAAGGTCCCGCAAACCTTTGACCCAACTTAGCACATGGAACCTGAACCTTCAAATTTTTGGTAGATAACCAAACTTTGTCACCTACTTGAAAGGTGGGAATTGATCTCCGATGTCTGTCAGCAGCCTTCTTGTAATATTCCTGAGCCTCCTTCAATGTATCCATCAATTTCTCCTGGATCTCCTGTAATGAAGTTAATCTATCGGTAACAGCAGGAATTGGAGTTGAAATAGGTAGACCTAGAATAAAAACTGGATGATACCCAGTGTTTAGGAAAAAGGGGCTTTGGGAAGTGGAGCTATGTTTAGAGTTATTATAAGCAAATTCTGCCGTAGGAAGGTGGTCCACCCAATCATCCTGAAGATAACTCACAAAACATCGAAGGTATTGCTCCAACATTTGATTGGTCCTCTCGGTCTGACCATTAGACTGTGGATGAAAAGCTGAGGACAGATTAATTGTTACACCCAACGCTGAGCAAAAACTTCTCCAAAATTTAGAGGTAAACTGTACTCCTCTGTCAGACACCACATCATCAGGAATTCCATGTAGTTTAAAAACTTCCCGGACTATTACTTCTGCAGTATGTTCGGCAGAGGGTACCCCCTTAACTGAAATAAAATGAGCCATTTTAGTGAGACGGTCCACAACTATCAGGATGGTGGTCATCCCTTTAGAAAGGGGAAGGTCGACCACAAAGTCCATCGAAATTGACCCCCATGGTCTTGATGGAACGGGCAGTGGTTGAAGTAACCCCAGAGGAGGAGATCGGGGTGTCTTATTGCGAGCACAGGTTTGACACGAGGTCACATAACTCTTGACATCTTTCTTGTACCCAGGCCAGAGTTCCTCTGTCTTAGAAACCCCAAAATGACCAGCAAGTTTAGAGTTGTGAACCAATCTGAGGGCTTCTACTCAAACTGATTCAGGTACATAGAGGCAATGCGCTTGAGTCCAAAAACCGTTGCTGTACTTGAGGTTAAGGTCTTCAGGAGGATGATTAAGAAGTGGGTCATTCTCATACCCCTTCTTGAGAAGATTAAGAAAGGTCTTAGAACTCATGGCCCCTAGAAAGTTCTTTTGAGGCAGGGTCGTACATTCAGAGTTGCTTTCCTGGAGAGGCCCAGACAACATTCGTGACAGGGCATCAGCCTTACCATTCCTTGACCCAGGGCGGTACGAGATAACAAAATTGAACCTCGAGAAGAATAGGGTCCAACAAGCTTGTCTAGATGACAACCTCTTGGCAGAACGAATAAATTCTAAATTTTTGTGATCCGTGAGAACGGTTACAGGGTGCTTAGCCCCTTCCAGCAAATGCCTCCACTCAGAAAATGCTTGCTTAATAGCCAGCAGCTAGTTGTTTCCAATGTCATAATTCTTCTCGGCTGGAGACATCAGTCGAGAAAAATAAGCACAAGGATAAAGCTGCATTTTTTCTCCAATTCGCTGAGAAAGAATAGCTCCCACAGCAGAATCTGAAGCATCAACTTCTACGATGAAAGGTAGTTCAGGATCTGGATGTACCAGTATTGGTGCAGTAGTGAAGAGAGTCTTTAGTTTACTAAAGGCAGCCTGTGACTTGGGTGACCACAAAAAGGGTATTCCTTTCTTTGTCATCTGTGTAATTGGAGCTATTACCTTGGAGAAATTCCTTATAAATCTCCTGTAAAAGTTGGCAAATCCAACAAATCGTTGTATCTCCGTAACATTCCTAGGGACAGGCCAATCCACCACTGCTTTTATCTTATCGGGATCCATGCTTACCCCTTCAGAAGAAATTATGTAACCCAAGAACTGGATCTGACTTTGTTCAAACTCGCATTTCTCTAGTTTGATGTAAAGTTGATTCTGCCTTAGTCTCTCGAGGACAATACAGACATGCTTGTGGTGTTCTTCCAAATTATCAGAAAAAATGAGAATATCATCCAAATAGGCTATTACAAACTGATCCAGCAAATCTCGGAAAACATCATTAATAAAATGCTGAAAGGTTGCAGGAGCATTGCACAGTACAAAGGGCATGACCAAATACTCAAAATGTCCATATCTGGTTCTGAAAGCAGTTTTCCATTCGTCTCCAGGACGAATGCGGACAAGATTGTATGCCCCCCGTAAATCTAATTTGGTAAAGAGCTTGGCGGAGCGGAGTTTCTCGAGCATTTCTGGAATCAATCGAAGTGGGTAGTGATTTTTAATTGTAATCCTGTTTAAGTTTCTGTAGTCGATACACGGACGCAGGGTTGAGTCCTTTTTCTCCGCAAAGAACAAGGCTGCCCCAGCAGGAGAGGTTGAGTGTCTGATAAAGCCCTTCTCCAGATTCTCATTAAGCCACTCCCGGAGCACCTTCAGCTCAGGTTCTGATGAAAAAAAAAGGCGACCAAAGGGTATTTCTGCCCCTGGAAGCAATTCAATGGGGCAATCATAAGAGTGATGAGGAGGCAGCTGATCGGCGTTCTTTTTATCACAAACGTCCCAAAACTCAAGATATTGTGGAGGTAGCTTGTCATAAGACTGGGTGGTTACCATAACTGCTTGTGAATCCAGGGTTGGTGGAGGGCTTATTTGATAAGATTCCCTGCAATGTTTTTTGCAATGGTCAGAGGTAAAACTAAAAGAACGTGTTTCCCAGTTGATGGAGGGATTATGGATAGAGAACCAAGGAATGCCCAGGATGATAGGGAACTTGGGTGATGTGATCAGCTGAAAGCTGATAGTCTCCTGATGGTCAGTCTCAATTAGGAGTTTAAGTGAAACAGTCTCATGGGTAACAGGTCCTGAAGATAAGGCCATCCACAGTTTCCATATCAACAGGGGTGAGTTTATTTCTTAATTGAATGTTATGGTTTTGGGCAAATTCAATGTCCATGAAATTTCCCCCGGCCCCTGAGTCCAGCATAGCAGAACAAGGTATTTCACCATCGTCAACGATAAGTTTTATAGGGATGATAAAATGAGTTGATAAGGAATTAACTTTATTTGCTTCCTGAATCAAAGGAGAGACAGACTGAGAAATTAAGTTTATTTGTTCAGATACAACATCAGTTGCTGCAATTGTTCTTCTAAATTTATTGGGACAATTAATTGCGTAGTGTCCAGCGTTTCCACAATAAAAACATAAGTTCTCTGAACGTCGTCTTTCTTTCTCCTGAGTAGTAATAGATCTTTTAATAGCATCCACCTGCATAGGTTCAGGACTGTCACAATCCGGAAGAACTCTTGGACCCTTAGGAGTAAACTGACTAGTAGAAAAACGCATGTCGCCATTACTGCCTAGGATTCCCAGTCTCTCTTTTCTCCTTTCAATAAGCCTCTGATCAATTTGAATACATAATTTAATAAAAGCCTCAAGGTCTTCAGGACTTTCTACTCTGGCTAGCTTATCTTTTACTTATTCAGAGAGTCCTTGACAGAACTGACTTTTTTGTGCAGCTGGATTCCAATTGGTGTCTGAGATCCAACGTCGGAATTCCGTGGTATACTCTGCAACAGAGCGTCTACCCTGCCTTAATTTGTGTAATTTTGCCTCAGCAGTAGCGCAGTGGTTAGGATCATCGAAAACTTGATTCATAGCAGCCACAAAATTATTGAAATTATCCAGGATGACATCATCTTTCTCCACATAAGGGGAGGCCCAGGCTAAGGCTTCCTCAGTCAGGAGATTGATAATAAACAGCACCCTTTTCCTGTCAAAAGTAAATGCAGCTGGTTGCATCTGAAAGTATATACGACACTGATTAAGGAAACCTCTGTAATGGTGACGGTCTCCATTAAGCTTGAGTGGTAGAGGCATTCGTGCGTTAGTATCTACGGCAGCAGTATCGCGGGAACGAAAGTCCCGCAATTGTCTATGAAGATCAAGGATGTCCTCTTGTAGCCCTTTCATTTCAATTTGTAAATCAGCAAACTTTTCCTGGTAGTCAACACCAAATGCCTGCAACTCAGAGATTTGTACCCTGAGAGGAGCCACAGCAGCTGCTACAGCGGCCTCCATGTTTTGGGCCAGAATATTCTGGCACGGTCTGGAGTCAGGCTCGGAGGCCAGTAGCAATAGCAGCGGATCAGATATTCACACTGGTCACCCTGGCTGATGACACGGGTTCACCTGAGGTGCGGGGTCTAAGGACTAACCGGTATTCGCCAGAGCTCCAGATGGTGGAGATGGACTTTGCTGTGTGTTAGTACCAGGTCGCGGTCCTCAGGATAGCCCCAGCAGGAGGTGAGCAAGTCGAGGTTCAGTAGCAGATATAGCAGACGGGGATTAAGCAGGAGCGTAGTCGAGGAACAAGCCAAATGTCAGTAACGGATGGTAGCAGAGAAACGGTCGGCAGCAGGAAAGACGGGAGCGAGATATTGGCTGGTAAAGGCACAATATTCTGGCAACCAGGAAGTGCAGAAACATGGCTTAAATCAGGAAGTTCATGGGAGGAGCAAAGAGTTAAAGGTTCAAGGCAAACAAGATTCAAGACAAGATCATTCAAGGAATTGTCTAAGGAACTGTCCAGCATTTCAGGTAGCTCAGAAAGTAGAGGCACCGCCAGACACAGCAGAGGTCCCAGGTTCAAGTCCAGATCCTAACACTCTGTTTCCCCATCTGAACTTTTCCCCTGTTCTTCTTCTCTTCGAGCGGACACCCACGTGACATCCACGGACACATCGTCATCATCAACCACTTCACTTGTATCTGACAACTTAGCAAAGGAAGCAGCAGCGGGTACCACATCATCATCACACCGTACGTCCATGTGTGTAATGCTGCCTGACTGAGACCTATCCCTGTTATCTACATCCTCTGGCAATAATGGATGCGCATCACTTATTTCTTCCAACTGATGTGTAAATAAATCCTCTGACAGATCAAATGAAGCGGCTCTGATGCTAGTGTTGGTGGTGGCGGCGGGCGGGCGAGTGGTAACTTGAGAGGTGCCCGAAGCTGAGCTGGAGGAGGATGGTGCGTCAAGGTTCCGAGCGGAACCTGTAGAAGATTGGGTGTCCTGTGTAAGCCAGTCAACTATGTCCTCAGAATTTTTACGAGTTCAGGGTATGTGGGCTCTGAACACTGGGCATTATTCTAGGGCCAAAGGAAATCACAGCACCACGACGGCTCCTGCGGGGTGGCCTGCCTCTGCCTGTCATTTTTTTTTTTTATTAGTGGTAATGTGCCACCTGGTATGAGTGGTGGGCACTGGCAATGAGCACACTACAGTCAGTGGAAGTGGGCCTGACACACACTAGCAGACAACTAACCTTAGATTAAAGGGTAAAAATTAAATGCCTTATTGATCGGCAAGCTACTGTGCCACCCGGTATAAATGGTGGGCACACTACAGTCTGTGGAAGTCAGCCTGACACACACTGGCAGGCAACTAACCTTAGATTAAAGGGTAAAAATGAAATGCCTTATTTATCGGCAAACTACTGTGCCACACGGTATGAGTGGTGGGCACTGGTAGTGGGCACACTACAGTCAGTGGAACTGGGCCTGACACACACTGGCAGGCAACTAACCTTAGATTAAAGGGTAAAAATGAAATGCCTTTTTATTTATGCAAGCTACTGCGCCACACAGTATGAGTGGTGGCCGGGCACTGGCAGTGGGCACACTACAGTCAGTCGAAGTGGGCCTGACACACACTGGCAGCAGGCAGACAACTGAAATTAGATTAAAGTCTAAAAATTGAATGCCTTTTTTTAATGCAAAGTCCTGTGCCACACGGTATGAGTGGTGGGCACTGGCAGTGGGCACACTACAGTCAGTGGAAGTGGGCCTGACAAACACTGGTAGCAGGCAGGCAACTAAAATTAGATGAAAGTGTAAAAATTAAATGCCTTTTTTTATGCAAAGTGATGTGCCACACAGTATGAGTGGTGAGCAATGGCAGTGGGCACACTACAGTCAGTGGAAGTGGGCCTGACACACACTGGCAGCAGGCAGGCAACTTAAATTAGATTAAAGTCTAAAAATTGAATGCCTTTTTTTTATGCAAAGTCCTGTGCCACACGGTATGAGTGGTGGGCACTGGCAGTGGGCACACTACAGTCAGTGGAAGTGGGCCTAACACACACTGGCAGCAGGCAGGCAACTGAAATTAGATGAAAGTCTAAAAATTAAATGCTTTTTTTTTATGCAAAGACCTGTGCCACACTGTATGAGTGGTGGGCACTGGCAGTCGGCACACTACAGTCAGTGGAATTGGGCCTGACACACACTGGCAGCAGGCAGGCAACTGAAATTAGATTAAAGTGTAAAAATGAAATGCCTTTTTTTAATGCAAAGTCCTGTGCCACACGGTATGAGTGGTGGGCACTGGCAGTGGGCACACTACAGTCAGTGGAAGTGGGCCTGACACACACTGGCAGCAGGCAGGCAACTGAAATTAGATTAAAGTGTAAAAATTAAATGCCTTTTTTTAATGCAAAGTCCTGTGCCACACGGTATGAGTGGTGGGCACTGGCAGTGGGCACACTACAGTCAGTGGAAGTGGGCCTGACACACACTGGTAGCAGGCAGGCAACTAAAATTAGATGAAAGTGTAAAAATTAAATGCCTTTTTTTATGCAAAGTGATGTGCCACACGGTATGAGTGGTGGGCAGTGGCAGTGGGCACACTACAGTCTGTGGGCCTGCAGCCTCTCACACACAGGCAGGCCAGGCAACTGCAATATATATATGGAGAAAAAAATAAATAAAAGCAGACTAATGTAGCAGCCCTAAAAAGGGCTTTTTGGGGTGCTGTGACGCTGTCCTTACAGCAGATGAGTCTGTGGACACAGAACACTGGCCTAGCTAATGGTTTCCCTATGAATTCATCAGCAGCACAGGAGCAGCTTCACTCTCCATGCTCTCACTAACACAATGCAGCTTCAGACTGAATCTAAAATGGCTGCCGTTTTTATAGGAGGTGGGAAGGTGTGGGAGGGAGGATGCTGATTGGCTGGAATGTGTCTGCTGACTGTGAGGTACAGGGTCAAAGTTTGCTCAATGATGATGTATGGGGGGCAGACCAAACATCGCATATGTTCGCCCGCCTCGGCGATCGCGAACAAGCTATGTTTGCCGGGAACTGTTTGCTGGTGAATAGTTTGGGACATCACTAATGAGATGGCGGTTTGATTGTTACTATCTTTTTGATCGCTTGGTATTGCACTTTTTGTGATGTAAGGTGACAAAAAATTGCTTGTAAGGCCTCCCGCACCGCCTACGCCGCCCTCAACCACCCCAACTGCACCCCCGCCACCACAATATGATTGGGGGCTGCAGGGGAGTTAAAATTTCACCGTTTAGGCACATTTTAAGTCTCTGATCCCCGCAATCAGAGACCGCAGAAAGAGCTGCAAACCGCAGGTCCGAATTGACCTGCGGTTTGCAGCGATCGCCGATACAGGGGGGTCACAGGAAATACTCATGACTTCCTTAAGTACCAGGACACCATGACGTACTGGTACGTCATGTGTCCTTAAGGGGTTAATAGTCTCTACAGGCGTTGGACTGGAATACAATATCGATCCACTATGGTTTTCTGCAGGAAGTTTCCTGCCGATCTGGAATCCATAAGCGCCATCTCGGTGAATCGATTATATCCAAACGACAACGTTGCCGGCAAAGTCAGGGGTAGAGAGGAATTATCTTCACCTAGGATCGCCTCTCCAACAGACCTTTGCTCGGGAGTTTCACAGCTTCAGGGGACAAGAACAGTGCAGATGACTGGCACCGCCACAATAAAAACAAGGTCCTCTTGCTCAACTGAGGTGACATTCCTGTTCAGTCAGCCCGACGTGGAAGGCTGAAGGGTTTGAGCTCGCTGGGAAGAAGATGCCGAATGAAAAGCTCACCTTTCACATGCTACTTCTGTTACGCCCCAGAGTGGCATTACCACCTGTACACCTCGCTACTGTCTTTATTGGTTAACCTCATGTCATCATGTGTATTTATTCCAGGACCAAACACTGCATTTCCTATTTTGCAACTGTTATGTTCACTTGAAATGTGCCTGGTTCACCAGCAGGTGGCAGAAAACAAGGCAGAGCTATAGTTACATAGAATGGAGCTTTCCATTCCATTCTACACCACCCTCTGTGATGGAGTGGGCAAGTCCCACTTCCTGGAGGAAGGGTGGGGACCATTTTTTACAGCAGTCTATCTTACCCCATGCTAGGGGAAGGAAGCAAGTGCTGGGCACGTCTATGCTGGATGTGCCCAGGCCAGGCTAAGCCAAGCCAACCAGAGCACCTTCAGCTCTGCTGGATGTGGAGGACACAGCTTAGAGCCTCAGGAGCCAGGAGGAGAGTTCCCTGGGACATTTTATATTTAAGAGACAGACTACAAAGAGAGAAGTTGCAGCATAAAGAAGAAGCTGAGTCATACAGTCAGCCTGTCAGTACAGCAGAGCCAGAGAGCAACAGATGTAGTATGGCTGAGATTGCCAGCTACAGTTTTAATGCTAAAGCCTGCTGGGACACCACGACAAAGTTTGAAGATTGCTTCTGATGAACGTTTATCAAAGTAAAACTGCTATTCAACTTCATCACAAGGTCTGGACACAATTATTTCTTTAAACTCCTCAACTATACCCCCCTATTTGCTGCTTTGGAGCCAACGCCTGGGATCCAGTAGTATCCAGGAAGGAGCACCGTGACACAAAACATTAAGGGACATTTTGGGCCAACCTATACCACTCGGCCATTCCTACACCTGGGTACACGGGTCATCTTTAGGGCCCCAGGGGGCGGCCCGTTTCCCTTCTCTGGCATGTTCCTGAAACCCACAAATCGATCTAAATGGCCAGGGAGATGAGGTCATCCAGGGTGGAAGGAACATCCCATCCGGCCAGCTCGTCCTCAATTCTCCCGGAGAGACCCTCCCAGAAGGCGGCGACGAGTTTTCCAGCCCAGTTGAGAGGCCAGTGTATGGAACTTGCCTGCATACTGACCCATGAACTGGCTCATTTGATGCAACTGCATTATAGAGGACGCGGCTGAGGTGGTGCATCCCCGCTCATCAAACACGCAGCGGCAGACCTCCAGGAAAGCCTAAAGATCCAGGAGTCATTCCTCTCCCAAAGTGGGTTGATCCAGGCCAGTGCCTCTCCAGTGAGGTGTGACATAAGGAACGCCACTTTGGCTTGGTCTGAGGCAAAAGTTCGAAATGCAGAGTACATTGATTTATGAACCCCCGACATTGCTTAGGTCACCACTGAAGCATGGAAGGGTTGATGGGCAAGGTCTAGATCCTGGCACATAGAGAGATGGCGGAGTGGGATCCGGGTTAGCCGCAGCAGCAGGAGTTGGTGTAGCAGGGTTGGTGGATGTCAGGTCATTTAGGTGCACATTCACATTACGCACATAGGCTAAGATCTGATTCTTGCACTCACGCCCTTCGTATAATTCGGTGAGGCTGGGAGGGTTCTGATCAGTGGTGTCCATGGTCTAAGCAAACTGTAATGATCATCAGGTGCAAACAAATTTTTAAAGAATTTTTGATTGTTATTTTTCATTTTCCGTGTCACTGTCTAAACAAAAAACATAAATTCCTGCCGTTTTCGCACTAACCACTAAGCTTAATTGGCGCAACTTATTGGTCTGTACAGATCACTTTACTACAGTTATATAATATTCTAAACCTGCCTGTAATGATAGGGAGATATCACTTTTGTGTATAGATAAGGCTGGGTTCAAATCTGTGCTGTGAACTCCGGCATTCTGTTCCAGCAACATTCTGTTCCAGTAATGGGATCCGGCGGTAATCTGGTCACTGTATCTGGTGTGCATGCCGGCTTTCAGCCAGACAAAAAAATGCTACATGCAAAAAAGTGGCCGGATTACCGCTAGATCCCATTACTGTGAGTGGGGCTCCGGTGGTGATGTCTCAGATATAAACCCGGCCTAAGGGCTGTATTACACAACCATATTATCTAACCAATATCTGTCCAGTCAGACCAATAGTTGGGGTGAATAGAAAAAGATCTGTATGTGTAATAGGCCATGTGACCAATGATTGATCAGAAAATCTGTAATCAGAATCAGAATGGAACATTACTCATGTATGATCATCCACCATTTGTCATTTCAAGCTGATGTAACAGCTGAGGCACTTTTAGTATATTGGTAGCTTCAGTCACATCGGTATCTTTGCTATAAACCTACTTCTATTTATATATTGTTTGGCGCAAATACTATAGAATTGTTTTTGGCTTAGGCTACTTTCACACTAGCGTTAATACTTTCCGGTATTGAGATCCGTCATAGGGTCTCAATACCGGAAAAAAGGGCTTCCGTTTGTCCCCATTCATTGTCAATTGAGATAAAACGTAACTGAACAGAATGCTCCAAGATGCTTTCCATTCCGTTCTTATACTGGAGAGCAAACCGCAGCATGCTGAAGTTTGCTTTCCATCCTGGAATGCGGAGCAAAACAAATTAGTCATGGCCGACAATGCAAGTCAATGGGGACGGATCCGTTTTCGCTGACACAATAGAAAACGTCCACCATTGACTTTTAATGGAGTTCATGATAGTTTCACACTAGCTGCAAGGAGCTCCATCAGGCTGTTCCGGTGGGTGAACAGCCTGCTGGATCAGTGCTGCCTTTAGTGCACGTGTGGGGCCGGAGGTCTGCTCCGGCCCCATTGACAGCATGGCAAACATGCCGAGAGGCGACCAGAATAAATCTATGACATCCGGAGCCTGCCAGCCTGCCGGAGCTCCTTGCTACTAGTCTGAAAGTAGCCTTAGCTATAATACAACCGGATCCGTTCAGAACGGATGCAGATGGTTGTATTATTAAGTAACAGAAGCGTTTTTGCTGAACCCTGCCGGATCCAGCAAAATGCTAGTGTGAAAGTAGCCTTAAAGGGGTTTTATCACAGACAACCCCATTCAGTTGATGAGACTGGTTCCAGCTCCCAGAACCCCTAGCAAACAGCAGATCTTGACGGGGAACCCAGGGCCAGCCAAGGCATTTCCCCTGTAACGTAATACTACATGGTGATCATTACATAGTTGCTCATACCTACCAGTCAGAATTCAGCTCTCATTTCTTACACATTTTTATGGGAAATCAAGTCAGTGAGGAAGCCTTGGCTCCCATTGAGAACTACATCTTGGACTGACTGAATGTCAAAAAAAATTGTATTTTTTTTTTTAGCATAGTTGCAAAAAGGAACTTGGTAAAACAATTTTGGTACTGTAAAATTCTAGGAAGTGTGATGACTTTGACTTTGTGAGCTATTTCAATATAGAAATCATTCATTGTTTGGGGGTTGATCTTTTTTATAGACTTGAAATATGTATTTTACTCCTTTTTCTTCCTGAATTCCAGATGGAATGCCTGGATATCTGAAATGAAAAGTAAAATCATTATCATATATGTCAGTACCCTACCTATGGTTCCCATTAGAGACCTAGCTTTATATTAGCTGCTCAGCAAGCTGAAGACACCTATCTAATTCTTTATTTGTACATTTGGAAAAGAGAATGTGCTGAAACTGAAATAGAGCCACGTTCTCCATGAGTACCATATCGGCCTTATGCACGTGGTACAAGAAATGTTAATTAGCTACAGACATAGCCTCAATACCGATTTGCTCACTTTAATTCAGTACATTACGCCATACAGCTCGGTAAGATAATGCTATACTTGCTGACATTCTTGGTTACTTTAATTCAGTATAATATGTAGTAGATCGGGAAGAAGAACAATGCTATGCAGATGGTGGCTCCTGGGAACACGAGTTTAAAGTGGGAACCATGTCATCCTTGGGTCCAACATTCTATGAAAATATATAATTATAGCTTATACAGAAGACCAACTACCTTAGGGTACTTTCACACTAGTGTCAAGCTTTTCCGGTATTGAGTTCCGTCAAAGGGGCTCAATACCGGGAAAAAACGCTTCAGTTTTATCCTAATGCATTCTGAGTGGAAAGCATTCCGTTCAGTATGCATCAGGATGTCTTCAGTTCAGTCCCCTTACAGTATTTGGCCAGAGAAAATACAGCTGCATGCTGCGATATTTTCTCCGGCGAAAATTCCGGAACATTTGCCGGAATGCCGGATGCAGCTAAATGGGAGCCCTGCTGGGGAAAATGGAACTCTAACTGCTATAAAGATACATAACTAAAAATAAGGAATAAATGAAAGTAGATACATTTCTAATAATACATTATTTTCTATCCATGTTTTACAAGATGGTTAGAATCATTTAAAGGGCGTCTGTCACTTACTTTACACATATTAAACTGTCATCATTACCCTTTAGGTGATATAAACAGTTATAATTACCAAAGCCTGATGGGAACGTTAAAAATAAAATGGGAACCATGTCATTCTGAGAACCAACATTCTATGAAAAGATATAATTATAGCTTTTACAGAAGAGCAACTACCTTAGGCTACTTTCACACTAGCGTTAAAGTTTACTGGTATTGAGTTCCATCACAGGGGCTTTATACCGGAAAAAAACCTTTCAGTTTTATCCTAATGCATTCTGAATGGAAAGCATTCCGTTCAGTATGCATCAGGATGTCTTCAGTTTAGTTCCCTTACAATTTTTGGCTGGAGAAAATACAGCTGCACGCGGCGGTATTTTCTCCGGCAAAAATTCTGGAACATTAATTTCCATTGAAATTTATTAATGCCGGATCTGGTACAGAGTGTTCCAGAAAACCGGATCTGGTTACCCGGTCTGTGCATGCGCAGACCTTTGAATCTGTGAAAAAAATAAATGCCAGATTCAGTTTTACGGATGACACCGGAGAGACCGATCCGGTATTGCAATGCATTTGTTAGATTGATCCGCATCCGGATCCAGAAACAAATGCTAACCGTTTGCATATGGATTTCCAGATCCGGCAGGCAGTTCCGGGAACGGTACTGCCTGCCGGAATCCTCTAACGCAAGTGTGAAAGTACCCTTACAGATATGCAGCTCAATGGGAGCCCTGCTGGGGAAAATGGAGCTCTAACTGCTATAAAGATACATAACTAAAAATAATGAATAAATGAAAGTAGATACATTTCTAATAATACATTATTTAATATCCATGTTTTACAAGATGGTTAGAATCATTTAAAAAGCATCTGCCAATTACTTTACACATATTAAACTGTCATCATTGCTCTTCAGGTGATATAAACAGTTATAATTACCGAAGCCTGATGGGAACGTTAAAAATAAAATAACAAATCTATATTAATGATAAACATGTTAAAACATAGGGTGTATAAACCCAACTATAATTACATACACAGGCTAAGGGCTCTTTCACACTTGCATTCTGAGGATCCGGCAGGCACTTCCGTCCTGCCGGATCCGTCAGAACGCAAGTCGCCTGAAAGCATTAGAAGACTGATCAGGATCCTGATCAGTCTTCGAAATGCTTTCAGGTTACTATGGCAGCCAGGACGCTATTAAAGTAATAGTGGGGAGAGGGGGAGCGGTATACTTACAGTCCGTGTGGCTCCCGGGGCGCTCCAGAAAGAAGGTCAGCGATGCGCCGAAACGACGTTTAGCTTAAGGCCGCATCCGGATTAATGCCTTTCAATGGGCATTAATTCCAGATCCGGCCTTGCGGCAAGTGTTCCAGATTTTTGGACGGAGCAAAAAGCGCAGCATGCTGCGGTATTTGCTGCGTCCAAAAAACGTTCCGGTCCTGAACTGAAGACATCCTGATGCATCCTAAACGGATTTCTCTCCATTCAGAATGCATGGGGATGATCCTGATCAGGATTTTTCAGGCATAGAGCGCAGAGGACGGAACTCTATGCTGGAAAAGAAAAACGCCAGTGTGAAAGGACCCTAAGAGAGGCGTACACACTGTGTGTATGATACACTAATATAACACAGTGGATACCATGGACCCAGTGGTGTACTAGGAAGTCATATGTACCCCCGCTTTATCATTCATGATCCGATGTTTGCACCTCTGCTGGAAATAAAAAAGTCTGATAGGTAACACAAGAGTTGTATGTATACCTACAGACCGGCTTCACAGGACGGATTAGCAACTATGCTGCCTATAATGCACTAAAGCAGTAGACTGTCTCTGAACACTCTCAATTGCGGCTACTGCCGCCTGTCAGTATGTCCCCAACACTTAGAGACAAAACATGTGCACGGCTCGACGTGTTTCTGTGCCAGAGTATTGATGCCACTTCCTCAGGAGCACATTTGTGAGAGACAAGGTAACAGTATGTATCAGATTGTTGCCTGACAATTGGTAATCGGGTAAGAGTATCGGCGCTATGATGGCCGCATGCGGCCACATACACGCCGGAATTTAAAGGGCCAACACCCCAGCCCAACCCCCTAGGCGTGGTTACAGGCCCACTGCCAATCAGATTGGGAAAGCTCCATGCTGAACTGTCAGCGGGAACACCCATAGAAAAGATCCAGGTCACGGGGGAGTGCCACTTGGCACTAAAATACAATAAGGGAACATTACAGCAGCTATCTCTAGGGAATACATGTACATCGGGGAGGACACGGTGATGCCAGGAAAGAATCACTCCATTAGTGTGGATACTTGAAGTGTTACTATAAGGGCATAAATATGCAGTTGGCAGATGTCACCAGCAATCATTCTGTGAGTGTACACATCATAACATATTTAATAACTGATACTGTTATGCCACTGTATTACCAGCTTGTGCATAAAGGGTGCTACGATAATGCAAATAACATGTTAATGAACATAACACTTAGGGTATGCAGATGGCATGTAATGCATAAAATGCAAAAAATGAAGTTGCACTCAGACACGGATAAAGGCCAAATGATATATACCGTACATATTATATCAGCTGACAGAATTAACTTAATAGACGCCAATACTACGTAAGGAGGTACTCTCATATGTCATGTCCACAATCTTAACAATATGGAGAGAAGGTGAGCATGGGAGGCAGAAAAATGAACAGGCTAATGGCATCACTTAACCGCTATATCATAAAAGGCCTAACAGATGAACGATGTAAATGAAATAGCATCGTTAAGGCCACTTGGTTTGGTTGTATTCAACCTAAATATCCATTGGGCTTCCTTTTGAAGCAACAAAATGTCCCAATTGCCACCCCTCATGATCTTTTGACCTGTTCAATGCCTTGGAAGACCACAGATTTTGCCCTTCCATCATGACCCTCTCCTACATGGCGTGCTATCGGTGTGTCGTTAAATTTGGCTATATCTGAAATGTGCTCACCAATACGCAGTCTCAGCTCACGCTTGGTCTTCCCAACGTATTTCGCTCCGCAGATACATGACATAAGGTAGACCACCCCCACTTATTTACAATTGATAAATGATCTGATGCAATAAGATTTGTCAGTGGTACTACCAGTGAAGGTCTTACCCCTTCAAATGTATCTGCAAAATTTACATGAGCCACATGGGAAGGTACCCACAAGTGTGTTCTGTAACCACTGCTGTTGACTAGACCCTTGGTAGAAGCTGTGAACGAGACGTTCCCGTAAATTCTGACTCTGGTGATATGTGATAGCAGGATATGCAGGGATAATGCTCCCAATATCTGGATAAGTATGTGAAATATCCCAATTATCAGACAGTATCTGTCTTACTTCGTTATGGGCTTTGTCATACGTTCCAATAATTCTGAGTGTAGTATCACTTTGTTCCCTCACCTTGGCACACAATAACTGTTCTCTAATAACAATCAAAGAATGTTGGTATGCCTGTTTCAGAACACTATGTGGATATCCCCGATTGATAAATCTTTGTTGCAGTTCCCTGGCAGCGAGTCTGAAATCAGCTAAACGTGAACAATTCCTCAGGACCCTCAAATACTGCCCTTTGGGTATCCCCTTCTTCAGGGATATAGGGTGCCCACTCTCCCATTTTAGGAGATTATTTGTGGCAGTAGACTTCCAGAAAATAGTGGTGTTAATCCGTCTGGAGTCACTGATAGAAACCAAAAGATCCAGAAACTAAATTTGTTTATCTTGAATTTCTGATGCAAAAAACAGGCCCAGCTGGTTCTCATTAAGGGCTGCAACAGATTCCTTAAAATGTACCCTCCTACCTGGCCATAAAATTAGTACATCATCGATGTAACGAATCCATAATAAAATCGATGATGTGAATTTTGTTCTAGGGCTTTGCTGAATACATATTCTCTCTCCCTATCTGAGAATCAAAAACGAACACATTGTGCGTCAGGATGAAGTTTAACAACTCCGTGACGAACAGATTGTGGAAACAGTCTTAGAAGATGATAAGTATCTTTGGTAGAAGGAATCTCAACATGGAAGTTCTTTCCATCCGAACTGGAAACGACTTAAGTAATAAGTCCAGTATGCCAGTTGAGACGATTAACTTGTTTGTCTCTTAACAGAACAAAATCTCCTTCCTTTATTTAGGCCTTGGTTTTTGCCACCTTCTGCGTTCTTGCAAGAGGCAGAGGTACTTTCTTCTCCACCTTTTCCAGAACTGACTGGCGAGATGTTGTACCTGCTTCCACCGAAACATATAAAGGTTGTGCTCTTTGAAAACGCCAGATGGCACAGGAATATTTCCTATCTTTTCTGGTTTATTCTTGAGTGATCTTTTATGCACCCCAGATGTGGATTTCTTCTTTTTTAATACAGGTGATTGTCTGTTGCTTTCATTAGAAGCTTAGCAAGACTTGGTTCTCCTTGATCTTGCCAAAGATTTAGAGCGAGAGCGCTTATTTTGTGAGGCTGATTTAGATGTAGATTGCTTTCTGTCTATGGATCGTGAACGTGAATGCTCTTGTCTGCTTTTCACTTCTGAAATGGGATCTGTCCTTGTACGTACAGACTTGGGTTGTTGACATGCAGTATTTGTCATGGACATTGGAGGTGAACTTTTCCCTGTGGTTTCCAGAAAAGGCTGAGCAATATGAAAGTGCTCATCCGTTGAAGATGAGCAATGGGAAGAACTGTGATCCTCTTGGGAGCAATCAACAACTGCATATGGAACTGAAGGTTCTTGCAAAGTATCTGAAATGAACTCTTCCTCTGTTGAAGGAACTTCCTTTATAGAACGTTCAGAAGATACTTCCTTTACAGAATTAAACTCATTGTCAAACAGTTGACTGGAAGGCTCACGTTTCTGCGGTGTCTCATCAGAACTACATAAATCAGAAGGCTTGTTGTCAGTGAAGATATAGGATTCATTATGATAAACTGTGTGAGGACTGCAAAGCTGGGAAGGGCTTGAAGAGGGCTCAAATTGAGATCCTGAAGGCCTTTCTACCAGCTGCCCTTCTGTCCAGGAACATTCTTCTGCAGCTGACTCCTTGGGATTTAAGCTGCTTTCTGATGTTTTTAGAATATTTGGGCAAGGAACCTCTTGCACATAGTAGTGGTTAGAACACTGCCTGAAGTAAGAAGTTCGTCCCCCTCTTAATACGTCAGTTCTGAAGGAGTGTACTTGGCAGAGTCTACGGGCTCTGTCGAGACATACATTCCCCACGATTACCCAACCCAATGTAAGTTTCTGGGCATATGCAGCGTTGAAAGGGCCATTGCAAAGTTCAAGTACCTTATGAGCCTCAAGAATGTCTCTACTCAGCAAGAGTAAGATCTCAGCATGGTTATCATGGCAAGGAATCTCTCTGACTATGTTCCTGAGATGAGGGTAATGCTGTGCGGCTTCAGGTGTGGGAATCTTATCCCTTGCATCCGGCAATTTGTCACACTCTATAAGGGCTGGAAGAGAGAGTTTCTTATCTACTTTGATGGGCTATAGCATACATTCTTATGGTGTTCTCTAGTTGTGCAGTAGGAAACACATCCATGAGGCAAATCTTAGAACAAGACTTACCGCACACAAGTCCTTCTCCACATACCTTTGTGCATCTGGGCGTGACGGTTGTGGTTGGTCGGTCGGCATGGGGCTTGTGCCAGCTAACTGGTTCTAGGTTCCGCCTGATTGGTACCGGGTGAACAGTGGACACATGTACATCACTATTACATTCAGAACACTTGACTGGAACCTTACAGTCTCTGGCGAAATGCTCAGTGGATGCACAGCATCTGAAGCAGATATCATGACTCCTTAGGAACTCCTTACGTTCCTCAAAGGGCTTTGCTATGAAGACACGGCATTTCCTTAAAGCAGGGATGCTCAACCCGTGGCCCTCCAGCTGTTGTAAAACTACAACTCCCACAATGCCCTGCTGTAGACTGATTGCTGTAGGCTGTCCAGGCATGCTGGGAGTTGTAGTTTTGCAACATCTGGAGGGCCGCAGGTTGGGCATGCCTGCCTTAAAGGATGTGGTTTATCATAGATAGGGCAATGATGATTGGGTTCCTTAGGGCTTTCATTTCCATTGTTAGTAGTGGGCACAACCCCTGTCTTTTTTACTGAAATTAGACCTTTAAGGCCCCCCTGTCTGGGACTGAAAGTCTCGTGTCTCTGTTTAGTAGAGCCAAAGATGTTGGCTCCCAAGGTGTTGAAGCTCGGATCGTTTTTAGCTCTAGCCAAGTCCTTGATGAACCTACAGAAGAATGAAAATGGTGGAAAGGGAACACGATGTTGCTCCTTGTATTTTGAACCTGTTGTTGCCCATTGGTCTTGAATATTGAGGGGTAATTTCTCCACAATCAGGCCCACACCATGGGAGGTATCAAGAAAGCTGAGACCTGGTAGTTGCGGGTTTCCCTTGACAATCTCAAACTCAAGAAGTAGGTCGCTTAATTCCTGGAACCTTCGGCGGTCTGTATTGGATAATTCAGGAAAGTCGTATAGTCGTTTAAATAAGACACGTTTAACTACTTCCGAGCCGCCGCATGTCTGCTCTAATCTTTCCCATGCAAGACGAAGGCCTTTGACTGGTTCGTAAATATGAACGGTTTTGAGTCTCTTAACACAGTTTGACGTCCATGGACCTAGCAATCTAATTAGTAAATCAAGTTCTTGCATAGGCGGTACACCAAGGGTTTGAACTGTTGTCTTGAAGGTGGCCTTCCAACTTCTATAGTTCTCTGGGCGATCATCAAAGTTCGTAAGGCTAGTACTGATGAGGTCCCTGAGGGTGAGGTACTTAGCAATTTCTGATGCGTCATTTCTTTCCTGCATCATGGCGATTGGGAACTTCTCCCTCGCTGGCACCATCTGATACCCTATGTTTGGGGGTTGGAAGATGGAATGGAGTGGCAGCTGGGTTGAGCGCAAGTGAAGGCTTCACATCTGGTAATCACATTGGCGCCAGCGTCTTGGTTGCTATGTAACTAGTCTCAGGAGGTTTCCATCTGTAACACAACAGCTACCTCTAGTGGTGGTTGAGTCTTTTAATAGCTTACAGCAGGCAGACGATATTTACCCCAGAAAACAGGCTGAATACAGTTCCTAGCCTGTGCTAAACTGAAATTGCTAGAAGCTTCTGCGATCCTAGTGAATGCACTTTAGCATAACAGGAGACAAATGATGATGGCTATTACTTGGAGGAGGAGAATATTATTTTCTTAGCTGGAGAAGGAGAGTACTAAGACAATTCTTTTACTGTGGCATTTCAAAATGTCAGCTTTATACAATCACTCATCTGCGAGGTGACTTGTTGAATCAGACATTCTCCACTTACAGTTTACGCATCAGACACCCAGGAGTTAATCAAGTAGTCTTTAATCCGGAGATTGTATTACAAGATATGCAGGGAATCCAGATGGTAAAAGAATTATGCCAACAATATTATCCTTGATAAGAAGATAAGATTCTACTCAGATTCTACTCTGATTCTCCTCAGAATTAGAGCACACACTAACAGCAATGCATAACTGGGAAAACAGGAAGTGGCTAGACTGAACCAACTAGAAGCTGAAACAGAGGGGGGAGGAGAAGAGAGGAGCATACCAATACACAATGCAAGATATTGAAACGGAACACGCTCACATGCATATCCAAGGCGCAAAGTCTATTGGTGACTATTGATACAAATGTATCCACTGGTGTGGTGTCACCAATGGGAGGAAGTTTTCTGGAGGGTGATCTCAGAGTGGTAAAGGGACCATTTCCCATGTCATGTCCTCGCCTACCCCGACCTCTACTATTTTGCGGCCGCCTAAAGGACTGCGTATTCTGCCCCCTACTGACGTTAGCTGTTCTAATTCTGTTTCGCACTCGGATGAAGACACCTCCGTGTCCAATTCAAGCGCATCTGTATGTTTGGAGCTGTAATCAAAGATCCTCCCCTCTCTGAAGTCATTTATGTCCCTATTAAAGACCAAATTTTATTTTTTTCTTTCAGCTGAGCAGTATACCTTTCAGTTGCCAATTGAAGACTAGATGATTTTTTGCAGAACTCAGCCCTAGAACAAAATTCACATCATTGATTTTATTATGGATTCGTTACATCGATGATGTACTGATTTTATGGCCAGGTAGCAGGGTACATTTTCAGGAATTTGTTGCAGCCCTTAATGAGAACCAGCTGGGCCTGTTTTTTACATCAGAAATTAAAAATCACAAATTTAGTTTCTGGATCTTTCGATTTCTATCAGTAACTCCGGACGGATTAGCACCACTATTTTCAGGAAGTCTACTGCCACAAATAATCTCCTAAAATGGGAGAGTGGGCACCCTATATCTCTGAAGAAGGGGATACCCAAAGGGTAGTTTTTGAGGGTCCGGAGGAATTGTTCACATTTAGCTGATTTTAGACTCGCTGCCAGGGAACTGCAACAAAGATTCATCAATCAGGGATATCCACAAAGTGTTCTGAAACAGGCATACCAGCATACCAACATTCTTTGAGTGTGAATAGAGAACAATTATTGTGTCCCAAGGTGGGGGAACAAAGTGATACCACACTCAGAATTATTGGAACGTATGACAAAGCCCATAACGAAGTAAGACAGATACTGTCTGATAATTGGGATATTCTACGTACTGATGCCAATGTTGGAAGCATTATCTCTGCATATCCTGCTATCACATATCATCGGAGTCAGAATTAACGGGACCGTCTCGTTCACAGCTTCTACCAAGGGTCTAGTCAACAGCAGTGGTTACAGAACACACTTGTGGGTACCTTCCCATGTGGCTCATGTAAATTTTGCAGATACATTCGAAGGGGAAAGAACTTCACTGGTAGTACCACCGACAGATCTTATTACATCAGATCATTCATCAATTGTAAATCGGTGGGGGTGGTCTACCTAATGTCATGTATCTGCGGAGCGAAATAGGTTGGGAATACCAAGCGTGAGCTGAGGTGGCGTATTGGTGAGCACATTTCAGATATAGCCAAATTTAACGACACACTAATAGCACGCCATGTAGCAGAGTGTGATGATGGAAGGGCAGAAGGGAAGGCACAATCTATTACTGTTTATATCACCTACAGTGCAATGATGACGGTTTAATATGTGTAAAATAGGTGACTTCCTAGCCCAGATGATGCTGATCGTTTTATTTCAGCTAACTATTTGGCACAAGTCTACTTTTAGGTTGTAAATCATACACAGTACGGCATATTATGCCTTTACTTACTCTTTTTTTAATTTGAAGATGTTCTTGTCAAACTCTGGAAAGAAGGTATCACATTCAAAATCTGCCATAATGTGTGTGAAGTAGATATGATTACACCAAGGGTGTTTCATCATGTTCTGTAAAGAGAAGTGGTAATCGTATATGATGATATGGTGGTGAAGAAGCTTCCATTAAACATAAAATAAATCTTATTTTAATATTATGCTATTACTTTTAAAATAAAATGGAGGACAGAGAAGAAAGGAACACTAAGAACTATATTAACCCCTTAGGGACGAGCATGTTTTGGGCCTTATTGACCAAGCGTTTTTCTTCATTTTTTCATTGTCGCGTTTCAAGAGCTATAACTTTTTTATTTTTCAGTCTATATAGTTTATTTAGGGCTTGTTTTTTACGGGACAAGTTGTACTTTTTAATGGCGCCATTTTGGGGTACAGATAACTTTCTGATTAACTTTTATTAACTCTTTCTGGGAGGGAGATGGGGAAAAAGAGTACTGCCACTGCTTTTTTACGTTATCAATTTTATGGCGTTCATTTTTCGGTATAAATAACATAATATCTTTATTCTCTGGTAAACTATGATTACAGTGATACCAAATACATATAGTTTTTTTCCGTTTATCTACTTTTTAGCGATAAAAAATTTTTTCTTGCATTGTCGCTTTCCAAAACCCATAACTTTTTTTTTTTTTATTTCAATGGAGTTGTGTGAGGGTTTGATTTTTGTGGGACGACTTGTATTTTTTATTGGTCTCAATAAATGGCGCTTTTTGATCGCTTGTTATTATGTTTTATCGATGGCAACTAAGAATAAATTCGCAATTCTGTCTTTTTTTTTACGGCGTTCACCGTAGGGAATAATTTACATGATATTTATGTATTCTAGGTCATTACGGACGTGGCTATACCAAACATATGGGGGAGATTTTTGGGGGGCAATTTTTTTCATTGAAAAGCGTATTTTCAATGGAAAAAAAGCTTAATGAGATTTTTTTTATTGAATAAATGTGTTTTTTTTTTTTACTTTTTTTTAACCCCCTAATAGTCCCACAAGGGTACTATAGCAGAAAACATTTTGATTGATTTTAAAATGCAATACATTATCCCTACATTTTAATATCAGTGCTACTCTGATATTGACAAGCAGGCTGCACCAGAGAGGCGCAGCCTGCTGGAAATGACTTAAGGCTGGTCTGGGGCCTACACGAGACCCCAGCCAGCCTTCACACACATCGGCACCCCTCCATCGCATTTGCAGGGTGCCGATGGGAGACAGAGGAAGTCTGCTCTTACACTTTACATGCGGGGGGCGCCATTGCATGCGGCATGTAAAGTGTTAAACAGCCCGGATCGGCACTCCTGCCCGTCCGGGCTGTTAGAGCAGGGCCGCGGCTCTTATGTGACCCATGCAGTGCTTAAACTGAACTGCCATAAAAAAAGCGGGGGCCCAGCCTAAGGCCCCTTAGTGACCGCCATTAAAAGGCGTATGGGTGGTCACTAAGGGGTTAAAGGGATTGTCCTGTCTATTGCAACGTATGAAAATGAGTGGGTGTCTCCATTTGGAACCCCGCTCTAAGTAAGAGTGAAAATATTCTAGATTCTGGGTCAGTAGCCTCCGGCAATAGAGCTGCTGTGAGACTACAACTCCTAGCATGCTCCATTCACTTCTGTAGGAGTCCTAAAAATAGCAGAGCAAGAGTGCACGCTGAGAGATATGGTTTTGCAACAGTTGGAGCACCGAATGTTGCTAACCCTTATGTTAGATGCAGGAAAATCAAAGGTTGCTGACCCCTATTCTAGCTCTACGCAGGTTATAAGGCATCGAAGGTTGCTTACCACTGTTCTAGATGCTAGAGCATCAAAGATTGCCGACCCCTATTCTAGCTCTGTGCAAGTTGTAAAGCATTGAAGGCTGTTGACTACTGTTCTAGATGCTGGAGTATTGAAGATTGCTGACCACTATTCTAGATCTATGCAGGTTGTAAAGCATCAAAGGTTGCTGACTACTGTTCTAGATGCTGGAGTATTGACAATTGCAGACCACTATTCTAGATCTATGCAGGTTGTAAAGCATGAAAGGTTGCTGACTACTGTTCTAGATGCTGGAGTATTCACGACTGCTGACCACTATTCTTGATCTATGTAGGTTGTAAAGCATCGAAGGCTGCTGACCACTGTTCTAGATGATAGAGTATCGAAGGTTGATGACCCCTATTCTAGCTCTACTCAGGTGATAAAGCATCGAAGGTTGCTGACCACTGTTCTAGATGCTGGAGCATCAAAGATTGCTGACTAGTGTTCAGCGAACTTGTGTTTTTAAGTTCAGTGTACAATGTTCGGGTTTGGGTTATCTAAGAATTCTGTTATTGATTCCGCTACCACGGACCACCATAAGTTATGGTCTGTGGTAGCGGAATCTATAACAGAATTCTTAGATAACCCAATCCCCAACCTTGTACGCCGAACTTGAAAAACAAGTTCGCTCATCCCTATTCTAGCTTTGCACAGGTTGTAATGCATCAAAGGTTGCTCACCACTGTTCTAAATGCTGGAGTATCGAAGATTGATGACCACTATTCTATATCTATGCAGGTTGTAAAGCATCGAAGGCTGCTGACCACTGTTCTAGATGCTCAAGTATCAAAGTTGAGGACCCCTATTCTAGCTCTACACAGGTTGTAAACTGAATTTCATTGGTGTGAAAATAAATGAAAGAATGAAGACTGTAGCTTTAAATGCAGTGCAACCTTTTTTACGATGTTAAAGGTGTTCATAGCCTTTAACCTTGGGGATAAAGTGTGGATTTCCAGCTTTGCTGGGTGTTATTTTACATTTTTTATTTCAATACAGTATATATTCATTAATTTTATATTAGTCAGATGCTCCCCCTAGTGTCCATTTTCAATCAGTGTTTCACTGCACTTACTGAATAGCTCTCCACTCCTCCGAGTACCCATATAGTTTCTATTTCATTACAGAGAGTCGAACTTGAAGCAAGATTCACAACTTCTTCTTCATCACAGCAAATGTAATCAGCATATTTCGGCAATTTACTAGACATAAAACATGTAAAAGAAAAACATGACTGCCACATGAATAAGTGATTCACATATAAGCAAGTAAATTCCACAGTTACAAAGAATACGAAGATATAAGAAATAAAAGTTGCATAGTTTTTAGTCACAACTAATAGGGTATCTGCGAATGTTTTTTCCGTAATATGGTACCAGCAAAGTTACTGAGATTTTCCAAATCTTATGTACATGGTGTGTATTTTGTATGTGTGGACTGATATATTGGGGTTTTAACCACACAATTCAATGAGGTTGTTTAAATACTCAGAAAATCTGTGTGTGTGATTGGAGGACAAATAAAACCACAATAAATAGTGTGGATTTGTGTGTTTTTTATCAAATTTTTCATGTTGCAAATTTTCTGCATACCAATCCACATGTTTGCAGGTATCCTTAAAGGGCATTCACATGACCACAGTTTCGGTCTGCATCCATTCTGCATTTTTTGCGGATCGGATGTGAGCCCATTCTATTCAATGGGGCCACAAAACATGCAAACAGCACATCCGTGTGCTGTCCCCATCTGTAAATCTGTACTGCGGACCTGCAAAAATATTGAACATGTCCTATTCTTGTCCCTTTTGCAGACAAGAATAGGCATTTCTAAGAAAGGGCAGGAAGTGCTGATCTGCAAAATGCAGAATGCACACGGCCAGTTTCCGTGTTTAGCGGATCTGGAATTTTCGGACGGAAAGAGCAAACGAATGTGTGAATTTTCCCAACTCAAGATTCTAGGCCTTGGACTATTACATTTGGATGTATTATGCCAATGCAATTGTTCAGGTTAACCACTTGAAGACCACAGGTTTACACCCCCCTAGTGACCAGGCCCTTTTTTACAAATCCGCACTACACTAATTTCACCGTTTATTGCTCGGTCATACAACTTACCACCCAAATGAATTTTACCTCCTTTTCTTCTCACTAATAGAGCTTTCATTTGGTGGTATTTCATTGCTGCTGACATTTTTACTTTTTTTGCTATTAATAAAAATGTAACGACATTTTTGAAAAAAAATGACATTTTTCACTTTCTGTTGTAAAATTTTTCAAAAAAAACTACATTTCTATATAAATTTTTCACAAAATTTGTTGTTCTACATGTCTTTGATAAAAAAAAATCTAATAAGTGTATATTTATTGGTTTGGGTAAAAGTTATAGCGTTTACAAACTATGGTGCAAAAAGTAAATTTCTGCATTTTGAAGCAGCTCTGACTTTCTGAGCACCTGTCATGTTTCTTCAGGTGCTAGAATGCCAGGATAGTATGAATACCCCCAAATCACACCATTTTAGATAGAAGACACCCCAAAGTATTCACGGAGGGGCATGGTGAGTTCATGTATCATTTCATTTTTTTCACAAGTTAGCGGAAAATGACACTTTCTGAGGAAAAAAAAATAATAAAGTTTCCATTTCTGCTAACTTCTGGCAAAAAAAAAAAATCTCAGACGGACTCACTATGCCCCTCAGTGAATACCTTGGGGTGTCTACTTTCCGAAATAGGGTCATTTGTGGGGTGTGTTTACTGCTCTGGCATTTTGGGCGGGGCTAAATTGTGAGCAGCCATGTAAAACCTAAAGGTACTCGTTGGAATTTGGGCCCTTTCGCATCTTAGCTGCAAAAAGTGTCACTCATGTGGTATCGCCGTACTCAGGAGAAGTAGGGCAATGTGTTTTGGGGTGTATTTTTACATATACCTATGCTGGGTGAGAGAAATATCTCTGTAAATTGTCAACTTTGTGTAAAACAATTTAAAAGTTGTCGATTTACAGAGATATTTCTCACACAAAGTATGGGTATATATAAAAATACACCCCTAAACACATTGCCCTACTTCTCCTGAGTATGGCGATACCACATGTGTGACACTTTTTGCAGCCTGAGTGCAAAGGGACCCTAAAACCAATGAGTACCTTTAGGATTTCTGAGGCCATTTTTACGCATTTGGATTCCAGACTTCTTCTCACGCTTTAGGGGCCCCTAAAATGCCAGGGCAGTATAAATACCCCACATGTGACCCCATTTTAGAAAGAAGACACCCCAAGGTATTCCGTGAGGGGTATGGTGAGTTCATGTAAAATTTTATTTTTGTCACAAGTTAGTGGAATATGAGACTTTGTAAAAAAAAAAATAAAAAATATCAATTTCCGCTAGCTTGTGCCAAAAAAAAATTTCTGTGAACTCGCCATGACCCTCACGGAATACCTTGGGGTGTCTTCTTTCCAAAATGGGGTCACTTGTGGGGTATTTCTACTGCCCTGGCATTTTAGGGGCCCTAAAGCGTGAGAAGAAAAATGCGGAAAAATGCCCTGTGAAATCCTAAAGGTACTCATTGGAATTAGGGCCCCTTTGCGCATCTTGGCTGCAAAAAGTGTCACTCATGTGGTATCGCCGTACTCAGGAGAAGTAGGGCAATGTGTTTTAGGGTGTATTTTTACATATACCCATGCTGGGTGAGAGAAATATCTCTGTAAATGACAACTTTTAAAACAAATTTATACAAAGTTGTCAGTTTACAGAGATATTTCTCTCACCCAGCATGGGTATATGTAAAAATACACCCCAAACACATTGCCCTACTTCTCCTGAGTACGGCGATACCACATGAGTGACACTTTTTGCTGCCTGGGTGCGCAAAGGGCCCTAATTCTAATGAGTACCTTTAGGAGAGCATTTTTACGCATTTTCTTCTCACGCTTTAGGGCCCCTAAAATGCCAGGGCAGTAGAAATACCCCACATGTGACCCCATTTTGGAAAGAAGACACCCCAAGGTATTCCGTGAGGGGCATGGCGAGTTCACAGAAGATTTTTTTGGCACAAGTTAGCGGAAATTGATTTTTATTGTTTTTCTCGCAAAGTCTCCCTTTCCGCTAACTTTTGACATCACCATACCCCTCAGCGAATACCTTGGGGTGTCTTCTTTCCAAAATGGGGTCATTTGTGGGGTGTTTGTACTGTTCTGGCATTTTGGGCGGGGCTAAATTGTGAGCAGCCATGTAAAAGCTAAAGGTACTCGTTGGAATTTGGGCCCCTTATGCACCCAGGCTGCAAAAAGTGTCACTCATGTGGTATCTCCGTACTCAGGAGAAGTAGGGCAATGTGTTTTGCGGTGTATTTTTACATATACCCATGTTGGGTGAGAGTAATATCTCTGTAAATTGACAACTTTGTATTAAAAAAATTAAAAGTTGTCGTTTACAGCGATATTTCTCACACAAAGTATGGGTATATGTAAAAATACACCCTAAAACACATTGCCCTACTTCTCCTGAGTACGGCGATACCACATGTGTGACACTTTTTGCAGCCAAGATGCGCAAAGGGGCCCTAAAACCAATGAGTACCTTTAGGATTTCACAGGCCATTTTTACGCATTTGGATTCTCACGCTTTAGGACCCCTAAAATGCCAGGTCAGTATAAATACCCCACATGTGACCCCATTTTGGAAAGAAGACACCCCAAGGTATTCCGTGAGGGGCATGGCGAGTTCACAGAAAAAAAAATTTGGCACAAGTTAGCGGAAATTGATATATATATATTTTTTTTACAAAGTCTCATATTCCACTAACTTGTGACAAAAATAAAATTTTGCATGAACTCACCATACCCCTCACGGGATACCTTGGGGTGTCTTCTTTCTAAAATGGGGTCACATGTGAGGTATTTATACTGTCCTGGCATTTGAGGGTCTCCGCAATCATTACACGTATGGCCAGCATTAGGAGTTTCTGCGATTCTCCTTATATTGAGCATACGGGTAATGAGATTTTTTTCCGTTCAGCCTCTGGGCTGAAAAAAAAAAAAATGAACGGCGCAGATTTTTTCATTCGCATCGATCAATGTGGATGAAAAATCTCTGCCAAAATCAGTGACTGCGGTGCGGTGGGCTGGGCGCTAGCTACCTAACAAGTAGCTAGCTAACTGACGGTGATAAGGGACCCTTATGCCCCATTCACACGTCCGCAATTCTGTTTGCGGAACGGAATTGCGGACCCATTCATTTCTATGGGGACAGACTTTGTCCCGCTCGGATCCGGAATTACGGATCCGCGCTCCGAGTCTGCACTTCCGTTCCGCAAAAATATAGAACATGTCCTATTCTTGTCCGCAATTGCGGACAAGAAAAAGCATTTTCTATATAGTTCTGTGCGGATCTGCAAAATGCGGAAAGCACATTGCCGGTGTCCGTATTTTGCGGATCCGTAGATCCATGGATCCGCAGATCCATGGATCCATAAACACATACGGACGTCTGAATGAGCCTGTAGGGGGTGATTAGTGACAGGGGGGTAACAGGGGGTGATCAGGGGGTGACATTGGTGATCAGGGGGTGACATGGGTGATCAGGGGTTAATCAGTGATGGGGGTGGGGGTGTGTGTGTAGTGATTGGTTCACTTTACCTTTGTTTCCTCTGGTGGTCCCAAACAAAGGGACCACCAGACGAGCAGACAGCAGGCATATCAGACGCTGTTTACAAAACAGCGTCTGATATGCGATTTAAATGAGGTTTTTTCCGCATCTACAGCCTGCCAGCGCATGATCAGCGCTGGCAGGCTGTAGTTTCAGTTGTCCCGACTCCGATCACATGAACGCGCGCACGCCGCGCGCGCGTTCATGTGAAATCTCGGGTCTCACGAGATGACGCCGATAGGCGGCAGTGAGACCTGAGAGAGCCGCCGCGCTGACGCCCATCGGCGTTAGCGTGGCGGCAAGTGGTTAAAGAGGACCTGTCACCACTCCTGACGTGTGTTTTAGTAAATAATTGTATTACACATCAAATTACAATTCTGGAAGATTTAATTTTATAACTTTTTTTTACCATTTACCATAGTTGGGGATGTATCCCTGCACAGTCTGTCATTGCCCAATCAATGCTGTGCAGGGTCACACCCCAAACTGATAACACCCATTTGTACCTTTATCCGTAAATTTATAGCAGAAATAAGAGAAGAGTGGCACAATATAGAGTCATAGGAAACAATTCTCCAGAATCATAATTGTATGGGGAATTCAAGCAGCCACTGAAACGGACATGTCAGGAAAGGTGGCAGGTCCTCTTTAGTACTGTAAATTCATTTTTACTACATTCATCCTATTATTCTTACAAAGCAGACAGTCTGAGAAAGCAGTTCCTCAGCTTCATGTGATCATAGACCTCCACATACCTCAGCTGCCTGGTAAGAATCACAATAATAGTGTTTGCCAGAGGTAATAGTTTTTCATCGAATGTCTCAAATGACCGTCGGCCCCAAACAATAAGATTTTTCTTTCCTGTGAAAAAAAAAAGAAAAGAAAAGAAAAAGACAAGTAGGTCATGAGAAAGATGAGTTGTGGATGTCGCAAAGTCTACCATAGTTAACAGGTATTAAGAGGGCTTTCCGGATTATAGATATTGATCTTTAGGATAGGTCATCAATATCAGATTGGTGGGGGCAGAAGCAGCAGTGACTGAGAGCAGCGCTGTAGTAGCCAGGCATACACACAGTTCTGGCCACAGTAGCTCCTAAAACCAGCTGATCAGCGTAAATGCCGTGAGGTTACAGGTTAGGTCATCAATAGTAACCTCTTGGAAAATCCCCTCTATAGGACAGCAGAAGCGAACAGGAACAGAGAAGGCAGACGGCACATGCACACTGCACGCGCAGTCTCCTCTAACAGCTGATCGGTGGGGGTGCCGGGTGGGGAGGTTCTTATATAGTAAGGGGTAGGCAACTTTCCTATTGGTTGCTAGGGATGTTGCTAAGCTCAGACAAAGACATTGCAGCCTTCTCATTGGCCCACAAGAAAGAAACAGGGAGGGATCATGGGTTCAGAGGAAAACAAAATCTAGAATATTCACTAATACGAATATATAGCACTATATTCTAAATCTTCGCGAATTCTTGAAGTGGCAATATTCGTGATTAAAATTTGCGATGCGAATATTCGCACCCAACACTAGTTATTAGGCTACTTTCAAACTAGCGTTTCTATTTTCCAGTACTGAGATCCGTCATAGGGTTTCAATACCGGGAAAAAAAACGCTTCAGTTTTGTCCCTATTCATTGTCAATGGAGACAAAACGTAACTGAACAGAATGGAACGCTCCAAAATGCATTCCATTCCGTTCTCATACCGGAGAGCAAACTGCAGCATGCTGTGGTTTGCTTTCCGTCCTGGGATGCGGAGCAAGATGGATTTGTCATGACCTACAATGCAAGTAAATGGGGCCGGATCCGTTTTCTCTGACACAATCTGACACAATAGAAAACTAATCTGTCCCCTATTGACTTAACTATTGACTTATGGTGTTCATGATGGATCCGTCTTGGGTATGTTAAAGATAATACAACTGGATCCGTTCATAACAGATGCAGATGGTTGTATTATCAGTAAGCATTTTTGCTGAACCCTGCCGGATTATTTAACACTATATAATATACTAAATGGATGTTATGGCAATTTTCTTTCTTGCCTTTCTTTCTAGTTCAAAAACTATAGGAAAAGTCCAATATATCCTACCCAAGATTCCACAATGTACATGGTGTACAAGCAGACAATACAACTATATAACTGTGTTCCCTTGGAGACTAGGCCTAGCTCTGGTTTCTCCCATTCCTTTTGCTGCTTGGTGTTGGGATCCTGTGTAGGACTCTCTTCTCCAGAGCAAGTGACTTGTTAGCAATGGCATGTGGTATCGGGGAGTGATGGAAAGTATGAGTACAAACACCAGCACATCTGCTCTTAGTAGCGCAACATGGCAACATAATAGGGCCCTAGTTATATATTTGATGTGGCATCTCCTCTCTTCTATGAATGTCATGGCCTGGATGGTAGCATTTGGATGAAGGTTGTCTAATCTCCTTAGGGCCCATTCAGATGGTCGTAGTGCTTTGCAGATCCGCAATTTGCGGATACGCAAAACACGGATACCGGCCGTGTGCGTTCTGCAATTTAAAGGACTGCACATAGCCGCAACCATAATAGAAATGCCTATTCTTGTCTGCGATTGTGGACAAGAATAGGACATGCTCTATCTTTTCCGCGGAGCAGCGGAACGGAACCACGGATGCGGACAGCACACTGTGTGCTGTCCGCATCTTTTGCGGCCCCATTGAAATAAATGGGTCTGCACCCGATCCGCAAAATTGCAGAACGGATGCGGACTCATTCATATGGCCATCTGAATGAGCCTTTAGACAATAGAGTGCTAACTATGGATAGCTTAAACGGGTTGCCTCACCTTCTCTATTTATCATGTACATAAAGTTAATACAAGGCACTTACTAATGTATTGTGATTGTCCATATTGCCTCCTTTGGAGGCTTGAGTCATTATTCCATCACATTATAGACTGCTCGAATCCAGAGTGCAAGCACAACCATCACTGTTGGATTGCAGGGAGGTCGTAACTCCTGGATTTGAGCAGTGTGTAATGCGAAAAATCAATCAAGCCAGCAAAGGAGGCAATGTAGAGACTCACAATACATTAGTAAATGCCTTGTATAAACTTTCTCTACATGAGAAATGCCATTTGTTGACATGAGACAACCCCTTTAAGTTTTCCATATACTACAAACATACATCTTACTATTACCAAGTATAAAACGAGGACGGAACTAAGTCCCACAATGTGCCATATTTCTTCCTACTGAGAGCCCAGAAATAAGGTACTCTAGAAATACCAGAACAACTGGGAGGATCCTAGTTTTGATAACCTGATCACTATAAGTACACTGTACAGCATGGTTGTACCACTTACCTGGCTGTTTTACTGTAGTTATCGTGTCTAAAAGATACTGGAATTCCTTTCTGCGTTAATAAAAACAGAAAAGATTATTCTGGTTACACAGATTACTTCATAAATCCTTGTTCTGACAGGCGCCGTAGGGACAACAGTAGGTCTACAAGTACACAAGGTTGAGAGAAGCTCTCTTTCAGCATGCATCATATTCCCTTGATTCTTGAACTTTAGCATGATAGCCTGACAGTCATTCATTTAATTGCCCCCTCTTTCCCTTTCTCCTGACTTCCCCACAATGCTTAGCATTTTTATTAATATTATACACTCCCCATCCTCTCTACATGTGTGCAGTTCTAAATGCAAGGCCAGGTGATCACCCTACCAGAAATCTGTCGTAGGGTCCATCGGCTCCAATACTATGCTGTTATAAAATAAATGTAAGGCCAAATGGAGCGGCGCTGCTGATAAAGCCATGATGTGACCACGGTGCTACGGTTTTCCCTAAAGGCATTATTCTGGTGATCCCCTAGTATTCACCCTTTGACCTCTATCCAGGGATCTGGCCTTCGCTGCAAGGAGGCAAGCACACTGCTACCTCCTGGGATAGTCCCGGTGTTGTTGGCAGCTGAACCACAGGGGTCAGGACACCAAACACGCAGGAAAACTGCAGGAATATTCTGAAAAGTCAGTAAGACTTGAATGCAGGTTTCTGAGATCCAGACAGCCCACTTGAAGTGTAACATGGTGGGAGGCACAGGATTAGACAATCAGGCAAGGTGATAGTGAAGATACAAATGAGGCAGACGGACAGTGTTAACTTAAACACAGACAGAAATGAAACTGGAAATGCTGGAACACACAGGCAGGGCAGGTACAAGCTGGAGAACAGAAATGAAATAATGCAGGATAAATAACAATAGCACGTGACTATCAGACCATCTTGGATGGTCACCAAGGAAACTAAAGCTCAGGTACCATTGACTGGGGAAGGATTTGGATGCACATGCGCTCACTTCCGTCCTCTTAAAGGGTTAGTGCAAACGCTTCCAAATCCCTAAGGAGACAGAGACAGGAGCACAAAGCAGAAGCATGGAGACATCAACAAGGTGAGTAGTGCAGGTATCATGCCCACCAAGGAGAGCATAGACAGCTGACCTAACAGTTGGCACTGCTGAAATCAATAACGTTGCAGGGGACATAATTATTACAACCAGCAGGTGGCAGCAGCATCATCAACATAGTTTTTGTCCATTATGAAATACTGTACAACTGCTGAGCTAAAATGCTAATGGGATGCAAAAGTGAGAGGACAGTAAAGCAATGATCTTATAGTTATGAAAACTAGTTCAGAAATAAGCAGAGGTGTAACAGTTGGATAACCATTTACATTTTCTGGTTTGCATATTTGAGCTGCACTGGATATCGTAGTTTTCAACAGCTGGATATAGTTTGGAGATTACTGCCCTAGGGTATAGGTCTGTAACAAAGCGACATTGTGGGATATGTAAAATAGTACTTACGGTAAATCCCACGGTAAGTGGCCTTTCCATCCGATTCCCATATTGTTACAAGCAGCAGCAATCAGCTTTATCGGCTTGGGGATTATCTGTGAATTTCCTTCAGACATACTGAGAACTGAATAGACACACATGTTAGACTAAAGGTTAAATCACTGAATTGGACATGTTAACAGCACAGTAGGTAAGAATGGTGTTACACCCCAACTAAGGATATAGGTGGTCACCCAAACATACAGACCACTAGACCTTTTTTGGGGATAAAGCTAATGGCTGTCCTTTATGTACCGTATGAGAAAAGGTCCAATCAAAGAAATGTAAGGAAAATTAAAGTGGTTATCCTCAGGATAGGTCATTAATATTAGATTGCTGGGGCTCTGTCTCCCATTACTCCCTACAATCAGCTGTTTGAAGAGACCAACAAACAGTTGATCAGCAGGGGTGCCGGGAGTAGGACCCTCACCGATTTGATACTGATGACCCATCCTGATAGTTTGTCAATATGGGAAACCAGACAACCCCTTTAAGGACACCAAACTGTCTACCAGGGTGAATGTGGGTGGCACATCTTATACCCAGTTTGTCTGGAAATAGCATCTGGGGGTTAAATGACCAATGTAGTTGTAGTATCGGTCAGAAGAGGGCAGCAGAGAGTTAATTGTGGGAAGCAATAGAGCTTTGCAGAAACTAGAAGAGCAATAAAGTCACTCATGGTCGTTTAAAGGGTTTTCCCTCGTTTAATGAATCAGGGTCGTAGCTACAGGGGAAGCAGGGAAGGCGGCTGCTTTGGGGCCCTGACCCAGAAGGGGCCCATCCAGGAGGAGGAGGACTGAAATACTTTGTCAGGGCCCCCTCAACAGTATAATACAATGAAATGATATACAGTGGCAGTATAGACAGTGTAGAAAACGGATGGAACAGCTGCCGGGCCTGGTCTGAGAGAGCCATCTTTACTAGCCACAGAAATGGGGGCGGCATGAAAGAAAGGGGTTGTGAAAAAATTACTGGGGGAGGGTGGGGCCCAGTCATTTCTAGATACGCCACTGTAATGAATGGATTGCATATCAGTAGGTTAAGCGATCAATGTCTGATCACTTTGATCCCAGAGTATATGTGGTCAAATTGTATCACATGTAATCCCCCTTCATCTTTGCGAGTACCTTTATCTATGCTAAGAGACAGAATCAGGATTAGGCTAGTTTCACACTAGCGGCCAGATGGATCCGAGAGGCTGTTCCATCGGGTGTACAGCCTGTTGGATCCGTCCTGCCGCTAGTGTGAAAGTAGCCTTAGTAGTACAAAGAATGAAGGATGAGTTTTAAAGGGGCTGTTTAAAGCAGTTAAAAATGGGAGGTCGGCTGGACGATGTTTAAAAAAAAAAAAGCAAAAAAATAATGGATCTGCCATACTGGAACGGTGGGACTACCAAAAGGTGAATGCTGTTTTTGAAACACTGTCCAGCCAGCCTTTCATTTTCGCTTGATTCTAAATCATTTAAAGGAATTATGTCACAAAACATATTCTACGTTTTTAAATCAGTACCTAGATATGAATTCTTTTATAATTGCATGCAATTAAAAATGTAGTACAGCCAGTTATTTTCAATAAAATGTATGTGTATAGCGCCACCTGCTGTTTAATCTTTTCCTTATTTTTTGTCTGTCTCACTGAGCTGCTCGAAAATGATCAGTTTAAAAGGGTTTTCCTTGACTTTAATACTGATGACCTATCTTCCCAATAGGTTATCAGTATCTCTACGGTGGGGGTCCAACACTCGGGACCTCTGGTGATCTACTGTTTGAGAAGACACCGGTGCTCCTGTGAGTGCTGCGGCCTTCTCGGTGCTTACCAAGCGCATTGCCATACATTGTATAACGGCTGTACTTGGTACGCAGTTCAGCCCCATTCATTTTTGTGAAGTTCAGCTGCTCCTAGGCCATGTTACTGATGAACATGTTTTTACTGGGCTAGGCAAAGCTAAGCCAGTGAGCGAATCGACTTCGGATGAAACATCCGAAGTCGATTCGCATAAAACTTTGATCCAATACTGTACGGAGCAGGAGCTCCGTACAGTATTAGAATGTATTGGCTCAGATGAGCCGAAGTTATTGCTTTGCTATTGCGAGACTTTGCACAATAACGTCATAAATGTATTTGTTCTGTAAAAAAACATTTCCCGAACTCGGGTTCGGTTCCAAGTGGTACCTTGGAACCGAACACGAGTTTGGGAAATGTTTTTTTACAGTACAAATTAATGTATGAAGTTATTACGCGAAGTCTCTGAGGAATAACTTCAGCTCATCGTAGCCAATACATTCTAATACTGTACTATTGGAACGAAGTTTTATGCGATTTGACTTCGGATGTTTTATCCAAAGTCGATTCACTCATCCCTAGTTATAAACTCTTGGAGAACACCTTTAAATCTTCAACTGCAACCAGCCATATGTTCTGGTAGAAGCTGTGGCAGTGCCAGAGAGAGAGCTACAGCAGACAGGACACGCTCTCTGAGCTGCCATGCTAAGGTTTAATCTAGCAGAGCTATTGGAGCAGTAAATGGGGAGATCTCTGGATCCATGTGAGGTACAGGGCTGGTTCTAGCTTTGTTAGAAATGTATTGTCTTGTACCATATGATGTCTGATGTTCATTTATTACATCAATCATGGCATAACTGCTTTAAGTGAATGAAGCTGAACTACAATACCAGACACAGCATCTAGTGATCCTGCTGTTCAATGCACATCAATGCTAAAAATTATAAGCAGATTACAAAAATCGTACTGTGTTGTTCTAAAATGGGTAGAAGAAAAGCAGTAGCACTGTGCGCGTGTATGTCTGTGAGAACCAAACACACAAACCAGCATAGTATAGTAAAAATGTGTGATAATCAGTAAGTCAGATGACAAGGAGGAGAAAACAGAGAAGCTGTGAGCAAAGCCGACATACAGTATCATGTGAATATTGCTTGACTGAAATGTAGCAGAGCTGAATATGTCACGTAAGTCTTTGTTTTGGAATTTGGTGTTTCCAAGTTAATATAATGCAACAGAATAACCTGCAGTCCTATAGCAATACTGATATATCTGTATGATGTGCATAACATAACATGCAGATCTGAATGTCTTGCATATTGATCAATATCAGATCGGTGGGAGTCTGACTCCAGATAGTGGTGAAGGGCGGTGTCCCCTTTATACCAAGCACAGTCACTACAAAATACATGGAGCTGTGCCTGGTATTAGGGCACGGCTACATGGTGACATGTGTCTCAGGACAAGAAAGTTGCGCAACTTTTCATGCAGTGATTGTCAGTGCTGTTGCAATACGACGTGCTGTGGTTGCGATGCAGCATGTCACGTGTGACTTCTCATCCACGCATGATACGCGACTCACCTGCGGCTTTGCTGTGATAACCAAATCACATTGCACACGACATCAAGTCGCACATATCTTCTGTGACGTGCTGTGGCGCAACACATGTCCTCGTGTAGCTGTACTCGCTCCTTGCTGTTCAGTCTGATCTAATCCTGAGCCCTTCAATCAGTTGACCCCCCACCCCGATAGGATACTGATTGCCCACACATAAAACATCAATATCTACAGTAAGTCCCAGAAAACTTATTTTAAATACAGTAAGACTATGGGTAAAACACTGCAATATTTGGATGGTGTATGCTAGTAATATATATACAGCAGATGTAGAAGAACTGAATTTGTCAGTCGCATTGTTTTTGCATCATATCTATAAGTTAATATAATAGAGTAGATTTACCTCTGGCAGTCCTGTGTAAGATAAAAGTTCATAACTGTATTACTAAGATATGGCAGTAACATAGAAATATAGAGAACTGAATGAATCATTTAGCTTTGGATCTACATTGTGTTAGCATTTTGCCATTTATCAAAGTTATTGTAGTATAGTAAGTTCCCCTCCTGCAGTCCTATGTAAGGCTACAGACAACCTATTGCAATATCAGGATAAGATAAAGCAGTAATATGCAAATGTAGCTGGACTGAATTGGTTAGGTAACGTTTTGGAGCCACCAGCATGAAATGTATCCACATTAATATAATACAGTGGGTTTAGCTCCTGCAGTCCTATGTAAGAGCTTCACCAGTACACTAAAATCTCAGGATGAGGTGCGAGTAATGCACAGATGTAGCAGACTGATTTTGGTATTCTAGTTTTACTATGTAGGACCACAGATGACACATTGTGGTATGAGGATGCCATGTAACGAGTAACAAACTCAGCTCTGCTAAATCTGCATACACTTTGCATCCTCATAAAGGTCAGCTTGGCCTGTCTGCCCGCATCGACAGCACCAGCCTAGCAGTGGGTGGCAGTGCAGGTTAGAGAGAGAAAGCTTGATGTGCCACTGTTGGCGGAGACTGCAGCATCTTGTAAAGTTATGTTATCAATGGTGGCCACATTAAAAGGAGACGCTACTCAAAGATTTTTACCTACCGCAAGATGCTCCCCTGGGAATACAAACCTGTATGTGATGCTGTTTGTTTACAGGGAAGTGAATGGCAGCAGATACAAAAGGGAATAGCACCGGGGCTGGATATAAAGGCTGGAGGTGGAGCGTCACTTCCCACATTTATACAAAAGCCTTTTCTTTCACGCTTGAAAGCAGGAAACTGAAGTTATAGTAAAAGGCTGATTCCTAAATTGCAGGATTTGTAGTAATTCTGCATGATGAACCGAATCTCCGAATATTCAGTATAATGGAGAGAAAGTGATCACATGATACTAATCCTATATGGAATAAAGTGCCCCAACAACTTCAAGGGGATTTTGAGGTAACTTCTAATATCCTAAAAGTGAATCCAATCTATTTTATCATCATGTCATTTGGAAATCCAAAGTTCTGTGCTTTCTTCTTTATCAGGTTCAAAGCATAAGGCCACATTCATACGATGGTGAAAACCCCAACTTTTTTAAAGAATCATTGCTGTTTAGGGTTATATTTACACGGCCGTTTTTTTAACTGCCAGTGATTAGTGAATAATGCAAGTCAAAAAATAGGACGTTTCCCATTTTGTCCGTTTTCATAGCCCCCATACATTTGAAGGGGGACGTTTTTCAGAAAGGCATCCGTTCGATCCGTACTGCCGCTAGTGCATGCGTGCCCCTGGACTACTGCTCCGGCGCCATTGACTAGAATAGGGGCGGGCCGGAGTTCCAGCGGCAGCACGGCAAACATGCCGAGAGGCAGCCAGAATAAAAGTACGACATGTCGCTGTTTCCCATACACAGCTCACAGCTCATTCTCTGCTCGGATTACAATATGCATGAGAGGTGAGTTTAGATAGATAGATAGATAGATATGGGATGGTTCGATCGATAGATAGATAGATAGATAGATAGATAGATAGATAGATAGATAGGGTCTACTGTATGTGAGTGGCAGGCTTTACATATTGTGGATCATTCATTACAAGTAGAGATGAGCGAACATTTAAAAAAAGTCAGTTGTTCGGGGTTCGGGTGGTGGTTAATTGCGCATCCCGTTATGGATTCCACAATACCGCATATGGAATCCATAAGGGGCGGCTGCCACCAACCCGAACTGTAGAACAGCTGAAGGACCTGGCGTGACGTCACTGTCATGTGATCAGTGCAGGGGGCGTGGCTCAGCACGGGATCAAATCCCGTACTAAGCCACGCCCCTGCACTGATCACATGACAGTGACGTCACGCCAGGTCCTTCAGCTGTTCTACAGTTCGGGTTGGTGGCAGCCGCCCCTTATGGATTCCATATGCGGTATTGTGGAATCCATAACGGGATGCGCAATTAACCACCACCCGAACCCCGAACAACGGACTTTTTTTAAATGTTCGCTCATCTCTAATTACAAGGACTTAACAGTTAAAGTTGTGGTTCGCTCCGAAGAGCAGTAAGGACTTCACCATAATCTCCAGACATCCCAGCGTGTTTATCAGGAGTAATATATTAGGCACGTGCCACATTACCAGTTTTGGGAAGGGGAGGGGAAACACTGTATAGGCTAATAAGATTATAAGCTCCTGTGTTGCTCCGCAGGCTAGCCTGTAAATTACACCCCAAACGATCGTTCCTGTACTTTAGGGTAATAAAAGGTATTGTGAGGCAGTGTTAACTTTGCTCGCAGAAGGTAAATTGTTCCAGCTTCCATTAGAGGGCGTCGTGCTGTGCAACACAGGGGTCTCAGCTTCAGGCTGAGTATATGTAACTTTATTTCATGCTAACTGTATTTTAGAGCTGTAGGTTATATTGCTGTGTTTCAGTAAAGAAGTTTTTGTTTGCAAAAGCCGGTGTCTGTGTCGCGTTCCTGGACTGTGACTTCACTGTATCCTGGGGAGCCCACCCCGGTACACAGCGTACAACAGTACCGCCAGTACTGCCCTGATGGCGGCCATACCAACTACTGTATAAAGCCCCATCATAACAGCTAGGGATGAGCGAAGCAAGCTTCGGATCCTAGATCTGAGGTCGCTTCACTCTAATCGTTTTAATGATGTATGGAGATCTGTCTCTGTACAGCATTAGAATGTATGGCCTCCAGCGAGGCAAATTCGTTATCACCGAAGTCTCACAAGACTTCAGTGAATAACTTCAGAATTTGATTTTTCAACTTGAAAACCATTTTTAAACTTGATTCCGAAGTCGGCTTTGGTACCGAGGTAATAGTCGGTACCAAATCCAACTTTGGATACCTGTTTGGAAATGTTTTTCAAGTTTAATAATCAAATCCTGAAGTTGTTTACAGAAGTTTTGTGAGACTTCGGTGATAGCGCATCTCACTTCGCCCATACATTTTAAGGGCTCATTCAGACGGCCGTATGCTGTCCGCAAAAATGCGGATCCGTTTTTTTGCGGACAGTTCAGCATGTCAGCAAAAAAACAGATTTCATTCAGTTTTTTTGCTGATCCATAGATTTCGATAGGGCCACGCCCTGATTTTCACTGACAAGTATAGGACATGTTTCATTTTTTTTGCTGAGCCGTGCAATGGAAGAAAAGAGCCTCATAGAAGTGATTGGGACAGCATTTAATCCGCAAAAAAACAGATCCGCATTTTTGCGGACAGCATACGGACGTCTGAATGAGCCCTAATACTGTACAGAGACGGATCTTCGTACAGCATTAAAACAAAGTTTTGAGCTAAGCGACTTCAGATCTAGCACCAGAACAGCACCAGCCACCAAAGTCCTCTTAAAGGGGTTTTCCAAGTCTATAAAAATTAAAAAACACACACTGCAGTTGCTTATGATATGACAGACTAAAGCTAAATGAGTACCTTGATCGATGTTTGGAAACAGTCCAATTTCTTCCAGCTTCTACACTTCCTGGTTGTGGTAGTGTTACTAGTGACGTAGGCTGCTCTTCTCAGCATCCTCCCATTGCAGCTCCCAGCAGTGCTCCAGGCCCAGCACTCCTCTTTCGTCATTAGTATACCGACACTCAAAGTCAGGCTGTATTATTATCCCAGTCACATCACTGCTGTTCTCTGTTATCAGCCACTATATACAGTATGTACACATAATACCTGGATTTTATTTCAACCTGTGCTGGCAAATGAGTTTCCTTTCTTTACCACCTGATGCATAATTATGCACATTCACACTATTATTTGCAAAAAATTCCGCACTGAAAATGCAGTTTATTTGTATGCAAATGAGCCAGTAAGGTTCATTGTGCTAAACACCTTAGGCACGCCACTGCACCCTGCCCCTCTACAGGAAATCTGTCACCAGGATAATCAATATTGAAGTAAAGCCATAGCCTAATAGCACTTAGTACCCTATTTCTAGATGTGCCTTTGTTTCAGCAATAGATGGTTTCTATCTTCTGAAAATACAGTTTATTTGGAATGCAAATGAGCCAGTAAGGTGCGCAGAGGGGCATCACTCTTGCAGGAAGGAGCCCATCACATTCAAGCCATAACTCTGCTTCCCTTTTCCCTGCTCCCAGCATGAGGGTGGGCTTGGGCACTAGGAGGAGGCGTGCCTGGGCTCCTTCCTGCAAGAGTGACGCCCCTCTAGGCTCCTTACTGGCTCATTTGCATTCCAAATAAACTGGATTTTCAGAAGATAGAAAACATCTATTGCTGAAACAAAGGCACATCTAGAAATAAGGTACTAAGTGCTATTAGGCTATGGCTTTACTTCAATATCCATTATCCTGGCGACAGATTTCCTTTAAAGGGGCAGAGTGCAGTGGCGTGCCTAAGGTGTTTGGCACCCGGGGTGGGTCCTTTCTCTGGCAAGCCCCCCCCCCCCATTCTTTAAAAAAATTGCACCCCCCCACAGTAGTATTGCCCTCAATGTACAACCTTCACAGTAGTTTTGTACAGATGTGTGCCCCCTCACAGTAGTTATGCCCACATTGTGCCCTCTCACAGTAGTAGTGCCCTCTTTGTGCCCCATTCACAGTAATAATCTCCCATTGTGCCCCCTTCACAGGAATAATCCCCATTGTGTCCCCTTCATAGTAATAATCTCCATTGTGCCCCCCTTTATAGTAATAATGCCCACTGTGCCCCCTTCGTAGTAATAATGCCCATTTTACCCCCTTCACAGTAATAATGCCCAATGTGCCCCCTTAATAGTAGTAATGCTCACTGTGCTAGTAATGTCCTCTGTGCCCCCTCCATAGTAGAAATCCCCATTGTGCCCCTTCACAGTAATAATGCCCATTGTGCCCCCTTCACAGTAATAATGCCCACTGTAACCCCTTAACAGTAATAATGCCCACTGTGCCTCCTTCACAGTAATAATGCCCTCTGCCTCTGTGCCCCCTTCACATTAGTAATGCCCTCTGTGCCCCCTCCATAGTAGTAATGCTCTCTGTGCCCCCAGCCCCCAGCTGTTTGAAGAGAGGGCAGTGCTCATATGAGAGCTGCTTTCTCTGCTCTGTTCACCTGCTCGCCGTAGCATTTGCAGTGATGAGCAGGTAAACAGAGCAGAGAAGGCAGTGCTCATACATGAAAAAAAACGGACAACTCCTTTAAAGACATACTTGGTAAACATTACGTACAGCGCTACAGAACATATAGGGTCATACAGAGCCACATACCTCTTACATCCAGTGACTTCTGTTCTCTGATGTAGACAGCCGCACCTCGTCTCTGCAGAGTTTAACAAACAGACATCTCTACTTTCCTACTTTTCCATCATCCTCCCACCTTCTCAACACCCCATCCTACCACCCCCAATACTGTGTCCACTGTGCTCTCCAATACTTTCCTGCAGAAACAGTCCCCATGAAAATACTGGTACCACAAAGATAGTGCGTCAGTACAGAAACACCCCTTTATATTGTGCGCTAGTAATTAAAAAAAAAACACCTTCTTTTGAGATCAGACGCTAAAACCCTAAATGAGATCCCCCAATCTCAGACCCCATATAAGACCCCAGTTTTAAACCTCAGATCAGACCCCCATTAGATCTCCATGTAAGACCCCGACCCAATATCAGACCTCAGATAAGACCCCCATATAAGACCCCATTAGACCTCCAGATCCACATATCAGACCTCAGACCAGACCACCATATCAGACTTCAGACCAGACCCATATCTGACCCCCATTAGACCTCCAGACCCCCCAGTCAGACCTCCAGACCCCCCATAGACCACTCTAGACCCCTATTAGACCTCTGCAGACCCCCCCATTAGACCTCCATATCAGACTGTAAAATAATAAAGTAACTTACCTCTCCTGTCGCCACTCTCCCTGTCCTGGCTGTCTTCTCTTCTCAGGACCCACACTGCAGTCACCTGACCTCCTGCAGCGTCATGTCAGAGTGCCAGGCAGCCAGGACACAGCAGCACAGGCCCTGAGAAAAGCCAGCAAGAGGAGGGGTAAGTACTGTACAGCACTAAAAGCGCTTCTCTCCCCCTCCTCCTGCAGGCTAGTGAGCACTTTCATTATGGAATAGCTCACTAGTATTCCCTTTATGCCACTGCCAGGGTGCTGTGGATGACACTGTTAAGGGAGCGGAGTGCTGTGGAGGTCACAGTTCAGGGGGCAGGTAGGGTGGCCATTCAGACCACATTAAGAGGACGGACATAAAAACTCTGCCCCCAGGCCCCACTAAGCCACGCCCCTGACCCGGTTAAGCTAAGACCCCACCCACTCCGCAGCCAATGGGAATTAAAAAAATAAAGGTAAAAATCAACTTCTGTCAGCTGCAGGGGTGGGAGGGAGTTTGACTTTCTCCCTGCAGCTCACCCTCAGACAGCACAGTGCTGCTGTCTGAGAGTGAGCTGTTCAAAAGGCCATCCCTGTGTCCGTCCAGGACCTGCATCCGACAGAGGACGGAGTCTGAAAGACCGACTGTCCAGCCTAAAACCAGACCTCTGGCCACCCTAGGGACAGACTGCTGTGGAGGTCACAATTAAGGGGACGGTCTGCTATGGAAGTCAGTGTTAAGGGGCAGATTGCTGTAGAGGCCACTGTTAAGGGGACAGGGTGTTGTGGAAATCACTGTTAAGCAGACATGGTAGTGTGGAGGTCACTAATAAAGAGGCAGGCCTCTGTGGAGGTCTCTGTTAAGGAGGCAGGATGCTGTGGAGGTCACTGTTAAAGCGACGGGCGCTGTGGAGGTCTCTGTTAAGGTTTCAGGGAATGGTGGAGGTCACAGTTAAGGGCGGGGTACTGTAGAGGTCACTAATAAAGGGGCAGCCACTGTGGAGGTCACTGTTGAAGGGGAGGGCGCTGTGGATGTTACTGTTAAGGGGGCAGGCCGCTGTGGAGGTCAATGTTAAGGGAGGAGGACTGTGGAGGCCACTATTAAAGGGGCAGCAGGGTACTGCGATCTCACTCTTAAGGCAGCAGAGTACTGTGAGGTCACTGTTAAGGGAGCGGGGCAGTCGCTGCGGAGGCCTCTGTTAAGGGGGCTGTGAATGGTGGAGGTCACAGTTAAGGGGACTGTAACCTATGGTCAGTGTTAAGGGGCGGCGGCTGTAGAGGTCACTGTTAAGAGGGCGGGCTCTTGTGGAGGTCACTGTCAAGGGGGTGGGGTGCTGTGAAGGTCAGAGTTAAGAGGGTGCGCTGCTGTGGAGGTTCTACTTTAAGGATACGTGGCACTGTGGGGGGGCTGTGGAGGTCACTCTTAAGGGGGCTGGGTACTGTAGATGTCATTGTTATAGTGGATACTGTCGATATCTTTTAACGACACACACAAACATTAAATGAAATAGATATAATATATATGCAAAGCCCGGTCCTTCAGCTAGTGTATATTTATATATATATATATATATATATATAATATATACATTTTTTCATTCTTCTGCAGAACACAAGCAGACATTAGTAAAGTAATTGGACAAAGTTCTGAACGGCTTGGCAGCTGTGGGGTGTTATATGCCTTGTTCTGCCACATGCTGCCACCTAATCGTAAATTTGTCCTGAAGTTGTGAGGAGAATGGAGTACAGAGTATGTCAAACCCAGGGATCAGTGTGTTTTTAAGTTTTTCATCAACTAATCCCACTTATTTAGACTAGAGTATTATATTTTTGAAAGGAGTGCACAACAGCAGGGACCTAATAATTAGGACACAGACATGTTTGGAGAAAGACAAGGCTGTAAAAGGGTTGGCGCATCCTTCTAATACAGAGAGTGCTGATAGACAAGAAAAGTCTCAGACTTATCAAGACTTGTGCTTTCTGCGCCAGTCTTGATATCCCCTGCGCTGCCGGAGAATGCGCCTAATTTATGACCAAGCGCATGCCTCATCATAAATTAGGCGTATCCTCCTGCAGTCCATGTGCCTAACCAGAAATCTATGACCTGCAGAGAATGATTAATCCCCCCCATAAAATCTTGCAATGTAGCCCTCAGACCAAAAAAAAGTTGCGCAGCCCTGGACTATGAGGACAACCTGACTGCTCCCTAATTATTTACCTTTGGAATATGTTGGATTTAAGGTGTCCTATCTTGTTTCCCATAGATAACCATAAGGTGGCGTGATACCAAGGTGCCTATTGTAGCCCTCCCTTATTGAAATGACTTTGCCAAAATAACAAAGATTCAATATCCCAACAGACAATTCTTAAAACTTGATACACTGCCTAAAGTCACTCCAATACCCTACTGTAGAGATCTGGCCCACAGGCCTAACTCACCTCTGGTTAGAGTTGACTTCTTTCAGTAGTGAGCATGAGCAGTCTGACCTGGAATGATTTCTCTTTATCTCTATTCACTCCCATAGCAAACTACACCAGTGTCAGAGAGCAAGCAGAGACTTCCCTTCATCTGGAGTTAAGCAATACAATATGCCATATAAGAGGACAGATAATGATTAACAGAACATGTGTGGAAATGGCGGCCGCCAAGACAAGACAAGAAGTTTTCAGGTTAGAGAATAACTGATAAGAGTCCAATTCCCCTGTAGGGCCCCCAACAAACAATGGAGCATTACCCGGTGTACATTCCAGTCAGACGACTATCCATGTATACACTGACATGCTAGTGGCTGAGAGGGAGAGGAGCTCTTTGTAGCTATTCTCTCCTCTGGCTAATGAACAAGAGCTCAAGTCATGACTGACCTCTATTAACTGAATTCAGAAGTACTCAATGTCAAGCATCAGCTAAAAAAGCTACAATTTTAGAGGGTATAAAAAGAGATTTAAAAAAAAAAGTTCTCCATGTAAAATTACCCTCTATAAAAGCCTTGTCAGGTCACATCTTAAGTATGGGATTCAATTTTAGGCTACACGTTATAAAAAGAATATAAGAGAACTGAAAAAGGATTCACAGCCGTGTGACCAGACTATTAGATTGGATTTGTTTAGTTTGGGAAAAACACCTTACAGGTTATCCTATTTATGTGCATAAAGAACTTGACAAACACTCAGGAGTCATTCTTTACGTGTATTGAAAATGTAATTTAGGGCAGTGTTCCTCAACTCCAGTCCTCGGGTCCCACCTGCCGATCATGATTTTAGAATATGCCACAGAATGAATACCTGGGGGTAAGTCCTGATGCACTGGCCTTCTATCACCTGCTCAAAACTAAGGAAATCCTTAAAACATGACCGGCGGGTGGGTCCTGAGGACTGGAGTTGAGGAACACAGATTTAGGGTATGACCAAATGGCAATTTTGGGCCTAATACATGTTGCGTGTTCAAGTATCGCAGTGTATCAGGGCTGCCATAGGAATGAATAGGGTTGCTGTGTGACTCGCACTTTTGCCGCGACCATGACACGAGAATCGCAAGAAATCCAGCAGTGTTGTTTTTTTTTGCAATTCATGTGTCACCCCAAACGTACGAGTTGCTCTTTGCCAGCCCTCCTAATCTGCAATACCTGGGCACGCAACATGTGTCGCACCCAAAATCGCTGTGTAGCTTTACCTTTAGAGTCCCTTTACATGGGGAAATTTTAGCCCTGAATACAAGTCGATCCATGCTCATGTTATATGGACCAGTTGCAAATTGATTGTGGGTTGAGTGATTGCTTTTACGATCATTCACTCCCCTTTAAGTTTGCATACTGTTGGCAAGACATCCCGTTTACACAATATTTGGTGCTGCAAGAAACAGTAAATCACCTGATGTTTGCTTCTTTGTTGGGTCATCAGCAGCATTTTTACATAAGGCAATGAATGGGAATGAGCATTGTATAATTTCTGGTCATCAGCCAGTGTAAAATGTGCATTTAATAATCAATTTAGGAGAGTTTTCTTTACAGTTATGGTCAGTTACAGTTATAAATGAGCAACAAGGAGACACAGTGATGTGAAGCCTAAGACACTCCCTTCCCTTCCTTTTTATCTTGATTAGCTGGCAAGTTATGTTGTTCTAGACTCCACTAGACGTCAACCATTTTTGTAGTCTGGCTTATAAATAACGTTTTAGTCTTTGTCTCCCCTAATGAGTTATTTAGACAGAAACGTGTCATGTCGGGAGTATTAGGGACTACTATTAGGGAATTGGCTGATATAGGTATCCGGACGGGGTCGCCCCTTTTGGGGCGAGTGCTCTGTATAGATAGGTATGGCATTGTAGGGGTCACCTCCCCCATTTCAGGGTGTTAGTAGGATAGAAGTCTCCCCACACCTGTCTATATCGCTACTGAACAGACACCAGGACCACTACAGAAGCAAGAGGTCCCTCTTTTCAACACTGGACCCATCACCAAGGTTCATTTAGTTTACCATTACTGTCACCTGCTAATTTTTATGAATGAGTCCTTATCGATATGGGGGTGCTTATCAGAAAATCGCCTCCATTTTTTGTTTATGTTTTTGTCTTGTTTTTGTTATTATTTTGGTTGCGCATTTTATCGTATACCTAGTAAAAGTTAAGTACTATACATCCCCCCCACCTCAGAGGGTATTTTTACTACTCAGTTACAGTTATAGTGGGTTTACACGGGCAGAGAAGCAGCAACGAAAATTTACTTGCCTTCACATGAACAATCAGGTCAGATTGTTGGGACGGAGCGTTCGCAGGAATGTTCGTCCCTGATAATCTGCCCATCAGGCCATGTGAATCCGCCATAGCCATAATGTACGGTAAGTTGTTTTTATAGCCAAATCACAGCACTAAAATAGTTGTAGGTCACAAAATGTGCTTTGGTCATTCGACTCAAATCACCATGTAGCCCCAGCATTGAAGTATAATTGATCTAGATGGGTTGAATTTGGCAGGCATGTCAGAATTTATAAAGGTTATTTGAAAAGGGGTTTTCAGAACCGGACAATCCTCAACTTTTTGTTATTTTTTAAGAAGATTTTAGATTTTCTATAAATAAAGCAGAGTAGAAATGGCAAGTCCTACAACTTTCTAGTATACTTTGTGTTTTAGTTGTTCACCAGTTTGACTGTATGGTATATGAAGTATACTAAAATGGCTGCACACCATTACACATGCAAACAATAGAGCTAAGAAATGGGGATCATTCTCAATCAAAATGGTATTATACCTACTATAAATAAGTTAATGGAAGCTCTTAGCACACATTTTAACGTGTCGGGCCCATCTACCAGGCGTCAAGGTGGCTTAGGTGGCATCAATTGTAGGCTTTTTACCATTGAGCTCCATAGCTCAGTGGTTAGTGTTCTTGCCTCTGATGTAAAAGGTTGTGAGTTTGAATCCTGGTGGCAACCTTTCAGAAATAGAGGCTAAATTACATTGCTTGGGAATACCCCCTTCATGATCATAGCGCTGACTCCATATATGGACACAACCATATATGGAGTGAGAGCTGGGACTCCTAAGCCGGGATTCCTTGTACAGCGATAAATTATCTTCTGCCCGCACGCGATTCCACCGCAACCCCACTGGTTAACACTGCCTAGGTGTGTTGGCCACTGCCCTGGCCTTAATAGAGAGAGCAAGAAGAGTAGCCAATAGACTTTTTCTTTGATTGGGTCAAATGAAGAGAGTAAAAAGAAGGAAGTATGGGTGGAATGGCAGACCTTAGTACTGCATTCATTGAATTTTATTGGGCCATACTGTATCTCCATATACCTTAAATTTATTATGAAGGCATACAGATGTTTATCCTGTATGGATTTGAGCTGAATGCTCCAGAGGATGCAGTGCTGCTTCGGCTGGTGGCACAAAGAGAGTCTACTGCTCTAAAATATGGAACATAGTGACTGCACTTGATGCTACCCAGATACAACCTCTTATTTTGGCCCATATATTTGTTCATATTCTTTCAAACTACAACTATGATTACTTGTATTTGAGAAGAGATGATTAAATGAAGATTTATAGTTGTATTTCAGCCTCTTTTCTGTGTTTTGTGTATTACTTAGAAAATGGGAACTTATAAAGACAAATTTTATGCCTCCTTTGTGAGTAATAAATGCTCTAAATCTGATGGGTACTATTAACGCGTTATTATTCCTGGTTTTATCGACACACTCGCAATAGAATCCTATATGTTGCTTCATATAATAGGACAATAAATCAAGCGTTATGTCGTCAGGGTCTGGGGGACTGTTAATAAGTTGTAATGTATCACGTTTGCCATCCATCTTGTGGCCAGTGTAATAGGATAGCGTTCAGTCCTGTAGCAAATGCAAGGAAAATTAATTCACTTAAAATTATTATGGTTGTAGAGTATGGACGTAACTGTCTGTATCATCAAAGGAACTTCTCTGCAAAAAGACAACAAGCATACAGTTGAAACCAGAAGTTTACATACACTATATAAAAAGACACATATGCATGTTTTTCTCAATATCTGACATAAAATCTGAATAAACCTTTCCTATTTTTGGTCAATTAGGATTACCATTATTATTATTATTATTTGCCAGAATGAGAAAGAGAGAATGTTTTGTGGCATTTTTATTACTTAATGCAAAGTCAAAAGTTGACATACATTTCATTAATATTTGGTACCATTGTCCTTAAACTGTATGACTTGTGTCAAACGTTTTGGATATCCTTCCACAAGCTTCTCACAATAGTTGGTCGGAATTTGGGCCCATTCCTCCTGACAAAACTGGTATAACTGAGTTATGTTTGTTGGTGACCTTTCTCTCACCTGCCTTCTTAGCTTTGCCCATAAATTTTCATGAATTGAGATCAGGGCTTTGTGATGGCCACTCCAAAACATTGACTTTGTTATCCTTAAGCCACTTTGTAACCAGTTTGGCAGTATGCCTCGGGTCATTGTCCTTTTGGAAGATCCATTTCTGCCCAATCTTTAACTTCCTGGCTGATGTCTTGAGATGTTGCTTCAGTATTTCCACACGATCTTCTTTCCTCATGATGCCATCTATTTTGTGAAGTGCACCAGTCCCTCCTGCAGCAAAACAACCCCACAACATGATGCTGCCTCCCCCATGTTTCACAGTTGGGATGGTCTTCTTAGGCTTCCAAGCTTCTCCCTCTTTTTCCTCCAAACGTAACGATGGTCATTATGGCCAAAAAGTTAAATTTTAGTTTCATCAGACCACAGAACATGTCTCCAAAATGTAGTTCTTTGTTTCTGTGTGCATTTGCAAACATTAATTTGGCTTTTTATGTTTCTTTTGGAGGGATGGCTTCTTCCTGGCAGAGTGGCCTTTCAGCCCATGTTGATACAGTACTCGTTTCACTGTGGATATTGACACAATCTTACCAGCTTCCGCCATCATCTTCACAAGGTCTTTTGCTTTTGTTCTTGGGTTGATATGCACATGTCAGACCAAAGCATGTTCATCTGAACCCGTCTCCTTCCGGAGCGGTATGATGGCTGGACATTCTCATCTTGTTTGTAATTGCGTATAATTGTTTGTACAGATGAACAAGGCACCTTCAGGTATTTAAAAATTGCACCCAAGGTTGAGCCAGACTTGTGCAAGTACACAATTCTCTTCCTGATATCTTGGCTGATTCCTTTAGACTTTCTTATGATGCTACACAAAGAAGCAGTGTGTTTCAGGTATGCATTTAAAAAGATCCACAGGTGTGTCTCTGATTAACTCAGATGTTGCCAAGAAACCTAACAGAAGCTTCCAAATACATGACATCATCATATGGGCAGTCCAGAATTGTTTAAAGGCATAGTAATCTTAGTGTATGTAAACTTTTCACATTGCAGAAAGTAATAATAATGCCTTAACACATTCTCTCTCTCATTATTTCGGCATTTGGCAAATAATAATTATGGTAATCCTAATTGACCAAAAATTGGAAAGGTTTATTCTGATTTCATGTCAGATATTAAGAAAAACATGCATATGTGTCTATTTATATAGTATATGTAAACTTCTAGTTTCAACTGGAGCTGACATAAATACACAGGCATCCTCTGTGATGAGTGGAATTCAGTGATTTTCTTGAAATTTGTTTGGGTCAGTTGATTTGATTTGGGTTTAAATAAGTTTGACCAGAATTGAAAGTGCTTAGACAGCCCTATAAAATTGTGCATGACACCCTAAGGTCCCCTATGACTGTGTATGACCCCTTTCAAGCTCTATAAAGGGATGCTATCCAAAAATAATAATAAAACCTAACCCAAAAAAAATGTAACATAATCTCATTATGTGTCTTTGTTATTTGTTTTTGTTTAGTCAGATATCACAATTGCAGACCATAAAACATAAAAGCAGTGCATTCTTCTCTCTGGCTACAGCTATATCTTTTCTCCCTTTTTTTCCCCCCCTTAGTTTAGGAGGAGGATGGGGCTGAGTTTAGGTTTGCCTTTCAGCAGCTTTGGAAAGTTGGGTAGCATGTGGAGGTATGCTCGAGATCAAACTAAATACAACGCACTCAGCTAGGAATGTTCGAATGCTGCAAAACTCGGCATGCAGTTATGTCTCAGGCAGATGATGATTACAGGTGTGATTTGATTAGACACTGGGTCTTACCATGAGAGGGCATACAATTTCTTTCCCCACTGCCCAATAAAAAGGCTCTTGCCCAGCTGACAAACTTTGAGAGGGGCGCAACATTGGACTGATAGAAGCAGAATTTTAACGAATTGCACACCCTCTAGGCTGTTTTAACATAGCTGTTGGTAGGAGATGTATGAAGCAGTGGTTATGTGAGGGCACACACACGTTGAATAGACTCTGGACAGCCCAGGCAGGCAGTGTCGGACTGGGGTACCTAGGGCCCACCAGTAAAATTTATTTTGGAGGCTCACCGTATGGATACATTCAAGTATAATAAATAATCAAACAAGTTTTTTATATGAACATAGGGTGGTTGAGGTGCTGTATATTGAATATATGTATGTAGTGCAGTAAATCTAATGTGTTATGTGCCACTTTTGCAGGGGTGGGAGACTAGGGGCCCACGTTGCTCAGGGGCCCACCGGGGGATTCCCCTGTACCCCTGTGGGCCAGTCCGAGCCTGCAGGCAGGCCACCAGTAGAGTTTGATCTGCTGACCAGCACGAGCAGCTTACACAGTTTTGTTGTCCAACAAGGCACAGGTGGCATCTTCATAACACATTACTATTACAGACCATTTCCAGGCACTTAGCAGAAGGACATTTGGTGTCATGGCACCCATTACGTGTCCTGCCATTGATAGACAGCCACCTTCGCCTTTGTTTGGAGTGGTGTTGTGAATTAGAAACCTGGACTGCTATGAACAAACCAGTCTTTAGCGATAAATCTAGGTTCTGTTTGGGATCCCACGATTGTTAGATTTGAGTATTCAGGCCTTGTGTTGAGTTCTAAAAAGCCCTAAATGCTGGTGTGATGATCTTGGGGGCCATTGCATATGACAGTTCGTCACTCATGGTACTGATATGAGGGACACTAACAGCCCAGTGATTTGTACAGGTCATCCCCTGGCTACATGTTGCCTTTAATGCCAGGGCTTCTAGCTGGCATTTTTCAGCAGTATAATGCTTGCTCACAAACAGCAAGGGTCCTGTGTCCGTCAGATTGCAACACTTCCTTTGCCTATGTTAGCCCAGCGGTCCATGCCGGCGCTGCTGCCACTAACCACGGGCAAGGGCACAGGGGTCCCTCTTTCCCTGCTGCCATGCGCCGAGCTGACAAGCACGGGCAGCATGTTGCTTAACTATGGTATCTGTGTTCCATGCCAGAGTTTTCTTCCTGCTGGAGACTTGTACTGGTGTTTGAGCTTGCATAGGTGTGTCTGTTTTCACCTATGAAGCAGCACATACACGCCCTCTGTCTCACCAGCCTATGGCTGGATTGCAGGAGGTATTTAAAGGCGCTTCCTATGACCAGAAGATGCCTAAGCAACCTCATGGTCTCTAGCTTCAAGTACAAAGGTGTTTCTCTTGTCTGCTTCACTGTGTACCGGACTCTGCTTATTGAACTCCTGGACTTTGCATGTTTGCCGCCTGCCTCTGACCTCAGATCTCGTTTATAGACTTTGTTTGTTTACCGCATGCCTCTGACCTCGCTTACTGACCTTTCTTGATCGCTGCCTGTCCAAAACCGGATACTCCTGGCCACGCATGTCCCCTTGGTGCTTGCACCGGGTACTCTGACCTCCTGGTCAGCTGCCACTGACTCGGGGACTACTCTGGAGTGGCACCTGGCAACTACTCAAACAGTTCAAGCGTATCCTCACCATCAGAGGCTCTAGTGAAGACCAGTTGCTTAGTTACGCCCCTCCAGAGTACAGCCAGTCAGTGGCGCAGTGGGTCCACACCCGCTTGCATAACAGCTGACCTGGTTGCCAGATATATCACTGATTGAGCATTTATAGTACTAGTTAGCACACCAGCTTCCATAACCTATGCACGTGCAGGATCTACAGGCCAGCTGCAACCTCCGTGGGCAACTGTGTCACAGAATACCATATGGAACCTGTATGCAGGGCTGCTATCGGGAATTTCACGAATTTCATACAGGCAAACCTTGTGCCCCCCCCCCCCCCCCAGCCCTTCTCATATTCATAAGCAGTTGTAACTTATTAGCATAACTTATTAGCAGTCATAACTTATGTTTCTCATCATGCAATTTTGCTAAACACAGAATTAAGATTTTAATTTCTTTGAAATGTTATTTCTGGTTAAATGAAAGGGGGAAGGATTCTGCAACTTTACACCATGTCTTGGTGCGTTATTTTTTATCAATAAGTAGATACATTCTATCTCCAACAGTTCCATCTTCACAAATACATACGCCGGTGACAGCTAAGTCCTAGAAAAGCAAAGAAGCAATGGCTTTTGTTTTTACAAAAGCCAAGTAAAACTTCTCCCTTTTTGGGCAGCAGTTAGCAGCAGTATGGTATGGAATTTGAAGTACAAGGCAGATGTGATATATAGATATATTAGTAGTGGCAGCAGTACAGTATGGATCCTGATGAACAAGGGAGGAGACGTTCAACTGTGTAAAGGTAGTAGTTGTGGCAGTACTAGCCGTAGCAGTACAGTATGTAGCCAGCTGTGTACTGTCGGTGTAGTAGTAGTGGCAGCAGTAGCAGTTTGGAACCTGATAAAAAATGCAGGAGACATACAGCACTGTAAGGGTAGCTCTAGTGGCAGTAGTAGCTGCAGCAGCATAGTTTGGAACCTGATGGACAAAGCAGGAAATGCACAGCTGTATAGGCATAGTATTAGTTTCAGTAAGCAAAGTAGCAACCAAGGCAGCAGTACACTATGGACCATTAGCATGTCTTCTATTCCACCAAATGCCACACAGCCACAATGTTCCTGCCATTGTTGTTTAACATGTTGCCAAATTCTAGTTAGTAGGGAAACACTCGGTAGAAAATTTGCTGCTTTTTTGCAGAATAGCAAGCGACCAGCTGTGTAACTTTTCTTGCATAGGCTGATCAGTTTCAATGCAGCATCAGTTTACAGAAATCGAAGGATGGAGGGGAAGTGATAGCAACATTCTGCCGTTTCTGTTGGTCAGATGTCCATTTAGGAGGAAGTACGGGAGGTGTGAGAACCTACTGGCACAACCATGGCGGTGTCAATGGCGCCTTGCTTAATTGCCTTTAGAACAGAATTGCCACTGCTGTGCAAAACATTTACCCAGTGGGCTGTAAAAAAAAAAAAACATGTACTGTCCCTAGCCATAACAGCTGTTCTTCATGTCGATGGTAGCCTGCACCTTTGCCACTGCCTAGCAACAAGTCTGAGGAGCGGCCCACATTCTCCACCACGTGAGAGGACAAGGCATGTATGGCAGCTAGGTATCCTCCTTTACAACTGCCATCTTTTGCCTAAAGGCAGTGATATCCACTAAGTGGTACTGCAATGACTCCATTGCCAGCAACCTGGCCATGTGGGTCTTCAGGTGACACCCAAACAGATAACTGGGTCGTATTGTTGTTTCCCTGTCCACACATTCCGTTATGCATGACAGTGGAGCGTAGGATGAGGAGTAGTAGTCTGAGCAGAAGAAGCAGTAGCTGATGATGATGATGTTGACAATGATGTGACTGTGGATGTGGCTTGGCTAATAGAATGTTGACAGGGGAGGAGGACAGTTTTGCTCTCATTGCTGGGAAGTTCACTTACTTCATGTGAGCAGGTGATGTGGCCTCCTGTGCTGAAGGAGAGCTGTGGTTCCAACATTTGTGATTAAACAGCCACAGTGTGTTTTTTTTTTTTTTTTGCTTGCAGAACTTGCACACGGCTATGGTTTTATTGTTGGACACTTTGGAGAAAAATTCACACATGGGAGATACTTGCACAAAGCCACCACCTGCAACATTCACATTTCGAGCACTAACACACCTGAGCTTTTCCCGGGTCTCACATCTTTTACCCTAGGTACACACCTAAGCGTTTTACAGCGCGTTCAAACGCGCTGTAAAACGCACATGTGGAAAGCCATGCTTCCCTATGGGCATGGTTAACATTTGGGCGTTTTACAGCGTGTTTGAACGCGCTGTAAAACGCCAAACGCTGTCGCTTCAGCATGAGCTTCTTTGGGGCGTTTTAACGCGCCTATGGGCCATGCTAAAATAGTGGTGAATCACTGAATCGCGCGTATGATGCGCGTTTCTTAGTTGCAAAAACGTGCATCAAAAAACACGTGTAAAATACGCGCAATTCAGAAACGCTTAGGTGTGTTCCCAGCCTTAAGCCTGCACCACCACCAGCAGTGCCAGCCAGTAGCAGCTTTTGTTTTGGCCATACATTGGCTCTGCTCTTTATTGCCACCAACTCGTCATCATACTGATCCAGTTCCCAGGTCCTGTCTAACACACAATCACGATCAGTCATCGTAACCCCCACCACTTATCTCAGACTGATATGTCAGGGGTTTATTGCCCCATCCATCATGATTTCCACCTTAATATTTTCCCAGAGGGGCTCTACCACCACTACCATCATGGCTCAAAGTGCCACTAATACCACCACCAACACAGTTATGCATTTCAGTAATCAGGTCCTCCACCTCCAGACATCTAAACACTTTGATAATCTTTCACCTGGTATGTTGTCTCTTCTTAGGGAAAAAAATAAATAAAAATTACCCCACTAGGACTGGGCAGTGAATACAGAGAGGAAATGAAAGGCTTGTCTGGGGCCGCATGGTGGAATGCGCTAAACTCTGGCTCAAAGGCACAATGTCAGACACAGAGGTAACATCAACTTCATTATGCTGGGACTGAGATGATGAGCGAGCCACCCAGTCCGCAATCTCATCAACTTTCTCCGCAATAATAATCCACCACCTACCAGAAGCGAGGGAGAAACGCTGCCTGCTACTACTTACAGGATGGCTTGTGCAGACTATGTTGTTGCTGCAGCGTTCACTACAGCCACTATTGTAGCGTAAATAGCATAATAAATGTCCCGCAAAGTACATAAAAAAAAAAAAAAAAAAAGAACACTAGCATTTAATTTCTATGCCCTTCCTAAATATTGTCAGAAAAAAGTGTAACGAGAAGCCAACATTCGTGGCCACTTAAAGTGAACAGTTTCAGTCCATAAAAAATATTGTTAATCGACATTTGCCAACACTATACCAAGAAGAAAAACTGGAATGTATTTTGAAGTCTAAACGGATTTGGAGAAGATCAGAGGTGTCTCCTACTGTATAAAGAAACATACTGGATTTTCTACATTAAATACAATTTTTTCCACAAGGTCTAAATGATAAAACTGACCTTACGCTATATTATTAATAGATCTTGGTATTTGTTTTATCGCGTTTTTGTCTCCTTTATTAGATCAGGTTGGCGAGGGGGAAGGTTGTAGACTTATTGGCCCTGATTTATCATGCCTCCACTCCAGAATTCTGGCTTCAAAAAGTTGCAAAATGGTTTTTTTGTGACTTTTTGCACTTTTACACCACTCGTTTTAAATTATGGGTTGGAAAGTGGGCTTGGTTAGCCATGTTAATGAGTTGCACTACAGATAAAAAAAAAAAATTTAAGTCACAATCTCATTCCAGTGGGGGTGGAGTAGGAAGACAGGAGTATCTTTTCGGTATAAAAGTATCAGGTTTAAGGATGAGACAAATTTATCAAACAATCGGCAACATTTGATAAATGTGGCATAAAGTACACCAACACAGACTGAAGTAAACCTGACTTCAAATATTCCCCTCATGATAAACTTCTCCCATTGGGTCTACAAAATATTTGTCTTCTATCTCCAACGATATGGCGGTGCCTGGGCGTGTTTTCTGGCAAATTGTTCAACTATACATATTGGCTGTTATCCTGAGGTCTTGTTGCTGCCTATGATGGATTTTAAAGGAGTGAAATAAAGCTGAACGGTTAATAAGAGGAGCTGCAATTCCGCAGTGTGGATTTTATAAAAATCACTGATGACCCTTGTTACCTCAATAGCCCCTTCTTCTGGGGCATTATGCTTTTTTTTTTTTTTTTTTTTTTTTTTTTAAACAGGAACATGGAATACCTTAGGGGAAAAAAAAAAAACTCCAAACCTATATATAAAATCTGAGGTACAGTATGGGTCTATAGCAGAGGGAGAGGCCTAAGGCCGATTTATAATTCAGTCAGCCTCTTCTGCATACCAGTTGAATAAGTGGTTGAGACATTCGCTGTAATGGAGACATAATCACATTTTGATAATGGTTCCAAGTACGCCTGTAGAAGGAAAAACCGCAGCACTCCAACTTCTCAATGTAATTCTGTGTTTATTTCTCACCCAGCTTGCAACGTTTCGACTCCAGCGAGTCTTTGTCAAGCTCCATGTACGCCTGTTATACAACCCCTATAACTGGCCATTAAAAGGTCACTGCTTGTAGAACATGTTTTATAACAGTGAGTCTTTAAATATGCAATTATACTCCTAATAGTTTTTGTAAAGTAGTCACACAGAAGCTAAGTAATCTATGATAGGATGATGCTAAAAATCTGAAATTACACCGCATTCTCTGAGCAGTGGATTACTACACAGCCCTTTAAGTGCATCTCATGACCTACATACCTGCTACTAATATAAAACGGGTGCCAGCTACAGATTTAAGAATGTGTCGTACCTCGTTACCATCTTCTATGTATACTGGGTTATGTGTGTATTACTGCACTTACTTGAAGTGGAGATACAAGACCAGGCAACGCAGGACAGTCGTGTTGCTGCTTGTGGATGAAGCAACCTTATATCTCTAGGGTTCTCAGTAAGAGTCTTTTATAAGGGCTCCTGCAGACGAGCGGATCTCCTGCGTGTTATCCGCAGCGAGAATGAGAGCCAAGCTGCGGGTTGGACATCAGAGGCACGAAGCAGTAACATGATAGATACTGCCCCGTGCCTCTCTGTGACCCTTTTACTTCAAAATCACCGTGAGATAAAGTTGTCACAGTGATTTTGTAGTGAAAGGGTCACAGGGAGGCACGGAGCAGTATCTATCATGTTACTGCTTCGTGCCTCTGATGTCCACCGCACAGCTTGGCTCTCATTCTCGCTGCGGATAACATGCAGGAGATCCGCTTGTCTGCAAGAGCCCTAAGGGTACATTCACATGATGGATTTTGAAAATCAGCAGGGAACCCACACAGATTTTAAAAGCATGTTTATTAAGGCTGCATTTCTGCTGTTTTTGGTGGGGATCCATGGAAAAAGGAGCAAAAAAAAAAAAAAATAAATTGGACAGCCAATGGCTTTTTTTTCGCCATTTTCCATTCATTTGAATGGGAGATTGAACAGATATTCTGCATCAAGTTAGGGTATGCTGCTTTTTCCTTGTAAAAAAAACAAGCAAGTGCTGCTTCCCTTTGAAATTAACAGAAGGCTGTTTGGAGGCGTTTTTGATGTTGATTCCATGTGTGCATAGGCTGCTCCCTCCTCCACGTCTTTTTCAGTCATACATATGGATAGAGATTATATATATATATATATATATATATATATATATATATATATATATACACACACACACACACACACACACACACACTATAGTTGCTGGGAGTGGGGCTAGAGGCTGCTGTGCTGGCATTTTTTTTAATTTCTTTTATCTATGCCGCCTTGGTGGGCGTTTAACATTACATTTAAAAAAATAAAAAATTAGTGCCGATTTCTCCTGCAACGGGTTGTCATAGTAGCTCCAGTTAGGGCGGGTTCACAACAGCATTATTGAATCCCACTATAACTGAATTCTAGGACTGAATTTGCTCCATCCGAATACATGAAAAGGGTTGTTCCGTTATACATGACGGAAAAAAAAAATTGTCCTGTCAACCTGTAATAGAATTCAATAACGCCAATGTGAACCCGCCCTTACAGGGGAAAATAGAGCCCCCAGAGATCTCTCCATTTGCATACAGTTTGCCAGATCCGGCAGGCAGTTCCGTTGCCAGAACTGCCTGCCGGATCTGAACAACGCTGGTGTGAAAGTACCCTAAAAAACTGGGCTTCTTCCTCAATGCTGGTCTGATGGTATCGGTAAACCCCAAAGTGTGACATTTTGCAACCAACTTGAGAGTTGAGCAACGTGCACAAGATGTTAAAATATTGTTTTTTTTTAAATAAATACGACAAACCACAACATGAGAAAAAACATTTATTAGAAGAACAAGTTATCTTTAAAAATGAAAAGGCAATGGGTGTACAAATAGAAGACAAACAAGAACATTACAGTAGAAAAGGATATAAGGAGAAGATGCATGCAATATACACAGCAGCGGCAGCAAATGCCAAGAAAAAAAAAAAAGGGAATGTATGTACACACACACATATATATATATATATATATATATATATATATATATATGTTTTTTTATTTAAAAAAAAATTGGGTTCTAATGTGGCAAAAACAACACAGGAATATTTAAGTGTCAGACACAAGCTCTTGAAGAACTACAGGTGTCAGCATACAGTGATAGTATCTGAAGCACATACTGAGAGAAGGGTAAGGCCTCATGCACATGATCATATTTTTTATCTGTGCCCAATCTCCATTTTTTGCGGATTGCACACTGACCCATTCATTTCTGAGTCCGCAAAAAAATGCACGCAGATGTCATCCATGTGCAGGTTCCGCACATTATAGAACATTTCCTATTGTTGTCTGTATTGCAGGCAAGAATAGTCATTTCTAGTAATAGGAGTGAGAAAATAGTAGATTGTACACGGAAGATGTCCGTATTTTGCAGATCCATGGAGTGCATGAAGCCTAACATAGGACAGAACTGTTCCGTGAGGAGACACCTAGACGACATCAGGAAAACATTGCCTTCTTTGCAGCATACATTTCTAGACTCCATAAATTGGAAGATCTCTACGTCATTCACCCTCTAGGATTATTTGGTGTGCAGCCATGTTCTGATTTATAGTATTTGCATCATCCATTCCCTTCTGACCACAAAAAAGAACTTGGGAAACAAACAATACTCCATTCACTAGTCTTAAATAGAACCCATCACTAATACCGGGATACCTTATAAATTGCTGTTTGCCATGTCATGCTTTTTAGCCAATACCATGTACTGACTCCTTCTAGGGCTGCAGCTATCGATTATTTTAGTAATCAAGTATTCTACCGATGAATCAAATGATTAATCGAGTACTCTAATAAGAAAAAGCTAATAAAATAACTTTTTCTATAAAAACTCATCAGCTCCCCCTCCAGTGCCACCAGTTTCCCCCAGTGTCAACAGCTTCCCCATGTCATCAGTTGCTCCCCTACGATGCCACCAGCTACTCCCCCAATGCCACAAACGCCCCCCAGTGCCACCAGCGCTGCCCCCACTGCCATCAGTTCCCCCTCCTAGCCAACAGTGCCCAGCCACAGCACCAGTGAACTAAAATACTTAACTTTCCTGTAAGGGCACTGCCAACACTCCAGAGATCTTCCATCCTCCTTTTCACGCGCTGCACTGGGACCTGACGTCACACAGCATCAGGTCATAGTGCATGCTTACGTGCACGGTGTCCTGACGATGCGTGTACGTCAGGATCCAGAGCAGCGCTGTGCGGACAGGCGGGTGACCACGGAGTGTGAGTAATAGCAAGCTTTTCACTCACACTCCATGGTCACATGGCACAATGAATCATCAAAGCAAAAAATTTGCATTGAGGATTTTTTTGTGTCGAGTTAATCGATTAATTTGAGTAATCGCTTCAGCCCCAAATCCTTCTCTCTACCGTTGGCTCCTACACTCCCAATCTCCACTGACAACAGCAATAAATAAGAGATGAGGCCTAGTTTTGTCTAAAGGATTAGAACACCCCCCACTATGTTTCTGCAGTGATAAGTCCTCTTTAAGGTTGTTTTCACACAGAGCAGCATTTGTACACAGTCAGCCTATAAAAGTGTATTGGGCCATACTGTACCCAAGCACGCCTCTGATTCCATTTTCTGTCAGATTTACATGCATTCGAGAAGACAGAGGTAACAGACTATGGAATGCTCCATTGGATGCTGTATGATGGACATTGTATTTGTAAGGGTTCATCCACATAGGACATAATGTCAGTGGAAAAACAAACTGCAACTACTCTGCCCCAAAATCTGCATGAGATTTGTTGCGGATTTTGCTGTGGGTTTCACCAAGTGCAAGAGTGAAATCCTTGGTCTAAATCTACAGAATAAATGAACAAGCTCTGGATTTCAAATCCAATCCGCAGGTCATATTCTACAAAGATTATTCTTTTTTCAGAGCATGAGGATGTATTTGCCTCTGGCCATTCAGCAGCAGCAAATCCGTCCCTCGTGGACATGCCTTAACACTTTTCTTTATGGAGCACCATATGGCGGCACACAGATTGTCTACTATATAGTGAACTCTACGGGCACAGCTCTGCTACACGTCCCTCAAGTATTGCTTCAGTCAACGTGTCCACCTGTAAAACATCTCTTGCCGGTGACGTTACCGAATCCGGTGAGTCATATAAAAATCAGGTCAGACTACAGAATGGCGACATCACTTATAAAGGGTACAACTCTATACAGAGGCCTCGTAACAAAAAACGTACAAAGGGGAAATTGAACTTCTTACAAGTTTACAGATTTTCTAGTCTTTTTCTTGCCATACAGATTTTGTTATCAAAAATATATTGCGCGGTCTATGCCTAGTTCAAATATTCATATTTACACATTGGTAAAGCAAGCGTCACCAAATACTTACAGAAATATGTACAAAAAAAAACAAAACTGAAATATTGTAAAAGATAAAAATAGAAATGCAGCAATAAATTAAGCTTTCACAAACCGATGAGCTTACAACAGTCCAAACAGTTCTCAGAGAAGAGGCCGCACTCTTATTTTATTTCAATGGGCGTATTTACATACAAAGTCCAATACTGAGAAAGTCAATCGTTTCAGGTGACTCTGCGATTCCCGACATCTGTAGTGAGGAAAGAAGTGACAATGTTAAAGATGGGATCAACTCTATGAAACCACCACATGTGTTTATGTAGGTATGATCTATCTATCTGTCTGTCTGTCTAATCTATCTATCGACAAACGAAGAAATCAGGCAGCACTCCTTGAATATCGTTCAATGGTGCACACGTCCACCCCTGGTCAGGGGGTCTTACTATATATCCAACAAATTGGCGCAGCACTCCTCTTGGCTACAATCACATGTAGCTGGGGGAAGATGGAGACTTAGGCAGTATAAAACTCCCAGAAACTGTCTGACCTGTTACATGTGCACTTGGCAGCTGAAGGCATCTGTGTTGGTCCCATGTTCATATGTGCCCGCATTGCTGAGAAAAATGATGTTTGAATATATGCAAGTAAGCCTGTAGGAGCAATGAGGGCTCTCTCTGCAACTGCTGCATCCTCTAAACTTTGATTGACAGGACCAGGCAGTGTAAATGTGATCATGCCTGCTGGCCCTGTCAGTTAAAGGGCAGAGACAGCACAATCTCTAGGTGTAATGGCAACATCCCCATTGCTCCTAGAGGAGGCTCAGTTGCTTACACATCAAAGCCAAAAGTGAGCTGCGGAAAGGAAACCTATTGTGTGGACTGCTAAAACAGGAATATTTTAGGATCCCCCTTTTTAAATGGATAGGCCAGTGATTGGCTGCAGTGGTGTACAGGACGTCATGCTGCAGCCAAAACGATAAATCACTGACTGCAGCCAAAGCGGAAGGAGCAGCGACACTGGATCAGACTGGGCAGGGAAGGTAAGTAACTTTGCTTTGACTTTGAACTTTTGCCAGGCCCCAGACAGTTTACAGAAGTAAATCCCTTGCACGACCACTTTGATGTCATTTTCTTAGAATCTATTCCACTCTAGAAGTCTGCTGTCTTGATTATCATTCTTATGGTCAACTTAGGCGGGATTCACATCACAGTTTGACATCCTATGCATCCGTTATGCAAATTTAGCATTTTTATTTTTGAGTTGGGAAAAAATGCTGCATGCAGTTTATTTGTGTTTAAAAAAAAACTGATCTCAGACGGAAATGGCTAAAGCAGATGCAACATGTGCATAACGAATGCACAGGGGGCTTTTTTTTTATTTTACAGGATCCTTTTTTTTGTTTTTTTCTGTTCTTCTGACAGATCGGAACAACGGAAAATGAAACGGTCATGTGAATCCCACCGTAACTGGTCAGAGCCATGGTAAACTTGTAAATGATCCACACATAAATGGCTCAATGACACAATGTGAAGAAACCACCTAATGAACGAGACTGCAAACAATATTTAACTGTACTAAAATGTAGAAGAAGCAGTTAAACTCTAGGAATACTAGATAACCGTTCATATCCACATTTCATGAACGGCTGCACTCAGCTGGCATTTAAGGCTGTGGGAAAATATGGCCAACGTGAGGCAATATGTTAAAAGGCACCAACAGCATTAAGACAAGTCGAACCAGACAACAAATAGCACAGGATAAGGCTCACTTTGTGTGTTTTAGAGAGCTAAAGCAATTGTCTATATGCACAAATATAACCAATATGGTAAACTGGTTGCATCAAAAAGGTTGTCCCTTCCATTACAAGTGACAACCTCGAATCCCAACAGATCAGCTGTTTTGCAGTAGCTGCGGTACAGGAACTACTCCGTCCGTTGTATAGTGGATGGAGTTGGTTACTGCTACTCTGCTCCAATGTGTCATTCTGGTGCCTGAGCTGCAAGAGAACAGCTGATCAACGGGTGTGCTGGATGTTGGATCCCCGCCAATCAGATAGTGATGGCTTAGGCCTCATTCACACAAACGTGGACTACGGTCCGCGAAAACCCGCCCTGCCGAGTGCACGGCGTCATTGGTTGCTCTGACGCCGTGTGCTTCGTGCTGCCGCCACTGTACAGTTATACACTCGTATGATCTATACGAGTGTATTACTGTACAGCAGCGGCATGAAGTGCACGGCATCATAGCAACCAATCACGCCGTGCACTCAGCAGGACGGGTTTTTACGGATCATGGTCCGCGTATGTAATAATGAGGCCTTATCCTGAAGATAGGCCATCACTTGTAAAGCCACAGACTTGTAAAACCTTTTTTTTTACCATTTACATAGTGTGTCTGTAGTTCCTAAGTAATAGTCCTGCAATTACAGCAGCCTCGGCACAGATTTTAGCAGCCTCAAGTGTAACAACAAAAGAGAAGGATGGAGTGGCTGGGCTGAAGCTCCACAGGATCTTTTAAGGTGGGAAATGGTAAATCAGATGCACAGAGTATTAAACTAGCTGATGTACAATTCCAAGGCAATCTAAAAAGCCAACTCCAATGCCCCACTCCCCTCCAATATGCATATGACACATATGCATGTTCTGATCCTGAATTTGCGAAACATATAGCGGTTTTATATTATGAAAGTGTGACCCCTCTGCGACTACTTCTGTACATGTAGCTATATTAGTGGTCAATGTTAGACAACCCGAAGGATCATGGCTTGCAAAATGTGAATTCTGCACAGAAATAAATGTCCTCGTCCAATGGGGACTGCATCAAGTATAAAAAAAATTAAAAAACAATGGACAAGGTAGCTCTACAAATTAGAACCTGTGCCTAAGATCAGTATCCCACAAAAAACACACAGGACAAGGGAATACATAGAAAAAAAAAAATACAACTTTTTTTGATGAATCCATAAAAAGTATTGGAAAATTGTGTAAGGGTCGGTTTACAAACAGAAAATCCGCTGATTTCTGTGCGGTACCACACCAAAAACCAAGTGTTTTTTGTGTGCTTTTTTTGCAGATTTGCAGCAGTTCTCACTTGCATTGCAAAGGTTGAAATCCACCCTAAAAAACAACTGACATGCTGCAGGTTTCTAAATCTGCGTGGCAGGTCAATTTCCACATGGATTAAAATATATAGAGAAACCAGGCAGAATTTAGACATAACTAGATCTAATTGAAAGCCTCAAAGTGCCATCCAGCGATCAGAGTTGATCCGCTGATGACAGCTGGGGTTTCCTTCAAAACTCCATAAACACCTAGTCTATAGTTGCTAAAGTGCCATCGCGGAAAGACAGCCCTAAAGCAGTAGACAGACAGGTCCCCTACAACTTATGAGGGAATAACCTGGTTAAATTTGTGCTGACAGAAAAAACCAGCACATGACAGACACTCACCAAGTTAATAGCTGCTTTGCCGCTGGACCTTAGGTCCAACACTTAGAGTCTCCTCGTCTGGATTGGGACGTTTGCCAGAAGAGACGACAGGGGTCATATTGTTCCTGGCTGTGGGCAGATAGAACATTGCTAAAACAGGTGGGCACAAACTATCCTACACACAGACCTGAATTATCGGCATGACTGTATGTAGCATTAGAATATAACCAAAGTATGACGCTGGGTGTGCGTCCTTTAATCTGGTAACCCATACACACGCTCTCCCTGAGGAAGCCATTTTGGCGAAACGCGCGTCGGGATACGGGGGTCGCACTGCTACTCTCTGCTCACAGGTATAATATTTATAATTCAGTGTTCATCACTTGTGTAGATTATTTATATTTCTATAATACCGCTATACTTATTAGACACATGTCCTTAACTAATGTTTGCACTATATAAATGGCTATGTAATACTTATATATAGCGGCTAGTGATTTCTGTGATCAGATCATATGCGATTATTTAAATTACCCCTGTAGAGAGGTTTTTCCTGCGTGTCTATTTGCACCACCGATCGTTTTTAACATTATTGTGAATGTCTTTAATCATGTTTGTTAAATTTTCAATAAAAATGTATTGATTTATTAATCTGGCATTTTTTCTATTTGGTGTTTGTATGTAGCATTAGGTAAGGCTTGATATTGTATAGATGCCACAACTATAAATACTCAACAGCAGCTGCTGAGAGTCCTACACTTTGGTGGACTACTTTTTGGCTCTTCCCCAGTACCCTATGGCCATTAAAACAACAGCATCTCATCAGGTAACTGGACACTCAGCTCGACCAGTAAGTAAAGATGTAGAACATGGACACTCATGCCACACTAGTCTCGTCACTAAAGACTGCTTAGTAAACCTTGTAATACTGAAGACTACAGGGACTAGTATCTGTCTGAGGACTATCACAGCTCTTCCAAGGAAACCACGCCTAGCCTTCTTCATACTTGGTGGCAGTGAGGCAGCACACAGTAGATGATAAAATCCTACATCTTGAATGACAAGATCACTGCCCTCATTCTACTGGATTAATTTACTGTATACTGAATGGAGAGTCCTGGAAGATGGCAGAGTTAGGAGAAGTACCAACTTAAAGGGAACCTGTCACTGGGATTTTGGGTATAGAGCTGAGGACATGGGCTGCTAGATGGCCGCTAGCACATCCGCAATATCCAGTCCCCATAGCTCTGTGTGCTTTTATTGTGTAAAAAAACTGATTTAATACATATGCAAATTAACCTGAGATGAGTCCCGTCCATGACTCATCTCATGGACGGGACTCATCTCAGGTTCATTTGCATATGTATTAAATCAGTTTTTTTACACAATAAAAGCACACAGAGCTATGGGGACTGGATATTGCGGATGTGCTAGCGGCCATCTAGCAGCCCATGTCCCCAGCTCTATACCCAAAATCCCAGTGACAGGTTCCCTTTAAAAGGGTATTCTAGTCTCATGAAGTGATGCCACAACACTAGTATGTGCAATCATTTTATAACCGGTGAGTGTCCAGCCTCTGAGGCCTGCACCAAACCTGAGAATAAAGAGTTTCCAGTGCTCATTCGCCTCTTCGCTCCCGACCATGTGCTGCAACAGGTCTAATTAAAGGGGTTCTACACCTTATTACTGATGACCAATCCTTTGGATAGATGAGAATCTGATTGGTGGGGGACCAACATCCGGGGCCCTTGCGGATCAGCTGTTTGTGGTGCAGAAAGTAGCGCCGCAGCCTTCTCGCTGTTTCCCGCAGGACCAGTGACGTCACGACTATCATCGCTGGCCTGGGTATTGCTCAGCCCCCTTAAAGTGCACGGGGCTGAGGCACGCCCAACCCAGTGATAATAGTTGTGACATCACTGGCCTGTGGGAAACAGCGAAAAGGCGGCAGCGTTACTGTGAGTCTTCTCAAGCTGCTGATCAGCGGGGGTTCTGGGTGTTGGACACCTGCTGATGATCTCTCCAAAAGATAAAACATCAGTAATAAAAAGGTGTGGAACCCCTTTAACTTGAATGTAGGTGTCCAGCAGTTCCTCGCACAGCAGATAACTGCGGTGTCACTGTGCAGGGAAAGGCGCTGAGTCATAGTCAGCATCAGTGGGGGTCCCAGAGGTTGTGCCATCAACCTTATGAGATGGGAATACCCCTTTAAAAACACTAAGCCAAACTCCTCTCAGGGTATGTATACAAGTCCTTCCAAATGCAAATACACGTGAATGACATCCATCCTCTACACTTTTCTATTCAGACTATAAGTGATGTTCTCAGGAGAAAGCTGACAATGTATAACATATGGCACAGTAAGAATTTTATTAGGGCAATAATTGCTCTGGCATTGGCGATGGATGGGCCCTTAGATTACCAGGTTTCCCCACTGAATAAAGGGTCAAACAGCAGTGAATGGAGCAAACAGAGAAATCACATGAATTATACAAGTGCGTGTCTGCTCGATAATGCAGCAGGCGAGAGGTGCCAGGCCAGGTTAGCATCCAGTTTTTCACTAAAAATGGATGGCATCTCCAGGACAGAAAATCTGTGCAAGTGAAAAACCAGTGGCATTCCACAGCAACTGTATCAGAGGCAAATGACAAGGGCTATAAGCCTTTGGATGACAGATTTTGTGAACAGGCCACAGTATCCTTTAGTCTCTGCTGCTCATAGTGTGAATAATGCTACTATCGGATGTAAATGTAATTACCTTGTATTAGGTAGGACTGCTGGCTGTCTCCATGGTTGTAATGCAGGATACTGCTCCCCTGCCAGTAACCTACAAGAGATGACATTCAATTAATATCCAATTAAACACTGTGTGCCAACACTTTCTGCTTCATAACAAAGCCAAACAAATGAGGATTTGATGGATTTCAATGGTCCTTTATAGATCAGTCACATGATCATCATCCGCCACCCCCAATAAAATAGAACAAAGCGACACCCTTCTGATTAGGGCCAAATTGGACCAGCTCTTCAGCTGTATATAATGCGTTAATCTAAAATAAAACCTAAAGGAAATAAATGAATAACCTTATAAACACAGTGGAGACCGGTCTCTAAATTAAATGACCTTGCCATTCAATAAATGTTGTTACATAAATGAAAAGAAATAGCAATCGATTGGCAAGACATAAAATGATGGCTTAAGGTTGTAAATTTAGAGATTTTTTTCTTCTGGTAGCTGGTTTAATTGCTTAGGGTAGGTTCGCATAATCGTTTCAGCCATTTCTGTCCGAGATCCGTTAATTTTAGATGGAAGAAAAAGTCCTCTGCTAAAGATCTCAGACAGAAATGTCTAAAACTGATGCAAAAGGGGCATAACAGATGCTTAAAATAAAGGCTATTTTCTTTCTTTGTTTTCTGTTCTTCTGATAGATCAGAAGAACGGAAAACAAAACTGTGATGTGAACCTACCTGTGCAGTTTAGACAACCCATTTTCATACACAAGTTAATTCTGAGTTATAATGCAGTCAGTGTTATCCAATGCATTCCAGAACTGTAAGGGTTACATAGCATCATAAATCAATATAATGCTATGTGACCCGGGCAGAGCTGGTAGTTCAGGCCGGGAGCTGCGTTGCAGACTGCAAGGGCCCTTAGAGTGGATAGCAATAATAAAGGACATCACTCACTCCCTGCATTATACAGACGACCTACTGATTTGAATGGGCAATGTGTAGATTAATTTCCTGTGTGGTTGTGCTGGAGGGACACTGAGAACTTACTGTCAGGTATCCCTTACTGATAGCCAGGGTTTCAGCAGAGGGACTCGTTGTGATCCACTTATAGTGGAGACACCCTCCTGACAAGTAGTGATTGTCCAAACCCTTTTAACCCTTTCTACCCCGGAGGTTTTTTAGCGTTTTAGTTTTGCGCTCCCTGCCTTCTCAGAGCCATAACTTTTTTATTTGTCTGTTTACATAGCCATATGAGGGCTTGTTTTTTTGCAGGACAAGTTGTAGTTTCCAACGCCACCATTTAATATTACATAAGATGTAGTGGAAAGCGGGGAAAAAAAAAAGTCCAAATGGGGTGAAATTGCTAAAAAATTCCACACAGTTTTAAGTTTTTTTTTTTATTTACGACATTTGATGTGCGATAAAACTGACCAGTTACTTTTATTCTACAGGTCAGTACGAATCTGGCGATACTTTAGATGTATAGTTTTTCTTGCGTTTTGATAAAATAATAAAAAAGTGGGGGGGAAAAAAATCTGTTTTATTTTCTTGTCGCCATACTTTGACCCCTATTACTTTTTGTAATTATGTGTACGGAGCTGTTTGGGGGGCTTGTTTTTTGTGGGGCGATCTCAACTTTTCATTGATACCATTCTGAGGTTTTGATCACTTTTTATTAAATTTTTTTGTAGAACTTTTTCAACCTTTAATGTGACCTATAAACTGTATAACTCAATTGAAAAACAAACTGAAATCTTTTAGGCATAGGGAAGAGAAAATATAAAAATAAAATAATATGGTTGCATAAATTAAACAAACTAATAATTTGTTGAAGCGCCTTTTGATTTTATTACAGCACTCAGTCTTTTTGGGTATGAGTCTATCAGCATGGCATATTTTGAGTCTTCTTTGCAAAAACACTCCAAATCTGTCAGATTACCAGGGCATCTCCTGTGCACAGCCCTCTTCAGATCACCCCATTTTCAATCGGATTCAGGTCTGGGCTCTGGCTGGGCCATTCCAAAACTTTAATCTTCTTCTGGTGAAGCCATTCATTTGTTGATTTGGATGTATGCTTTGGGTCATGCTGAAAGATGAAGTTCCTCTTCATGTTCAGCTTTCTAGCAGAAGCCTGAAGGTTTTGGGCCAGTATTGACTGGTTTTTAGAACTGTTCATAATTCCCTCTCTTAACTAAAGCCTCAGTTCCAGCTGAAGAAAAACAGCCCCGCAGCATGATGCTGCCACCACCATGCTTCACTGTGGGCATGGGGTTCTTTTGGTGATGTGCAGTGTTGTTTGTGCCCAATATATCTTTTGGAATTATGGCCAAAAAGTTCACCCTTGGTTTCATCAGACCATAACACCTTCTCCCACATGCTTTTGGGAGACTTCAGATGTGTTTTTGCAAAATGTAGCCTGGCTTAGATGTTTTCTTGGTAAGAAAGGCTTTCGTCTTGACACTGTACCCCATAGACCAGACATATGAATACGGGAGATTGTTGTCACATGTACCACACAGCCAGAACTTGGCTAGGCCTCTTGGTAGCCTCCCAGACCAGTTTTCTTCTTGTCTTTTCATCAATTTTGGAGGGACGTCCAGTTCTTGGTAATGTCACTGTTGTGCCATATTTTTTCCACTTGATGATGACTGTCTTCACTGTGTTCCATGGTAGATCTAATGCCTTGGAAATTCTTTTGTACCCTTCTCCTGACTGATACCTTTTAACAATGAGATCCCTCTGATGCTTTGGAAGCTCTCTGTGGACCATGGCTTTTGCTGTGGAATGCGACTAAGAAATTTTCAGGAAAGACCAACTAGAGCTTGATTTGGGGTTAATCAGAGGCACTGTAAATAATGGCAGCTGTATGCCGACTCCTATTTAACATGAGTTTGAATGTGATTGCTTATTTATGAACAAAGCTACATCCCCAGTTATGCAACCACATTATTTTAGTTTTTTTTATTTTCTTCCCTCCACCTAAAAGATTTCAGTTTGTTTTTCATTTGAGTGGTACAGTTTATAGGTCACAATAAAGGTGGAAAAAGTTCTGAAATGATTTCTCTTTGTCTCATTTTTTTACAGCACAGGAACCTGACATTTTTTTTAGAATTGTTTGCTTATTAAGGTTTTTCAACAAAGTAATAAACATACAAAAGTGACAAATTATCTGAGATTTGTTTCAAGATTACTCAGAAAATATTAAGCATACAAATGTCAAGTACAACAAAAGCACATGTATCAATGATGTGAAATTTAAGAAAATCAGGATGTAGCGTACGGTAACAGGTGGTCAATGAGAGAAACCTGACATTTTAACAGGGGTGTGTAGACTTTTTATATCCACTGTATATGACAACCGTGAATCATTGGGGAGCAATCTGTAGAAAGCTGGAGATCCCATCATACCTTGTATGCCTCCAGTTCCAGAATGACACTCTCCCTGGTTATTATTTGAATTGCTGGCAGAGTTGCCCTCGCTGGCTACCATTTGAGACCCTGTAAGAAAAAAAAAAAAAAAAAAAAAAAAAATAAATACACAATATAAAAAATTTAGAGGCCAAGATTGCATGATGAATAAGAACACTGCACAATGTGGAAAGATCTTGTGGTCTTTCACAGCAACTCTCCACATGCAAAAGTCGTCTGTATATAGATCATACCAAGCCAGCTGTGTATACTGTACACACCCAAAATCACTAGGTCTACATTAAAATCAGTCCATATTAAATAAGCACATTAAAGGTGTACTCTGGGAATGATTTAAAATGGCTAGGGGCAGCATGAAGTGATGAGCAGACTATGTCTATCTATGGGGAAGTTCTTCTGAAGCTCAGTTTATCAGTTGCACTGCGACGTGAGTGTTGTAACCTAGGAGTCCGGTGTATTCACAAGGACATGAACTGCAAGTGATAAACTGAATTTGATAAAAGTTTCACCAAAGTCAGACATGGCCCACTCACTGCTACTTACAGAGGGCAGCATAAACAAGCTCATGGATGCCCTTTAATAGCTCATTATGCAGGGGGGCAGTTTACCTCCATTGTTGCTGCAACCTGGCATGGTGTCTCCTGGAGAATAACTCATTAGCCCGCCATTTCCATTGCCATTTGGATTTGAAGGCACTGATGCAAGAAGTCCTATGGAAAAAAACATACGATAAAATGCTCAATTTATTATTACATTCGTCTGATATTTAATACCAGAAGCAGCCAGAAAATGTGGGAGACAATAGAAACAGAAATCACTAATCAGATTTGCACCGCATATTAATAGTATATCCTAGTGATCAAACACCTAATAGTATGGGATTCCTTTCATACAAGAGAAAATGAAAAATCCAGAAGGTTCTTTGGATAATACACAGTGGTATGAACCAGGGCTGTGGAGTCGGTAGATAAATTGTCCGACTCCGACTCCTCAGATTTTGAAACTTCCGACTCCGACTCCTCTGTATTTAATATGCAAATACGAAGCTGTTCCACCAAGTTCTTCTAATCTTCTCTAGCACAGAGAGGTAGTTGAGCAGTAGCTGCTGCCTTCTCCTTTGTGTGCTGATCTTCTGCTGAAGATAGAGCAGTGGGAGGATCCAGGAAGGGGCAGGGGAAGGGGCATTTATTTTAAAATATGATTTTCCTAGTAGAATCCCATAGTCATGTTTAAAATTTAAGCTGACAATCTGAGTTTACATGTTTTATAGCCTTAGCTGAATGATAGCAGTTTTTCAAATGGTTTACAGCTTCAGTCTTGAACTATTGACTATCCATTCCCTTCACTTATACAAGTGTCTCCAGTCCTTAATCAGTTATCAGTGAGAGGCTAGGATAACCATGGGTTCCCTGTAACAGCAGACCACAAGACGATGGAAAGTGTAAGTATTGCCGCTCCTTAAAGGGACACTGACAGGCTGATGGTATGAACTGTATCCAACTTACCAAGTCCTCTGTATCGGGAAAGCTGCTGGTATATCTGTTTCATCCGTTCAATGTTCAGACGGCTGGCCTCTGCATGATTCACCATTGGTTTGGGGTAATTTACCCCAATAATGCATTTTGCTACTTTCTGCACTCCTTCCGGGGCATTCCAAGGATCGTAAATGTACTTTGGTGGGAAACCTTTCAAAATTGGTAAATACCGCCTGCAAAAGAAAATAATAATTGTCACTTTTGTAACTATACCCTTTCTCTAGGGTCTATATAGATAGTACTACAGAGTGTGTGTGCTTTACGGCGGCTGGCCCGATTATTATATTGACGATCTCTCCTCAGGATAGGGCATCAATATAAGATTGGCGGGGGTCTGACTCACAGCACCCCTGTTGATCAGCTGTTCAAAGATAAAGCAGCGCTCATGTTGCGATATTGATGGCGAGCAGGTGTAATTGCCGCTCCTCAGTCCCCATTCACTTCAATGGGAAGGAACAGTTTCTCTGTCTGCTCCTTCCCATTGAAGTGAATAGGAACAGAGAAGGTGCAATGTTGATAGAGCAGGTAAACATTGAATTCAACGCTCGTACAAACACTGCACTCTCTTCAAACAGCTGATTGTAGGTAATACAATAGCACGATCAATCTAAACACAAGGGTGTACCCAATCAACTTATATCAACAATACAGTACACTATATCCCTTTAAAACATGATTCCTTTATTAAACAACTTTAAAAAACATCATATTACCCACATCAGCGGGGGTGCCAGCAGTCAAACCCCCGCGGATATCGATGATTAGAGATGAGCGAAGTGAGCTTTGGATGCTACATACGAAACTGCTTCGCTAAAAAAACTGTTATAATACTGTATGGGCTCCGATGGGCCGATTAAGAGCTATTCAGAAAGTCACCCGAGACTTCGTTTAATAACTTCGGTGATTATTACAGTTAAAAACCACTTCAAAACTTGGAACCGAACTCTGCTTCGGTTCCAAGGTTTTTCACTGTAATAATCAATTACCGAAGTTATTCAACAATGTCGTGCGCAACTTCATGAATAACTTACTTCAGCTCATAGGAGCCCATATATTTTAACATTGTACAGAGACGACTCTCTGTACAGTATTATAATGAGTTTTTTAGCGAAGCGAACTTGGATGTAGCATAAACAGTCACTTCACTCATCTCTATTCATGACCTATCCTGAGGATAGGTCATCAATATAGGAAAATGGCCAATTCTTAAAGGGGTTGTCCGGGTTCAGAGATGAACCCGAACATACCCATAATTTCATCCAGGCAGCCCCCCTGATGTTAGCATCAGAGCATCTAATGCTCCGATGCGCTCCCTTGCCCTGTGATAGATCGCGTAGGGCAAGGGCTCTTTTGTTTACAATAACACACTGCCGGGTGGAAGCCTTCACCCGGCAGTGTGTTCAGTGACATCACCAGCTCTGATGGTCGTGCTTTAGCGCTGCCCTAGCCGTTTTACAAGCTAGGGCAGAGCTAAAGCCCGCCCATCAGTGCAGGTAACGTCACCGTGCTTCCTGGTTGCCCCATGGAGAGCCCGGCTCGTCACTGGAACTCCGGAAAATGCCTTTACCCTATGCGATTTAGCGCAGGGCAAAGGAGAGAATCGGAGCATGAACTGCTCCGATGGTAAAGTCAAGGGGGCTGCCTGGGTAAAAATGGATCCATGGTTGTGAGGGGAGGGCACTCTTGTATCTGGAATCAAATAGTGGCAATACTGGTGCGACTATCAAGATTACCAGCATATTCGAGACAAACATAATCGCGATCTGAAAACAATACTTGAGCGCTTAAAGTCCCGCATTCGAATTTACCCGGGAACACCAAGCACCGCGTGCAACGCCATCAGGACCTAACGCTCACTCCAGAGCAGGACAACTCTACCCAGCATAGAGGAAAGTTCTTTACCAGAGATCATCTTAAGGAAAATGCACGCAGTCTTCCGAACCGAGAGGTAAAGTAGCCAGTGCGGCACCCACTCTTTTTACAGAACAACGTATAGAGCGGATACAACCCCTGGATAATTTGATACATTGATCTAACAAAGTAACTTTACCTCGCTGCTTATAAATAACTTAATCTACCTTACTGCCCATGCACCTAAATCTACAGATCTGCCATTTTTCTAACTGGACAAGATCATTGCAATCTCCAGATAGAAAATTACAGGCACACTGTGAAATCAAAATAATTACTAAGTGACATTTCCATACCGGACAAGAACTGTATACAACATTGATTCTGCAGAGTGCCATTTTTCTCTTCAGTGGAAGGACAACCATTAACCATATAAATCCCAGACCATAGCTGTGAACACGTTGACACCTTCTACAAGGTTTTATGGTCAATAGGTTTTTAGTGCTATTGCTATACTATTTTATAATATTTTATACTATTTTTACTCCTTTCATTTTTCAATCAGTATCTCTCGCTAAGATATCTTATCTCCATCTGATACATATCCATTTTATTGTGATTCAAACGTTTACTATTTAATATTTATTATCTTTTATACACTACCAAATAAATGTATTTTTAACTTGAAAAAAAAAACAGTATTGCCACTATTTGATTCCAGATACAGGAGTGCCCTCCCCTCACAACCAGTAACCACTATTAGTCTATATTTTTGGTCAAGGGTGTGGCCCAACAGGAGTGAGCATTCTGAGGGGTGAGCCATTGAACACATAACTACTTCCTCAAAAATGGAGCCATGTCCGGGTTCAGCTCTGAACCCGGACAACCCCTTTAATTGTCAGAAGTGTCCAGAGACTCCATGCAGTCACCAGCACCAGACCGAGTACAGTTTCCTCCCTGGAGAAGAGCATTGGACCTGTATACAGAGCTTTATCTCTGTGGATAATGTTGATATCCTGCCTTATCTAGGCCTTCTGCAAACAGCAGGCCTGTCATCTGTCCTCTGCTGATTCTTTCCCAAGTGAAACACTTCGGTACGCTCAGAAGAAAAGCCTAATTTTTATGACAATTTTCTGATAGTAGAATGTTGTCAGTTAATGAATGCAGTAAGGATCTAGTTTATTTTATTTAGTGCTGGCAACTGCCTGAAAAAACAACTTACCGGATGTAGTCCCCATTGGGGTCGGTTCTTCGTCCAAAGCCAACTGGGCAGTAACAGTGGAAAAACTGCTGGAAAAAGGAGCTGCATGACAACCACATCCAGCTCCCAGCATTTACACTCCAGTCAGCATCCAGTAACAGCTCCTCAAAGACCTGAATAAAAGAAAAAACCAACATGAGTCATCTGTGACATGTGCCAACGTCTCAATAAGAGACTGTAATTAAACGAACAAGCATTGTCTGTAACCATTACATAACTAGCAGGTTCTGCAGGTTGGCCTACATGGCAAGTACGTAGTCTGATTAACAATAGTCACCCTCTGCCCGGATCCATCCTATAACACTAGTACCCAAGTGCCTGCTTTATATACACCTAATCAGGACATGAGTCATTGCACTCATCTGTATGGGGAAAGGGGTAGATTTACTATTCAAAATGCTCCAGAAATTTTGGTCAGTTTGTGGCAAAAAGCTGGTGGGCACCACATTTATGAACAGTCCTAGACACCTTTTCCGTCTCATCCAGCAAAGGGGGTGGCTTAATCTGACACACTGTGCCACAAATTGGACATTTTTCAGAGTAAAAGGTTGAGTAATGCTAGATTAGACAGACTAAACGTGAAACAGATCCACCATCAGCCATGGTGATAAATATGGCGCAGTTTAAAGGGGTTTTCCGACATTTTAATACTGATGGACCTATCCTCTGTGAGAGCCACGGCCTTCTCTCTGCTTTTCCTAGGTCAATGAGGACACGTTCATCGGTCACGTGGCCTAGGAGCAGCTGAGACCCATGCTGAGGTGCAATACCACATACATCCGCACTGGTGAGCACTGAGAAGGCCGTCACACTCACAGGAGCACCAATTCATTCTCAAACAGCTGATCAGCAGGGATCCTGGGTATCGGTCCCTCACCGATCAGAAAATGATGACCTATCCAGAGGATAGGTCTTCGGTGTTAAAATGGCAGAAAACCCTTTTAAGACTGTCTAGTCCAAGCTAACACGGTCTCTTGGTATTTGTGAATCTGCCCCATTGTGTCTAGATGAGATTCCCACACCCTGTGTGTGAGGATGCCCCATAAGAAAGCGCTACATCTTATGGCAGACTGGGCCTGTCTATGAATTATATGGTCGCACTCATTTGAAAGGGATCCATGTAATGCTATGTTCCCGTGCAGTGGCCAAAGCTACCGTTTAAAAATGTATTTGTTTAATTGAGATAACCCCTTTAAACAGCACTGGAGATGTTAAATGGAGTCTGTCACCACATTTGGCCATTATAGACCAAGTACACAGCACATTTGCCTAACAGTAGCTGATTCTAATGGTACCTTTGTTTAGTTGTTTTGCAGTTCACTGGAAGCAAAAACAGAGTTTAAATCGGTATGTAAATTAGGGCTCGCAAGTGCCCAGTGGCGGCTTTCACATCTTTGGAGCCCAGGCTGTTCCTACTCTTTGGCTCATATCCCCGCCCCAGCCTCTGCCCGCCCTTCTCTTGTGTCCTCCTTCACGCGATCCCGCGCGCTCCATTGCAGGGTCGGGGCATGCGCATTGCGATGCCCATTGTGGGCATTACTTCACTGGAGCGCAGGGTGGCTTTCCTCTTTTCCTGTGGGCCTCTGGTCCACCTCCCATGCGCAATATCTCCAGTGAAGTCATGTCCAGAATGGGCATCGCAATGCGCATGCCCCGACCCTGCGATGGAGGACGCAAGAGAAGGGCGGGCACAGGCAGAGGCTGGGGCGGGGATATGAGCCAAAAAGGATGAACAGCCTGGGCTCCAACGATGTGAACGCCGCCCCTGGGCACTTGCGAGCCCTAATTTACATACCGATTAAACTCTGTTTTTGCTTCCAGTGAACTGCAAAACGACTAAACAAAGGTACCATAAGGTACCATTAGGCAAATGTGCTGTGTACTTAGTCTATAATGGCCAAATGTGGTGACAGACTCCCTTTAAAGGGAAATTCCACCATTGATACTAGTAAAGATAACATCACAGTAGAAGAAGCTGGGACTATCACAATTTTTACGATAAAAGGGATTGACGATGGCCCCAATATTGGACGTTTTTACAACATTCCCATTCCCCTTTAAAGGAGTTATCCTATAAATCATTTCATACCTGGGAGTCTAAAAGGCAGTAGATTATGTTAACAATTCACCGATGCTTCTTTTTCATAATTTTAACATCCCCGTGCCTCCTTTATGCTGCTGCACTGTGAACAAAATCAGTCTCCTTCTCCTTCCAATAACATAGATTGAAACCTCTTGGAGACAACCACCCAAAATTACAATGAAAAGTGGTCTTCAGGGAAGAGGGACGGTCTTCTAAAATAAAATGGCCGCCATTGTGTAGAACAGAAAATCTGTCAAATGAGAGCTTGTAGTGGTGTTCTTAAAGAGGTGGTCTTGTGTAGAGGTTTCTTGTGTAGAGTAGCCTTACTTTCCCCCCAGGAGGAGTCTTCTCAGCTACTGTATATTGCCATGCTACGGCAGAGGCTCTGCTCCCTCCCCGACAAGCAAGGTGGTAGGTAAATGGAAAATATTCTTTACGATCTATACAATGAAGACGCTAAGGCCATCCTCCTTTTTCTTGAACTAGGCCACCACAGGCTCCTAGACTTTTATTACATCCTTTTAGGGCTTGGATGGGACTACACTAAAAAAAAATTCTTCCATAAACCATGCCAGTCATGGGTTGTGCCTGGTATTTTAGCTTGGTCCTATTCACTTAAAATGGGGCAGATCTGCAATTTCAGATAAAGCCAACGAACAAGAGCGTTGTTGTTAATTCGTTAAACATTGCTATTCTGGAAGCGTACTGTCATAATGCTGAGAGGTCAGCCTATATAACCACCAGCATACAGCAAGTAGGTCATTTTTACGGCATGAACCCTATCCAATTGCTGCGTTAACCTAAATCCTAAAATGCGAACGTGACGCAAAAGTCAAGTATAGAAATGTGTGGGAAGCTCCTAATCCCACTGTGAATATTAAATTCCATAACGTCAGGCGCCTTCTGACGTGAACAACCGGAAATAATTCACTGTTGATAAAAGGTCAACCTCTGGATGGATCCATTACATGGTAGAGATCTCAAACTGATCATAATCAACCTTGAACCATTAAAAATAGCCCAAAAATAGTATCCACCCGCAACCAGGTAGTAAAGATCATGAGACCTAGTTGAATTTTGCTCCAGAAAATGTAATCATGTTTTTCAGTTCAGCCGGCATGATCTTTCTAGGTTACTCCCGGCCCGTTGTGTTCGATAACGCCAGGTTTTTGAGGTCATGGCATACTTAAAGAGAGACTGAGCCTTATTGGTATATAACTGGGTTAATTTCCGTTCCACGTTTGTGTGTGTATATTTATCATTGGAAAAACTGAAATCCAATGTACACATTGACCTTTTAGTGGGTTATACAGCAAAGGAAGCAACGCAATTTGTAAAGCAACTAGCGTCGCTTTGCCAGCTTTGATAGAAGAGACGTATGCTTGCTCCGCACAAGCGAAGAGGGTACGTTCATACGTAGCAGATACGTCTGGGTCGAAATTGTAATGCCTATTACAGTAGCAACAAAGCGGAAGACATTTTATCCACATGTTCTCTCAAATGCTGTGGGAAAAAAAGTCACTCCTTTTAATGTAGTGGGGGGAAATCTGCAGCGACTCCACAGCAAAAGCCACATGTAAATGTTAAAATAAATCACTGGATTAATATATTTTTTTAAGGCTCTTTAACGAATGTGTCATCTAATGGTGGGACAATAGCTTTAAATAGAATGTGTCATCAGAAAATGACCTATTGTTTAAATCACATATTTTTAAAGAATTTTTGCCCACAACTTGGTCTTAAAAAAAGCTCAGGTAAGATGGCAGCCCTCATAATCATGTTCAGGAAATAGAATAAAAAAAAAAGCTTCAATCAGAAAATACGTGTGTTGCCATCTTGTTTTAACTAGCAGAAAAAAATATTTCGCAGTCTCCCTCTCTCTCTATAAATATGTATGTATGCATGTATATCTCTTATCTATCTATCTCAGTATAAGGCTTCATTCAGACGCCCATATGTGTTTTGCGGATCCGCAAAACACGGACACCGGCAATGTGCTTCCCACATTTTGCGGATCCGCACATTGCCAAAACTATATAGAAAATGCCTTTTCTTGTCTGCAATTTTGGACAAGAATAGGACATGTTCTATATTTTTGCGGAATGGAAGTGCGGATCCGCAATTCCGGATCCGAGCGGGACAAAGTCTCTCCCCATAGAAATAAATGGGTCTGCAATTCCGTTCCGCAAAATTCCGAACAGAATTGCGGACGTGTGAATGGGGTCTAATGCTGTGCCATCCTGTTAGAGAAGTGGAGGCCAGAATGGGACCTCTGACACCACACTGCAGGTTTATCGCATAGAACTCGTGTGTCTGGCCTAAGGGTTTAACTTTATCTCATATATAAAATTAGAGATGTTTCCAACCAACCCCTTTAACTTGCTAATATTTGTCATTAATCTTAAAAGCAGAGGTATCAATGCAATGTCATTTCAAACCAAACAGCAAACCCTAGAACGTGCTCACCTTCATTCCTTCCTCCCAGCTTATCCACAGATCCCCTCTAGTGAGAAAGCAAGCCACAGCATGCCGCGCCAGGTGGTGGATCCAACCTTCCTGCCGTAGCTGTGTCATAATAGCATCAATCCAAGGAAAGCCTGTCCGTCCCTCGGCCCATTTTGCAAGGGCTTCTGGGTTCCGGTCCCAGGGAATCTGAACGCATATGGGATTTCCCTCCATTTTGTCAAAGCGAGGGTTGTTTGTGGCTGCTGTGTAGAAAAATTCTCGCCACAAGAGCTGCCCATAGAGAGAGAGAGGAGGCGAACTGTTTTTCTTAACCTGAATAAAACAATAGGCGAAATAAGGGGGTAAAAAAGGAAAAAATGTCAAAAATAAAGAGATAAACAGACTACATAGTCACCAGCTGTGGGGTATTATAGCATAGTTTATACCTTCCAGAAATAATATATGCAGCGCAGCGGCCAGTTAGGCTAAAGTGACAGCGGGAGGTGCTGCCATATTGTTAACTCTGAACATGCTGACAGAGGCTTGATTGCCTTTCTGCAGTAAAAAAGTGACAACCAATATGGCTGAACTTCCTGCTGTAACAGAAAAAATACATGTCATTCTCGGTAAGGAAATTCTTACTAAAAATGTTAGGTAGTGTTCTACCCTCTGATTTACTAAATATTTGCCAGTTTTGCACTAAAATCAGGAGGGGGACAGGTCCTCTTATCTGTTTTAGTAAATACTTGCATTCCCCATGTAATAATTCTGGAGCATCCTTTCTTATGACCATTTTGTTCCATTCCTCTATCATTCCTACTAGATTTGCGTTCCATCTGGGCGTTACCCTGCACAATTTGACACTATCTAACCAGTGCTGTCAGACGGCAGGCAATTCATTCATAAAACTCTAGAAGGAATAATAAAGGAACGGCAAATCATAGAGTCATAAGAATAGATGCTCCAGAATTGGTAGTACATAGGGAATGCAGTTAGTTACTATACCGGACATGTCAGGAGAGGTGACGGGTGCCCTTAAAGGAAACCAGACAAGTGTTAAATTATGAAACACTGTAAATTTTCGGTCGTCACACATCAGATATTGCTGGATTATATTTAACCTCCGACTGGTAACAAGTAGTGTTGAGCGAACTTGTTTTTTTTTTTTTTTAAGTTCGGCGTCCAAAGTTCGGTTTATCGAAGAATCCCGTTATGGATTCCAAATTCTGTTATGGTCTGTAGTAGCGGAATTCTTCGATAACCCGAACTTTTGACGCCGAACCTAAAACACAAGTTCGTTCTACACTAGTAACAAGTGAAGAGTACACTGTACTGAAGTTGCATGTGCTGGGGAATCTGTGTGCTACGTGGGGCACTTCCAATCATCAGGAATGACCTTCATCTCCCCATGGCCTGCTGTACAAGCTGCATCTTATTCCACCTACCTTCTTGTATAAATCTGTTAATTTGAAATAGAAGAGACGGCAGGAGAGACATCCAAACCGCAAGTAAGGGCTGAGTCCTGTAGTGCTTGCAAGAAGGGAATTGGCGTTCATACGAGGTCTTTCAAAGTTTGCCACCCATGCCTGAAATAAGAGCAGACCATAGCAATCACAGTACCCATCAGGCAAGTTTTCTTCACTAGAATAGGCCCCCCACATGGTCAACAGGACCTGTAAACTCCACTAGGTTTTTCCAAAGGGGAAAAAGTGGCGATTCGTTCTTATGGGTCTGGACAATCAATGGACACATTTTTTGTTTTTTAAAGCAGACCCTATTTAGTAATTAGGAAGCCCACAGCTGCAGAGCACAGAACAGCGCAGTAGAAAGAGGTAAGTATAGGATTTACTGGTATAAGGCCCCCTTTAAGGCCTGTTCCTTGACTGTTTGCCAGTCTGCAGGACTTTTTGCATGACCCAGAAACGAACAGTGGGGCAATGTTACATCCAGTGTAGATTTGACATTCATTTCTAGATAAAGCCTTTATTTAGGAAAGAAGGCTCTAAAAACGTAACAGGTACTTAAAGGGGTTTTCCAGTAGTAATTATTTAAAGCCCGCAGCATTCCCTCTGAAACAGATGATTCACACTTACGTGCTCCACACCGTTCCAGTCCCTTGCGCTGCGCCCGCTGTCTCCATCTTCTGGTCCTCGTGGTGTTTACATTTGGCTAGCCATGGGCATGGTCACTTGGGAACACATCACTGCTGCAGCCAGTCATTGACTGGGGTGGTGCATGTAACCATGGCCAGCCCGATGTGAACGACATAGGGACCAGAATAAGGAGGCAGCAAAGAGGACCAAAGCAGCATGGAGCAGGTAAGTATGAATCTTTTGCTTCAGGAGGCATGCTGTACGCACTTGATAATTTTTTTTTTATAATTTACCAGAAAACCCCTTTAAAGAAGTCATAATTTTACAACCTTCATCCCTGACCATAAAGCTGGTCCTGCCCAAATCTGTTTTATCAGTCCTAAACATGCGGTAAAACATTCTGGGACTATGGCATCACAGAGGCACAAGTAGCTTTAGCCGTCTTGCTGCCATATGGTGCTATGTTAGCGGGATACCAGCTCCATAATACAGCATCTAATGACGCTATGTGTCGCTGTAGACAGGGTGTCAGCAACCTCTGGTACTCCACATGTGGTGAAACACACTCCCATGGGGGTGAATGGAGCACGCTGGGGGTTGTAGGATTGCTGGAGGTTGCAGATTTCTGCAGTAGGATATGATTTGCCAGGTCATGACATTAATCACATGGCACCAAAATTCACGTGGCACCTCACTGAGCTGTTCCCCTGTGCGGGGCCCCGACTGTGCTCCCCCTTCCTGCTCTGTCTTGACGTGTGAATGCCGCTTAGCCAATCGCAGGCTGCATCCATTAGTTGAGTGGCAATCTGAGCTATTCCTGGTGCCAAGACAGGAGCAGGATTTGGTGCAAGGGGGGGGGCACCAGCACTATTAAAGCGACAGCAGACTGACACTGTGAGTACAAGTGCTTTTATTTTTTCTCATTCCATTTGCTGCCCAGGTGAACTCTTTACGATTGTGCTGGAATAGCCTATTAACTTCTATACTGACACTTATAAGGAAAGTATCACCAAGGTCTAGGGCAGGCATCCTCAAACTGCAGCCCTCCAGCTGTTGCAAAACTACAACTCCCAGCATGCCCGAACAGCCTACAGGTATCAGCCTACAGCAGGGCATTGTGGGAGTTGTAGTTTTACAACAGCTGGAGGGCCGCAGTTTGAGGATGCCTGGTCTAGGGGCTCCACAGCAACATTTGGTTGCCTGTGTAACCGGATAAAACCGTGGCATCACCACCAGAAGGTTTCTCTATGGGGGAAACAGTCACACAGTGATTGATAGGGAGACAAAGTAATGCTGCAGGTTTTACCGCTAACTCCCTGACCAATTTCTATTTACCTTTCTTTCCAAGTGCCTTTCCAAGCGAGTCAGTGCTTCAGTCTCTCCTCCGGGCCACACGGCAGATGGTAATCCTTCCGTGTCAAAACCTAGACAGACGGCCACAACACAAGATGTTAGCTCCTCTTCCCCAGCTAGCTGCTTACATAACACAGAACATGAAACGTGGTACATTTTTTTAAAATAAAACATAACAGTCCATAGACAGATTTCATTTCTGGATAACTGTCAATACTTTAACTCCTTGGAGCTAGCAGTCGAGGCAATTCCATTTCCGGCAAAGGGACACGCGCCGACAAAATCTGACTCCTGGCATGAAAGGATTAGAATTTAGAGCAGATTTGTTTTAATTGGTCTTGATGGTATAATTTAGATTTAATAAAGATCGTCTAAAAAAAGACAAAAAAAAGGCAACACCAAGAACAACTAATGGAAACTAGTGTGAGAAACAGGACAGGCAAAGCACATACTAAAACACCTATATTTAACTCTATTCAGGACTTTCTAGTCTCTTTACTCCCCACCACCCCACTTATTGCCATCACCGTTATACTGGGCACACCGAGCCTTGTTGACCATGGCAACCAATCACCATGCACTGACTCAACACACCACCTATTCAGAGGCACTTGGGTACGAGAGGTCTGCCAATCTAAGACCTCACCCCAAATATCAAGTACCTTGGCAAAAATAATTCTTATGCCTGATGAAGGGTGTTAACCCAAAACTGCAAACAAATATAATATGCAAGTGCTGTTTTCTTTGGGATCTGATTTGCGTGGATCTAGTAAAGCTCTACTTAAGCAGACCCGCTCGCCTGAGACATGGGTGGCACACTGCTAGGATATTTCGCTCTCCATTCATTTTTATGGAAGTTCCAAAAAAAAGCCAAGTAAGCTCGCTTGACTTTCATAGATATAAATGGGGAGCGCACTGAGCATGCGCGGTGAGCTCTCCTTCGCTTTAAGGGGCCTGTTCTGGAGATACCACCTCTGGGACCCACAGCTATCCAACATTGGTTGCATATCCTAGAGATAGGCCAGCAATGTCTTAGATGAGACAGCCCCTTAAAGTGCTGCTATTATTTGACCAAAACAAGTTAAACGGGTATGTTCACACAAGGCATATTTTTATTTTGTGCAGAAAATCCATTTCATGCATATAAACGGGGTGGTTTCTACATCATGCGTATGGATTACTGCAAACATCGATAAGATGAATGGGACAGTCGCAGAAAGGTTTGCAACAAATCTGCCGCATGTTAAAATGCGCTTTAAAAATTAAACCAGAGTTTTTTTTAAATGCTCTGGGTAAAATGAATGCTGTGCCGTAACTGGCTGTCATGGGCAACAAAGATATTTCTTTTAGACCACTCTGAAGAATTAGACTTGTATGGAAGTTGATCAAGCAACACTGCGATACTGAAGCGTGCCATACAGATGTAGCAGAACCTGGCGTGTCGCATGGATGGGATTTGTTATTTGGTACAGCTCAATGATAACGCGTTTCATGCAGGTATGCCTACACGGGTTATTCAGCTCTGCTACACCTGTATTTATGGGTGAGAACACTGCGATCCATACCATGAACCTTGCGCCTGACACTGCCGACTGAAAGCAGTTCCAGGGCCACACCAGTCCTGAATAGGGTTAAGATGAGATCTGATATTCACATCTTCGGTCATAGTAGGAGTCCAGGAGATCTGGTTTGCTTTGTTTGGTAGAGAACATAAGACAAGTCATATAACAAACAAAAGCTACTGACGTCTTCACTGCTCTATGGGCCTACCCCATAGGTCCACTTTGCTGCACAACATGTGGTGCAGTGTAGACATACAGGCTATGCCCCTGCCATGGGGTGGCTTTCTTTCACAAACATTAACGACCCCACCTGTGCCGCCTTCTTATTGGGTTTTCGCACTGTGAACCTCCTTTGCAACGATTCCGGCCGGCGTTGGGAGCAGTTGGCATCACCAGATCGCTGAAGTCAGCGGAAAGTGATGCAACCGCCTTTTTTTCCCCCGTTTGTGATGTCTTGCAGCCAGAAAGTTACCCACTAGTTGTCACATTGCAGCCTATGGGCACCTGAGCACCCTGTCTAATTGAGATCCTGGCAAAAAAAGCTTGGTAAGAATGAAAAAAAAAAATCTTGAACGTTAAAGCGTGCAGATTTGCCTTGGTTTTTCTAGTTCCTGCAGGAATACAAAGTGCAGCTAGTGCTCGCTCAATTGTAAAACAACCACTGGAGAAAAAAAAACATAAAATAGGTGTAAGTTTTTATGCATTTCAGAAATGGAAAGCTCCAGACAGCGTGCTCTGGTTCAGATGGGAGATGAAACCATAAGAAGTGAAATTCTCTGCCATGTCCTCAAGATGGAGTCAAGAAAATGCCTCCACAAATTGGTAAAATGTTTAGCAAATTGTAGTATCACTCCAAATAAGTAGGATTTGTATGTAAACTGCTTTGCATACATAATATACGTTTTTATTTTTCTTAATAATACGGAGTGAGATTTTTATTTCGGACATGCGTCCCATTGCTGGTAAATGTGGCACCAAAGAGTTAAAATGCTTATTTTCTTCTTAAAAAAAATATAAATTCAAAATTAGAGACATCTGCAAGACTTTCCTCAATTTCAGTCTAGTAAATAGGTTTCACATTTCTGGGTCGTAACGATTCTGTATGAGTGAGGTTCTAAAATCCTGTGCCCAGGCTATCAAGTGGGTAAGTGCCAGGTAACATGCCATGCTATTATTACTGGGAGCACAGCAAAAGCTGGAATATGTGCAGAGAGAAGCATACACCGCCATATTGACCAGCCACCTATGCTTTATGGTCTACAAATAAAAACCCAACAAGTCTTACACATGTGGGATTAAAGGAGTTCAAAATGGGCCACTAAAAACATACAAATGTAATATGCATAAATTTAAAAAAATGTCTTAAACGTGCAAGCAATGCACGCCTCAATGTGAGTTCCGTTGTGTTTTTTTGGGGGGAAAAATAGATGTGAAGTGGGTGACATAGGACATTTTTCATTGATTCACATTATTACAACAGAAAGACCATAAAGGAAACAGAACATTCATGCTCTACACTGACAAAACAGCCTCTGGTTTCATAGACCGTATGGATACGACCACGATTTCCACTAGGAACAGTTGCTAGGTTCCAAAGAAGGATAAAAAAGTTGCAGAACATCCTGTACTTATCCACCACCAGTAAATCTGGACTTGTCTGTCACCATGTGAGAGTAAACGTTAGATGAAAGTCGCCTGAACCTACAACTATCCAGTGTGAATGGGGAGCGCGGGCTTTTCCCATACAGCAGAGTTTGGGAGGAGGAAAAAGGGCCGGGCATGTTAGATGTTAACATACTCCATCCTTCGTTCCTTGGGAGATGGGTGGCTGGCAGCGGCTTATCCCCTTCTGCACATCGGGAAGTCTAGAGGAGTAATGTCAGATGAAAAAGCATTGGCCAACAATAATCTAAAGTGTATAGGCAATTTTAAAGGAGCTGTCAGAGAAGACATCTCCTGGTCACCAATGACGGAATAGGCACGTACATTATCGGGGAGGTAAAACGGGAGTAAATCCAACCCACTCATAACTGTGCAGCCACTAGAGTCTTTCGTCTTGGCTATTACCACTATATTTTTCGAGCAATTGAGTCTAATATCCCGAGGGGCTCTCAACAATGACACCATATTCTCATGAAAGGTCTGCTCTAAACTGCTCCATGTGTTTAGACATTTGGCCTTCTCAATGGACTTGTCATCTGGCATTTTAAAATAAAAAAGCAACTGAATGTCTTGTTTATTGTAGTCAAATAGTGCTGGGACTAAATCACATCCCAAACAGGTAAAAGGGGGCTGCGCACCACAAATACTGAGTAAAATAAGCCTTCAGCAAATCTGAAAACAGAATAAAAATAAAAAAAAAGTCTAAACATGCAAAAAACATCAAACTACACTTGCCACTTTTGACATGTAATCCGCACACAAGCATCTCCATTCACACTACTCCAATATAAAGTTCTCCATTTGCACACTTCCATCGGGTATTTTTTCCTGATGGATCAATCATGGATCCTGTAAAAATGGAAGCCATGATCCCAGTGTAAATAGAGCCTGGAAAGGATACTTTGGGGGCGGCTGAGGGGTGAAGAGTGAATACTTTTATAACCACAGGTGCTTAGACTTGTAGTTCTGCATTGTAGAGGCTGAGTTATAGAAAAACCAGGCGAGGTCTACAAAAAGCTGATCCCACCCATTACTGTGTCAAACCTTCATCCTATCTGCCGATCAAGGGGTTACCAATAAGTATACAATCATATACCTAATTCTTCCAGAGAAGGAACCCCGTATTTCTCATCGTGGTCATCGGACACCGGAGTAGAGCATTTGTCCATAACCTCAGCTGTGATGGTCTCTACCGGGATCTCCAGAGGCTCCATTTTGCTGATCAATGTCTGGAATCTTTTGTAGGTTAAAGGTGGCTGCCCGCCATTCAGCTCGATAATCCTAGTAAAGGTCAAACACACGTGTAAGTGGAAATGTTACACTAGGACCCCAAAACTTATGTAGAAGGCAATTACAAGAGGTGCCAATGACAAAAATCATTACATCCTTACGTCACTTGCCACTCAGGTCTACCTATCAATGGTCAAGCAAGGAATACTGAACAACATGGCCGATATTTGAGCCTCTACTAGAAGAGATATGTGCATTTTTCTGCAGAGGCCATATTGAAAAATATGACAACAGGAAATGCAGCCATATTGGTTAACACTTTTAAATTTGCTTTTTTGGTAAAGTGCCTTGCTGCCAAAGTTTCTAAGAACGGAGTTCATAAGGTGACAACCAATATGGCTGAACTTCCTGTTCTCACTTCTGTCAAAATGACTGCCACAACACAAATCGAAAAATGCTACTCTTTCTGCATCAAATAAAACGTAATCACCAAACTTTGACTATCTCTTCTGATTTTCTAATACGTGGTCAATATTACACTGTGGTGAGAAATCCCCCAGAAACCAGTTACAGGAAATGCATCAAAAGCACTTACTTGTCCAGATCGTACAGCGTGTGAGAAATGCGTACAATGACCTCTACGCTGGCTTCACTGGCCAGTTTCTTGATGGCGGCATCGCGCTCTTTCCCGAACGGTTCCGAATCATACTCTATGGACAATTTACTGATCTTCCATTCCTGCAGGAGCGTGTAACGAACAAAAAATAATCTAATAAGATTTGCTATAATGGAAAAGATAGAAAACAACTATGCCAAACCACATGTCCTATTTATCAGGCCTATGTATATGGCAATGCAAACAGTCATCAATAAAGGAATTAATACAGACGGTGATGGAAACGAAACGTACTTTGAAGAGCCGAGGAAACACATCAGCAGGTTGTCCGCGGATCACAAACAAGCGGGAGTTCAATTTGCGCAGATTAGCATCAAGGTCTTCTAGACACTGCAGCAGGAATCTAAAGAGAGCAAAAAAAGGAAAAGAACTTAATGAGAAAAAAAATACAATAAAACAAAATAAGGCAACGTCATCACGGTATAGAGTCTTAGTAAATTATTCAGAAATGACTTGAGATGTGAGAAAAACCAATCAACCACAGGATTTTCACTCTTCACATGCGGCTGGGTCGTCCACGTCTCCCTGTCCGTTTTGCTAACCCCATGTAATAAGAATTCTGGAGCATTTTTCTTATGACTATGTTGTGCCATTCATCTACCATTCCTTCTAAAGTTAAACAGCTAAGGCTAGTTTCACACTAGCGCATAGTTACATAGTACGTAACTATCCGGCCGCAACCCTGCGCACAGCAGTTTTCTACCAGCCGATTCTCAGCATATTTGCCCGAATGCGGCTAGATCTCTGCCAGCCCCTATTATAGTTAGTGGGGCCAGACGGAGACTTACAAACCCCTGCCGCTAGTGTGAAACTAGCCTAATAAAGTTCCCTCTGGGTGTTACCAGGTGGGGGTGTCTCCCTGACCAGTCTGACTCTGAAGGCACCGATTGCATAGAATGTGCAGGGACACACCCCCAATGGGTAACACCTAGATGGACATTTATTGAAGATTTGTTTAAAAAGGTTAATGTCCAAGTGTGACCAGGTAAAAAGTCGTTTTGGCCGCAGCAATCAAGAAGGATCAATGCCTTTACTAGCCTGGCTTGAATACAATCCGTTGCAGTGGGCAGTCAGGGAAGCCGCTCAGGGTCACTGCTCCGGGGCGGTCCCCATTCTACAAGCAATAAGCACTTCAAAACAATGGCCATGATTTGGCTCCCACTGTAAAATGGAAACTGGGAGGGCTGGTGAGATTATAATTATACATTACATGGGCACGGCGGAAACTATTTTCTCAAGTATCCACTTTTGGGCATAAGGCAGTCACCCCATGAACATCATAAAGGGTTTTCTCTCCATTGTTTACTGAAGTCATTTGTACCGATTCTGTATTTTTGCGGCAGAGATTAATAATCTCCTTGGTAACGGCTGGCTGGGTACATAGAATACGTCACAGCACAAGCCGGTGTGTGCAGAACCTGCCCGACGCTGCGTGTAGTCAATGCTACAAACTGTGCAAAGATGTCATATAAAGCCACACAGGCATACGTGTCTATAACATGGCCTGACGGAGGCTCCCTCTGCAGGTACAGGAATGAATGGGGGTGCATGGCACTGAGCTGAAGGGCCATTCACTGGTTACAGCTCTAGCTATGCAGATAGGCCACAACTCACGAGGAGCTGCTCCTTCTTCCCGGGCGCATTAGTCCACCTCCTGAAGCACCGATTTCCTGTAAAGGAATACAACTGCAGCAATTTAGGAATCGGACCCCCTTCACACTGTCAGGAGCATGAGCTTACATAACAATCCAAAATTATCCACTGGAAATAGAAGGACAGACAGTCTGACCTACAAACCCATTTAGTGTCCCGTGTCTGTGGGATCAGCTTCAGCATCTGATTAGTAGCCGCACATTCTGTCTGATATGTGGATTAGACGTGGATTGTGCTCCTGATCGGTCACCTTGTCTGCTGACTGTTCTAAAGTCCACTCCATAGGAGACTGGTATACAAGGCATTACACTAAAGGGGTATTCCGGTAGGGACAAGTTATCCCTGATCCACAGATCGGTGAGGGTGCTACTGCTGGGACCCCCATCGATCACGAGAACTGGGGCTCCATACCCTCTGCAGGCCCCTTTGCTGCTCCTGTAAAATGATGGGAGCGGCGGGTTGTACATGCGTGCGGCCGCAAGATTCATTCTATGGGAGTTTTGGAGAGAGCTGGGCGCTGCGTTCACTTATCTCTGGAACTCGAATGGAGCAGCTGCACGCATGTGTAACCAGCCGCTTGGGTCATTGTACGGGAGCAGCCAAGGGTCTGCAGGGGGTACGGCTCCCCTGTTCTCGTGATCGGTGGGGGTCCCAGCAGTAGGACCCCTACCGATTCGATAGCTATCCCATCTCCTCTGGAGGGCTGGTGCGCAAAAAAATAAATAAAAAAATCTTGCCTGCGTATAATCCACAGTCAGGGCAGGCCAGAAGTGTCAGACCTTCCTGCTTTCTTAATGATAAGCACGCTGCCCGATCAATGAGAGAGGTGTCCATCTATACACTTCTCTCCTCCCTGCCTGACACCGATCAGCGAGATCAGCGCAGGCAGGAGAGAAGGATGAACACAGCCCTCTCCATCCTGAAGGTCTCTAAGCTGCAGTGAAGAAGATGAACATTCTGAGCTTGAGGACCAGAAGCGCGTAAGCATATTCCCACGAAGAGGCCGGCTGTAAATACTGGCAAGGTTTTAGCAAAATGGCTGGGTTAGTTAAAGAAAGTGTTAAGGAGATCTGTCACTAGTTTATGCTCCCCTTAGTTAGGACACCATAAAACTGATGAGACCCCTTTTAATTAAATGGCTGGACACCACACCTCAGCATTATGCAGATACACAACTACAGCCTCCCTCAGGCACTATTAAGCTCTGATGTACAGACACCAGTCGAGTTGCAGCCAACATTGCCTGCCACACTCTAGGCTCTGTTCACATTGTGTTCGAGCCTTCCATTGCAGATTTCCTGACCTATCTATTACGTACTGTAAGGCTACAACATATGGCACTGTATAAGCATACCGCGCCATACAAATAGGCCCTAGATCTCCCAGCTTTGGCCTCTGAAGGACTATAGTTAGCCTGTGCAGACTGCTAGGAGGATTATACATATCTTGGCAGCCGTATAAAGGCTAATTCTAGATCAAGGGAAAACACTGCAGACTTAAGAATAGACCGGATTGTCTCAGATTTAGACATTATGTACGGTTCCCTTGTGACCTAGTACATGGAGTTGGGTCACTTCTCAGACTCCGGACCTCTAACTAATCTTTAACTGATGGGGGCAGAAGAATGGTCTAAAAAAGGATGGATTGGGGTATTGTGTATTTCCAATCAGTATAAAGAATGAAGAAACAAACCTGTGCAACGTATCATGGCCTAACACAAGAACAATAACTCATCTGCCCGTGCTAGGGTCTGTGGGCAGCGATGCATTCATATTGGACGTCCTCTGGTTGATTGGCACCAATGTAATACCAGGCCACTGCTTGTCCTCCAGGAGCCACTATTTGTCAGCAGAGTGCACCCTCCTGTATAGCATCCATAGTCCTACTAGTCATTTGGCATACAGGTTGGCAAGTTAGGACTTACTGCATGTCTCCTAGGATTTGTGGCCTCCATTCGGTATAGAATCAGCCAAGCTCTTACAAAGCATAATTACAAGTTACTTTTAATGAGACAATGGCCAGGCACCAGACTTCAGCATTACGACATTATACAATGTAATTACACAACTGCATCTTCCCTCAGGCACCATCGGATTGGGCAATACAAAGACACAAATACCTGTCACCCCGCAGAACGTTGCTCGCCACGTGTTGGACTGTGTTCAAGTTGCGCTCCAACCGAGATACCAGCAGGATTTATCGACATATCCCAATGGCGGAAGACTGCAACATATGCCATCGTATAAGCATAACATGTCATGTATTGCCATAGGCATCAACGTAAAACATAAAAAAGCATGTGTATGGGGGAGTTGGCACAAATAGATGCCAGGCAACAGCTATTGAAGGCGTATGGGCACCTTTAGGCTGGTTTCAGATGAGGAGTGTTGTGGCCCGACCATGGCCTACTGACTCAAACTCCAATAGGGATCAAGGATGCTCCAAGCTGGGGTCAGTAAACTCACGGTCAGGCCAAAACACGTGGAAGAAATACAGGCAAATAAATGCACCTGTACAATGCTTGTTTGAAACCTTTGGGATATCCAGTCCATCACATCCAAGCTGCCCAAACACATTCTATACCTGTCAGCCGAACGATCGTTGGGCCGACAGCGCTCCTTCCCGGCTCTCGCATACATTTCGCCCGGCTGAACGTGTATGCGTATTCTATAGAGAGAGCAGCGAAAGCAGCTGCCAGACACTTTTGGCGGTGACTTATCGCCAGGGAAACCAAAAGGATTAGGAGTAAAAAAAAAATATTTTTGCCCAATCTTTGTTTGTCGGGGAGAGTCGCGAGCTCCACACACACATCTCAGCGTCGGCCGAACTTGTCGCTCTTGGCGGGTTCAGCCGACTAAACACTAATGTGTACGGCCACTTTACAGGTGGAGATTATCTGGGCCAATAATCGGACACAAGAAACCCATAGATGTGCTGCCAATCACCAGACAAGTGGGCGATCCATCATTTATGCGGCACATCGTCCAATGTGGAAACAGAGCGATATATTGCAGACAAACAATGAACTGGTACGTAGATGAATGATGGTAGTAACGATCATTCATCCCCATACGCCGGCAATGACTGCTGCGTGTAAATGCAACTGAAAGATCGGGAAAGAGCCTGTCTCATTTATCATTTTCTACGGCTGTAGAAAATGATCTATATCTACACCAGCAAGGAAGCTAGCGTAGATTTAGGCCAGCGGTGCATGCGCCTAAGTCCTGTAGAAGCCAGGGCCTCTACATAACTTAGACGCATCAAGTGCCAGCACGGGGTTATTAAGACCAGCATCTAAAACACTGGTCTTAATAAATGACCCCACATGTATTTTGGAACCTAAAGCACAGTGATGGGTCACTTCTCAGGCTCCAGACCACCAACTAATCTTCTAATTCTGTCCTAGGGACTGATCAGTGATGCAGTCTGATTGAGAGGGTTGTCCCTGCTGGATGCCCACTTTTCCATAATGGGTCGGCACCCATGTAAAACCAGTCCACTCCTTTGGCTGTCAGACGGTGAGCCCTTCTAGGTCATTCGTATGACCAACTGGTCCTTTAGCACAGGGGTTGTCAAGTTGGCACATACCCCTTTATCAGGCTTACTGCATGATGATTCCGGAATATACCAGATATAATTATAAGCTATTTTTAATTGAAGGATGGCAGGGAACCACACCTCAGCATCATGGAGTGACGTGTCGTAACCACACAGCTTCACTTGTGCACATACAGAGCAGGCAATACAGAGGGAAGGAATGGAGGAAATATGCCTGGTGTTTGCACCAAAATCCAAATTAAGTCCGTCCTGTGTGAACATAGCACTAGACGATAAGGGTACGGCTACACTGTCAGGGGCATGACACAGAAATGAATGGGGCCACAGCACAACTCGCATGTTTGCTGTGACCCTGGCATGCGAATCGCAAAAAATCCGGCACAGACAGTAACGGAAGTAAAAAAGTCCTGTGTACAGCTTCATCTCGTCTGTGGTGGAAGCGCACGGAACACCTTGGAATTGGAGGGCATTTTCCACATGTCAGACATGCTATACTTTAAGGGGGGGCAGAGGGGGTTGTACATGGTGCCTTTAATGCCAATAAACAGATGTTGCATAGTCTCTAAAAAAAAAAGCACCTTTTTCTAGATTAAAACAAGCCCTTTAAAAGTGGTCAGCATACAGCATCGGCTTCAGCATACAAAATGCCCTTTCTTTGAATGTCCCCAGCCTTTTGCAACAATTACAGAATTATGTGACTAAAGAGGCAGCAATTATGTCAATAGGTTTATATAAAAAACCTTTTGTGAAGTACTCCCCTGCCACGTGCGGTTATGTGTCTTTGGCAGTCATACAAGTTCAGCCATGTGCATTATGGCAGTACAGTCAGTAACTGGGGCTGCACCGCCAGGCTCTGCACGTACCGGCAAGTCACAGACAAACCAGGCTTCCACTCCGTATACCGACGCCCATTCCTCTCCCAACCAATGCTTGTGTGTTGTGGTACATTTAGGACTATGAAAACTGAACAAAAAGTCAGTTTCCTGGAGTAGTCCTAATAAAGTAAAATGCGAATTAACAGCACAGTGTGAACAGACCCTACCGGCTGGTTAGGCTTGTTTCTCGTAATGAGGCTAAAGAAAGAAAGGACAGGGTAGACTTTTAATTATCTCTGTGAGAGAGCACTAGAGAAGAGCGAGAGAGAGTCTCTTTAACCGTTCCCTGCCCTGGCTGCAATATGCGATCATGAAAGCTGCAATCGGTTACAATCCGAGGAGACAGACGGCATCAGGATCCATAGCTGGGACATAAAATACAGGTCCATTCCTATAACATAGGTCCTGTACTCTTCTGAACCACGTTTATTACTCCACTCCTGCCTACACCTTTTATACTGATGGCCTACCCTCAAGATGGGTCATGTATTAGAGGGGGTCCGATAACCCATCAACCAGTTGTTTCAGAGCAGCTCCACCACCAAAACTACATAGCTATGTCCATTGTGTAGTGGGCAGAGCCCATTACCAGACTCCTATTCACTCTAATGGCAGCAGCGGTAAGGTAAGCAGCTCTGTCTACTGCATACAACGGACAGCGCTGTGGTTCTGGTGCCAAAGCTCCTCTGAAACCGCTGTTCAGCAGGGGTGCGGGGTGTCAGACGCCAGCCAATCAGATATAGGTGGTCCGTCCTGTGGATAGGCCAACGCTTTTAAAGGGATTGCTGTTCTTGCAGGTGACCACTGAGGTCAGCAACATCAAGAACAGGATGTCATCACTTTAGTTCCAGTAGGACCAGAAACAGCGGGAAGGTCTTCAACTTTTCAGCTATGTCGAAAGACAACAATGGAAATGAAACACACGGCATATTTTTAATCAAGGCTTCTTGCTTAATTGCTCTATTTTTATCCTAAAAAGTCCAAATTTTGTTCTACAGTCATTTATTCCTGCATACACCTGGAGATCTGGGACCCTCAGCCTAGTAGTCAAGCACCACCCTGTACGAGCCACTTTATTTCAGTCAACACCATAAACGGCAAGCTTATAAAAAGTAACTCCCCGAAGAAAATCAATATTCTAACAAAACCAACGTAACCCACCCTGCCCCACTTGTCCTCTGCTGTCGGCAAGAAAAGCCAGGGCATTCACTAGGCACCAAGATAATGCACAAGGCTATTTTCAGTCACTTTTAACGTACAAAAATAACTTTAGCAAGGCCCAGATTTAGAGAGAAAAAGTCTCCAGAAAGCATTTGTTGCTTTTCATTGTGTAGTTTTCCTTTTTAGCCACACTGACATGTTACAATAATTTCCAGAAAGTAGGTCATCACTCATAGCAACCAGCAGGGGGAGCCGGCTGCTCTCCTACACTGACCTACTTTGCGGCTTACATGACTGCCGTGTGTAACTGCAATATACTCCCTCTTTTGTATGCACAAGACTAAATGTTCCCAAGGATTGTGACTGCCCAACCCTCAGGGAAAAGTCCTCAAATACGGCTTTTCTGGTCATCTGTGCTGCATTTACACGTTAAGTGGGGCAAGGGCACTGTTTGCATAACTGTATGAGAACAAAGGAGGTCAGGCGATGTAGCAGTTGAAGGACCAAGGAGTATGCAGTAAACATAACGGTTCATATTAAGAACTGCGCAAAGTTGAAGTTTACAGTCTTGTGCCGAGGTAAAGATGGCCCGGTGAAGACACCAGTACGAGCATCAGATAGATAGGCAGTGGTCAGAGGTGTGAGGGAAAGCATAATGAGAACTTCTGAAGAGCATGTATGGTTCCCAGACCCCTAAGACTACATTTGGCATCAGGAAATCGAGGCAGACCCTTGGATTTCTGCTCCGCTACAGATCCACACAAGGATCTGTAGCACCACCATTCCTGAAATTAGTGACAGGCCATTCTATATTGCCCGAATACGCACCGTAATCTACCTACGCATAGGAATGGACAGTGTGGGAACCCCATTCACATGCATGGGATGTGAAATTCAATGCAAAATATGTGCTACATACCCTCAAGAATGACAACTAGTGCAAGCAGAACATTGTGCCCCAAACTCTAGCGCCACCACCTGGCTGGGTCATTTATACACTGCAGAGTCTGTATCTGCTTGTTAAAAGGGGTTTTCTGGGATTTTTTTTTTTTTTACTGATTACCTAACCTCTGGTGGCCGCTGCAGAAGAAGTGAGCATCGGATACGTCCTCGTATCCCACCGGTAGACCATGTCACCCTCACAGGGGCCAGGAAGCAGACATATTAGGAGCTGTTTAATGGGCCTTTACACTGGAGATCTGTTTTAGCTGCCTGGCAGAGACATGACGTAAACCCTGGAGGCCATCATGGGCCCTTCATGCAAGCAGAGGGCAGTGTGAAGACCCATCAGAGAACATCTCTGTACATCTCAGCTTCCTGGGCCCCAGTAAGGCCTCATGCACACGACCGTATGCAAATACGGTTGACGTCCGTGTGCATTCGGTATTTTGCGGAACGGAACAGCTGGCCCTAGTACAGTCCTAACCTTGTCCATATAATGCGGACAATAATAGGACATGTTCTATTTTTTTGCGGAACGGAAATACGGACTTGGAATGCACACGGAGTATCTCCGTTTTTTTGCAGACCCATTAAAATAAATGGTTCCGTATAAAGTCCGTAAAAAAAAAAAAACGGAAAGGTCACGGAAAGAAAATACATTCGTGTGCATGAGGCCTATGTGTGACATGGAGGGAAGAAGGATTTGGGGAATGAAGAGGTCTTCCATATTCACGGTCTATCAGATCTGTAGGGGTCTGTTTCCCGGCACCCCCAGCAATTAGCCCAATGCAGGAGGTCTTGGCACCGGCAACAACCGCATCCTCATCCTCTGCATCGTTTATGAGGACCCGAGTACATTTAGGTACATTTGTGTTCTTCCATTTCTATGACCGAACACAAAACGGAATGCTAGCGGAACGGAAGGCACCCTAAACGGACTTCCATTCAGAATGCATTAGGACTAAACTGAACTTTTTTTCCCCAGGTTTTAAGATCCTCTGCCCGATCTTGATACGGTAAAAACAGCACCAACACCAGTGTGAGACAGGCCTTAGTAGTGGATGTGCCAGGTACAGCAGTTCTGTTCATTTCTGTGCTTGGCAAACAATGAAGTGAAGGTTGCTCTCTGATGATCTGGATCCTTTGAACAGCTGATGGGGTGCCAGGAGTCTGACCGCATCGTTTGCATATTAATGGCCCAGAAGAGATCAATTATCAAAGTCCCTGAAAACTTAATTCCAGTCACCTCTGCATTTTTAGAGAAGAAATGTTGTACTTGTAAACTTATAAAAACTGTTGAGTGGAAGGCCCCTATCCCTATAGTGGGAAAACTTTACCGAGTGACCTTACTTGAGGCCCAATTATCTTTTGTTCTGGGGCCTTAAACATGAGAGGTGGTACTCTCTCTCCATTGCATACACTTCCTCAGTTGTTGAACCCTATCATTTCACATGTCTCAACTATCTGGTCCTCAGTTTCATCTCTGCGTTTGACAGATTTGGCGCTTGTATCCGCTCAGACAGATTTTCACGGTGTAAAGTAGAGATGTTGAGCTCTCAGGTGGGAAGGTCAGTTGACCAATTCAGTTCCATACTGCTTGATCTAAGATTAAGCCCTGTATCGGTTGAAACGAGTCAGATTTTTACAGGAGGGATATCACTTGTTTATATATTTTAAACAGAAGATTTTCTTTTTTATTCGCTGGATACACTGTTTTTTTTTTGCTTATTTTTGCAGTCACTGCTCCATCCACTTCATGGGGCTGACGGAAATAGCGCTCCCACAGGAGTGCTTCTTTAAGTAGGCCCCTAGTCTGTGCAGTACTCTGCTAACATCCAGAACAAAGCAACACTATATAGCACTGTGTAGTCTTCTGTCCACGCAAGAAGATTAATGTATAACATAAATCACAGCAAGTCACTACTTTTATGAAACTATCCGCACGTTGTAGAAATCTCTCCAGTACCGACACATCCAGCAGTAGAATTGAAGGGTCTCTATAGCCCTCTGGTGGCCAATCTGTTTCTCGTCTCCCCCATAGCTGCTCTTTTCCAGCAGAGCCATATAAACATGTGGTCTACTTGGACATATTTAGAGAAACAATCATTTAAACATTCTACAGAGCCTGAGGGGTTTTATTTTACCGTTCTGCCCGGGTCAATCAGCTATTCATGCACCGGGCGGATCAGGCTGAACACAGCTAACAGGGAACAGAAGGGTGGGAGGAGGAAGGGACGTTATATAATTATGATTCATGACATTCCTCAAATAACTTCAACATCCGTCAGCCTTGGATCCAATATATCCATTCATAAAGCCTATGCTGATCAGATCCCCTTCAAAAATGGTTCCCAACCAAGGTTACCATGGCAACTAAACATCTGCCGCTGTGACGCACTTACCTGGATATGTACGGTATGTAACACTGACACAAATATTGGAAAATCTACACAAATATTATATATAAAATAAATCTTTCTTCATAAAACATAAAATGCAGTGGTCATAAGGGGAGCAGAGGGGACTCCCTCAGAAAAAGACTCCATCTAAGTGAGGCAGCGCAGCCCCCCTTCTCATGACCACTGCATTTTTATGTATTGGTTTTATATTATGCTATTTAGTATTATTGAATTTTCCCATATTTCGTCGGTTTTACATGGTACTTACGTGAGCTTTTTTGATTACTTAGAGGGCCCACTGTCAGAGTAGGAGTGTATAATTGCTGGTTATGTATTGGTTAAATATCCATTTATAGGGCCACTACACCTACACCACTATTAGACAGCTCCCGGGAAATTGCTTGCATTATTGTTCCTTGTATAATCCGGTGCACAAGTCATAGTCATTATTATGTAACGTTTATGGTGGAGGAAAGTAGCAATGTCTTGAAAGGCTTATCCTCTGAATGGAGACTGGTGGACATTGCACAGGATAGCGCTCAGCAATATTTGGCAGTCCCACAGACCCCGAACCACCACTTAACCACCATGCCATTCAAGTGAGGGAACACAGGACCCCTTTCCCATGATCTGTGGGGGCCTTGCCTATCAGAGGCTTATAACCTATCCTGTGGACCAGTGATAAATTACCACCTTTAATAACACTGGAAGCAAAGCCACCCTGTCACCTGGCACTTTCCTTTGGCCATGTGTTCTCTAATGCAGTGTTCCTCAACTCCAGTCCTCAGGGCCCACCTACCGGTCATGATTTGAGAATATCCCCCAGAATGAATACCTGTGGTAAGTCCTGATGCATTGGCACTAATTATATCACCTATTGAATACTAAGGGAATCCTGAAAACCTGACTGGCAGGTGGGCCCTGAGGACTGGAGTTGAGGAACTCTGCTCTAATGGATTATAATGGTCCTACAGGTCATATTTGGGGAACGTCAACCAGAGCTGACAGGAGGCAGTGACGACACTTTTCTAGTACTCAAGTCACTGCATTCAAGCGTTCAGTGGGGTCCAAACGGTCAGATTCCCACTGATCCGACAAGCCACTTTTTCCTATTTAGATTGGTTTCTCGTAAATGTATTCAGTTCTCAGATTAACACCTAAGGAAAACTGCCTAGTTGTGCTCAAAGATATTTCTTCACAAGTACTGTTGTGTAAAACGGTTTGTATAGGGAGATGTTTTAGGTCACTTAAAGGGGTTCTGCAGTTTGTTACCACTGATGATCTATCCTCAGGATAGATCATCAGCATGTGATTGGCCGGGGTCCGACACCCGGGACCCCCGCCGATCAGCTGTTTGAGAAGGCCGCGGCGCTGCAGGAGCTGTTTACTGCTGCTAGCGCCCCGCCTCAGTGAACAGAGCTTAGCCTCGCCCACGCCACTTGATACAAGTCCTGACGTCACTGGGCGGGGCGCTAGCAGCAGTAAACAGTGAGAAGGCCGCGGCGCTCCTGCAGCGCCGCGGCCTTCTCAAACCGCTGATCGGCGGGGGTCCAGGGTGTCGGACCCCGGCCGATCACATGCTGATGATCTATCATGAGGATAGAACATCAGTGGTAACAAACTGCAGAACCCCTTTAAGGTGATGTGCAAGTATTGAAAGTATTGGGGGAGGGGTTTGCAATCCCCCTCCCCTTGGACAGACAGACCATTCTGTAAAGGGAGCTTTCTTACCTGCTTCCCACTCCTCCTCCTCCAGGCCTATGATGTTCTACCGGGCTCCCTCGCTGTAAACATCCGGTTTGACATCTCTGCACCCAATCACTGGCCACAGTAGTGACCGGCTACCCTTATGGAAACCATTCTCTCACTCCAATGCTCCGATATAGGCTGCCATGGTAGTGGCCATACAGATGCTGGGTATTGTCCTGTGGGCAGGGGAGCTGCACGTTGTGTGGCACGGGCATTGCTTAGGCAGGCATTACCTGGTTGAACTGCCACATCTCTTAAGGCTATCTACATATCAGCGTTTTTAGCATTCTGTTCCCGCAGAGGAGCAGAGCACTGGAACTGCCATATCAGGCATAGCCGGACACCGCTGGGTCCTTATTCACCATCATTGGATCTCTCTGGTTCCCAGTACTGCCGCCATTTTGGGAGTTAAATTTATGTCCCGCAAGTCACATGGCACTGAGGTATTTAGACTGGTCTGTCATGCAAACCGATCTGACCACGGGGCCACCGCCTGCAGATCAGGCAGCAGCTGTCATTCATATTCCTTTAAGCAAATTCCTCTCATTCTCTTCTCGCAGTGAGAAAATAGGTCAGTGCTTGAAATCTGAGAGGAGTCATTTACATGAAGACATCACCCACTGTTACGTGTCACCGCGCTTCATCATTAACTGAACAACGCTCTCTGAACAGGAGCAGCAACAGGTCCACATGCTCCATAAGTCGTGTTCACATCACCGTTTGGTTTTCCGTTTTTCTTATCGTTAAGCAGAACAGAAAAAAAAAAAAAAGCAAGCAAAAAAAATGTGCTGGTTACTAACCATTTACTACGCTAGGGTATCACAAAGACTGCTACAGAAGTGCAGTGAAATCATGATGACCTGTGGCTTGTCAACACAGGGTCTGGTAGGAAAGCCAGTACAAAGGTCTGCCGTGTTACATACGGGACTCTAGAACCCACTAATCTGTAAGGGGGGGGGGGGGGGTCTCTGCAGCTTCTTGAGGGGCTGCTCCCTCAGGAGGAAATGAGTAGAGACGGTTCTATTAGAAATCCACTGAAATTTTGGAGCTCCTATCCACACCTTCCCAGAGACACTGTTCTGAAGATGTCTGGTAGATATACCCGTATCGTAAGAAAAATGAGTATACGGTACAACAGGGGCAATCCAACCAAATAACTACACCAACCAGTATAGCAATATTACAGCATCACGGCATTAAAAATAATTTCATCAGGATAGCGCCCCTTTACCAGAGCGCCGCATATATTCTACAAGACGTTTTGCTATTGCGTTAATTACCCAATACACCGGGGATCTGATTGTTACTGTGCCGGCAAGGTCTTCTGCTTAATCTTAAATCTGAAATTCATGGAAGGCAGAGCACAAAATCATCAATAAAACAATTCCTAACCTCTGCCGCTATTAAAGGCTCCTGAGAGCGGCTCGGGCGGCATGTTGTTGCTGTATAACATGAATAAATGTTTCCTATCGTGCTGATCGCTGTAATGTATGCCGGGAAGAAATGCATGAAACACAGCGCCCGAGACACCGCTGCCATCTGATCGGCAAAACAGCTGTTCAGGGTCGGAATAGGCGGCCACATCCGAGACTTATTTACAAGGACATTTTACCAGGGATGGGCAAACTGCGGCTCTCCAGCTGTTGCAAAACTACAACTCCCAGCATGCAAAGACTGCTTAAAGCAGGCATGCTCAACCTACGGCCCTCCAGCTGTTGCAAAACTACAACTCCCATAATTCCCGGACAGCCTACAGCAGGGCATGGTGGGAGTTGTAGTTTTACAACAGCTGGAGGGCCGCAGTTTGCCCATCCCTGCTCTAACCTGTCGCTCTCCACCAGCTGGAAAGCTGCAACTCCTAGCATGCGCTTATAGTTGCAGGCTGTACAACTGCCTTGGCTTTCCATTTGCTTATGGTTCAAGGTGCTACGTTTGAAGGGGTTGCTTAACCTGATCAGTGAGGGTCCGATAACCCGAACCCCCGCCGAGCGACTGTTCTGCAGTAAGTCTGGCACCAGAGCTAGAGCTACTGAGGCAAGTAAGAGCAGAGCTGCAGTAACCAGCAGCAGCCACTACATAGTGGACGGAGCTGTGTAGTTCTGGACAGGGAGTTGCCACAAAACAGCGATTGGGGAGGGGGGTGCTGAGTGTCACACCCCAGCCGATCAGATAGTGATGGCCTATCAGATTGAGCAAGTGATTGTTGGGAGGGAAGACATGTCTGTCTGGGCAAACAGATGGCCTGAAGAAGATCTGATGACTGAAAAAGGTCACCTAGAATCTGAATCCGGAGTTTCAATTATCATGAGGATTTTTCATTTCACTGGCAATGGTCGCTCAGGCGATGTTGGGGTCGGAGAGCCTTTTTGGACAACCAATGCAAGTTACTACTAACTAGAATCTGGGAGCTCATCTCCATTACCTGGCACTCCGCATACGGGGAGGATGGAAAGAAGGAACTTTTACAAAACAGTAGGTTGTGGTAGGTTGCCACTGCAAACAAAACACTTTCTTTGCTCTTCAGGATCCGGCCAATGTCCATTTTTCCCCTCTCTGCATTGTTTTTTGCAGGACAAGCTGTATTCTTTAATAGCACCATGTCATTTTCTATAAGCATTAAAAAATGGGGGGTAAAAAAAACTTTGTGGGGTAAGATAATAATGTGTTAATGTCATGATAACTTTATTCAGCAGGTCAGTACAATGACAGCAAAATCAAATTATTAGTTTTTATTATTGGTTTAATACTCCAAAAAAATCCATATTTTATTTGTGTTGCGATATTCTGACACCCATAAACTGTTATATTTTCATCTACAGCTGTGAAACATGTTTTATGTGGTACAAGCTTTAGTTTTTATAGCTACCATTTCGAAGAACGTATCACTTTTTATTCAATTTTTTCAAAGATGACAAAAAAGGGCAATTCAGCCATTTTGATCTTTTTTGTCTGTTATGAGGCAGGGTTTATCCAGCACAGCGAGACCCCTCCTTCTGACTAACCTCTCAGATTGCCGCAGCTGCTATTGACTGTGGCATCTGAGGAGTTAAACGACTGGGATTAGAGTTCTCTCCAACCCTGGTCATTGCCGATAGGTGCCTGCTCTATCACATAGCCAGCACCCACTATGTATGGAGCAGGCTCAGCTCGTAAGGCTGGCTCATTACACCTCTCATTCACCTCAGAATTAGTCATCTCCAGGGGCATGAAGGAGTTAATGGGGTAATCCCACTTCATAAAGTTAGGGCATAGCCACATGAAAAGCTTAAAATCCCCCCAAATACAAGTGCCGTTCCGTCTTACAGATTCATCCAGAATTATCGGTAACCTGGAATTTCCAAATGGACAAACTATCTTTGTCCACAGACCATATGGATCTACTTGGAGGTGATGACCCAGAGTGATCCCACACGGGAGAGCCTCTGGTTACTGCACAGAGAGTAACTGATTGATGTGGTCACCGTGTATATCCAGATTTCAGTTATGAATAACACAGCGTGGCAGAGCACCATGATTCTAGATATTAGAAGTACACTGAAAACTTCCATGCAATCCCGTCTTCCTCAGAGTCCATGGTTCCAGCTCTACTCACCCATGCTCTCTCCTGCCAACCGATACCATCTGATTGCTCCAGAACCTGGAGGGCGATTCCAATTCATGTGCTTCTCTACGGGAATCTTAAGAGTACGAGTTAGCAGCATCCCTCTATAATGTTACTATCTGCACTCAGTTCCTATCTGGTGCTCTTAAACCACTTTGCATCTCCTGATGGTCACAGTCACATCTAGGGCTGAAACGATTACTCGATTTAAATCGAGTAATTCGACACAAAAAAATCCTCGATGCAATTTTTTTGCATCGAGGATTCGTTTGTGTCATGTGACCACGGAGCGGGAGGGCAGCACTTGCTATTACTCCCCGCTCCGTGGTCACCCGTCAGGTCATAGTGCACGTAAGCGCGCCCTATGACCCGACACTGTGCAGAGCGACTGGCAGCGGAGGAGGCGGGGCGCACAGGGGGAGAAGGAGTCGCTCTCTCCCTCCCCCTGTGCTGTGCTGCCATTGAGGAGAGACGGGGGCGAAGGAGGGGCGGGCGCACTGCGCCACCAATGGCAGGACCTTACATGGTACGGCCTTACTAACTAGCAGCTAGCTGCGCCCGGGATGTCCCCGCACTTACAATTATCCCGGGCGCCGCTCCGTTTCTCCCCACTGTGGGCCAGTTACAGTTTCGTGCTCCATGTGCCAATTACTAATATCGGACCAATGGGGAGGAGACATCACCTTCTCTGTGGGCGTTTCTTCTCCCTGCGCTGTCCAATCGCAGCAGAGAACGTCACAGTGCAGGGAGAAGGAACGCCCACAGAGCTGATGTCTCCTCCCTATTGCTCCGATATTAGTAATTAGCATATGGAGCAGGACACTGTAACTGGCACACAGTGGGGAGAGCCGCGCCGTGCCCAGGGATAACTGTAAGTGCGGGGACATCCTGGGCGCCGCTCCTTGTAGCTGCTAGTTAGTAAGGCCGACCATGAAAGGTCCTTTGTAATCTTTAATACAGGAGGCAGGGAGCTGCGATCAGCGACAGTTAACCCCTCAGGTGCTGCACCTGAGGGGTTAACTGCCGCTGATCTGCTGCCTGCCGCCTGTATTAAAGGTTAATTTTCATTGGTGGCGCAGTGCGCCTCCCCCACCCCCAGTATTAAAATCGTTGGTGGCAGTGGCCACAGAGCAGAGTCCCCTCCCCCCTCATTGGTGGAAGTTCTGATTGGAGCCCCAGCAGTGTTATAACTGGGCTCCTATCGGTTACCATGGCAACCAGGATGCTACTGAAGCCCTGGTTGCCATGGTAACATTCTTATTAGATTACTCGATTAATCGTAAAAAATAATCGATAGAATACTCGATTTCTAAAATAATCGTTTACTGCAGCCCTAGTCACGTCCTATTCTGTTCCAGCCGGATTTCCATGTCAAGGCCATCAGAGTCCCCGTGTTCTTGCAAAAGTTAAAAGTAAGCATTCACTCTCACAGCTTCAATCAGATCGAGGTTTCACCAAAGCATGCAATGGTGACCAAGATGTCTCAGTACACGGGAAGACGTAAAAACAGACACATTACAGAGACTACAAGAAGCAGAGGGATGACCCCCACTGAAGGCAGGCAGCTGCTGGAAGCCCGAACTTTACACAGGGCGATATCTACATAGGTTTCCCCAGAACTCCCGTCCTCAGGAATGCATCTAGCAGGGTGAAAAGCTTTCCTTCACCCCGTCACGGACAAGGATCTGCTGCAGCTTCCAGAAGACAATGCTCCAAAATAATCTTCAAGCAGCCAAGTCCCAAGTCTTTCAGAGACAATCCTATAGCCCAAGTGTCAGGAAACCAAAGTGGAACCCTATTTCTTCAGGATCTGTCCAGTGGGAGGTGTGGTAGGGAACTTCTCTCAAGAGAGCATCTACCCCTGTGCCAGGGACCGGTCACTAATCCCATTACAGTTGGTGGGAAACCGTGCAGGCTCATCTCTCTGGAGAAAGCCCAAAAATAAGCTCTATTCCCGTCCTAGTGTCCTGCAGTACTAGAAGCAGCCGCTGCGCTCACCGCCAGGACGTGCAGGGTTACAACAGCCATTGTGTTAAAGGGCAATGCCACCAATTGAATATCTTCCTGCTTGGCACAGGTAATAAGATGACGCCCAAAGTTCACATGCTGCAGTGAAGCACTCGTACATGTACAGCCTGTTCATAGACCTAGCAGGCGGCAAATCATTCAGGACCTGAAGTATACTCGGTAAAATGCAACAATAAGGGTTTTCTTAAAGGGAACCTGTCACTATGATAATGCGGTGCAATCTGCAGGCAGCATGATCTAGAGGAGGAGGAGCGGAGCAGGTTCATATATAGTGTTATGGAAAATTACTTAGTATAACTTGAAGTTTATACATTTAAATTCCTCCTCTTTCTGGGCTTTGACATCCAGGAGGTGGGCCTATCATGATTGACTTCTATGTATACACAGTCACCCCTGTTCTACTCTTGGGGTTATCCAAGAGTATAGGAAGCTCCCCCATATGCCGGCCCCCACACTGAATATACTTACCTGGCTCCCCACGTCACTCCTGGTCCCTGCACCGCCGCTGCAGCTTTTCCCCGTGCGCGGATGAAAACATTTAGTGCCGGGAGAGCAGCCAATGGCAGACGGGGACGACACTCCCTAGCATCGCGAGTGACGCTAGGTAGGCTCGTCCCCGCCTGCCATGGGGCTCGTCCCCGCCTGCCATGGGCTGCTCCCCCCGACACCGGATGTTTTCCTACAGGGAAAAGCTGCAGTGGCGGTGCGGGGACCAGGAAGCCAGGTAAGTATATTCAGTGTGGGGGGCGCGGCATATTGGGAGGCTTTTAATACTCTCGGATAACGCCTTTAAATGCTCCTTTTTCTGACAACTACAACACCTAGCATCAGAATATGAAGATTACAGCCTCCGAGCCACAGTGGACTCTAATACAGCAAAACTCAGCTAAAGGCGGAAGGTGACACATGGAGGGTACGCCATGTCCCAGATGCGTTACTTCAGCTATTTTCAGCTCATTTAATACCAAAAGCCATCAGAGATCTTGATGTGTCAGTTTAATTCAATTCTTACGCACAGCTCAGTACCGAGTCAATGAACATGCTCCTGAGTATAATGACGTCATTTATTCCATCGATTTTCTCTCATTTCCCACATTGAGATACGTCATCCACGGCCTTGACAGACTACCACAGCCAGCAGCAATGTTCACTGATACACATGCCATGGAGCAGTGGTCTCCGGCTGCTGTGGAACTACCACCCGCAATGCACACCATGTAAAGACCGCCTGTGACAACATCTCCATCAGAATCTGGGCTTCCCATATGACCAGTAAGGTGGGCAAAAATACTTATCCAAATATGCAACATAGGGACATAGTATGAGGATGGATCACACAGTCAGGACCAGATAGGAGCATCATCCTATACTGCCTGGTAGGATTGATCATGCTGATTAAGACGACGTCTTTCTTTTGTATGGATTTTAAACAGCTTCAGAGATATCTGCATTTTTATTCATATGCAAAGAAGCATGTTGGAGCACCAAGGGGCTGGGCTGAATCCTTGGAGCACTGCTTTTGTAATGCCCCTTTGCTCTGCATACTCCCTCCTCCCCTGGATTGATAGAGCTAGACAGTAGCATTCTGAGGGCAGAGAATCTAGAATTCTCTCTTAGGATATCTACACTCAACGGGCTGACCAATTACCTTCAGGCTATAGCCTTATCAATATTGAGAAAGGTGGTTTTCTATACTTAGAAAGCTAATACATATAACTGATGTCTTTATAACAATATTTTAGGCCGTGAATAAACAAGTAATATGTAATCTCTTTCTAAGCAAAAAAAAAATTCTATTCTCAACTAGGTAAGGCTGTATGATATCTACATGAGAGGAATGCAGCTCTGTCCTCAGCATGCTGAAGTCTAGCCCTGTCAAACAAAGAGTGTGTTACAAAAGCAGTGCTCCAAGGATTCAGCTCCACCCCCCAGGTGCTCCAATTGGCTCATTTGCATATAAATACAATGTAGATATATCTCTGTGGCTGTATAACATACAGACAAAAGAGAAGAGGTATCGTTTTAATCAGCATGATCAACACCATCAGGCAGTATACCTGGTTTAATAGGGATGATCTCTTTAAAGAGCCTCTTTCAGCATGAACTGAAACTTTTTGTCATCTACAAGCAGCGAAAATTTCAAGGAGGTGGTCCCCAACCACAAAACTCCTGTCAGGCTATGGTGGGAGTAAAAGCTTAGTAACACATCTAAAGCCATAGGTTAGAGGGCACTAGAATATAATAATGTCAGGAACGTTTTCAGTCATACTTTGCAGCAGGTTGTTATCACTTTTAGGCTGGGGCTACGCTCCAACATTTGGTTACAGCAACCTAAATGTTACCCTATGGGACAGAAGGTCACAGGAGACCTTGAGACCATCACAAAACGTTTAACCCTATAGTCCAAGTCTTATAAAGCGCACGCAGTTTTTCCGCGTGGTCCCAACTTTGTACAGGGTCCTGACATATAGCATTCAGTCCTGAAGAGATGATTGGAGGGAGGAGCAGCAGTACTGGTCCTACCATGGACACAGGGATGTAACCGCACACATACAGTATCTAGGGTCTGAAAGATAGACCACTGCTATGAAGTACTCTTCTGCTGAGATACTACAACTCCCAGCATGCCACAACAACCTGTCAGGACACGCATAGAGTCATAATTTCACCACATCGCGAGAACAATGTTAGAGCTGAATTTGGGAAATTATTTGGACAATTCCCATAGATACGATCAAGCTCCTAAGTCCAGTATAATTCTACATAAAGGTGGCGACTGATCCCATACTGACCGCATGCCTGTGAAGACGGAGCACTCAGACCTCACTACACCCTTTACGTAGGTCCGGCTGACTCTCTGGGCAGGACACATCCTCCAGAGAGGCAAGCAGCGGGAGTAGTGCCAGTGTAGACGTCTCTCCTTCCTCAGCCATCTACTTCTAATAAGTCTAAATATATTATAAACCCTGGTTATCCCAGCTCTCTATAGGCTGCACGTGGTGATGCCCATCAACCACGAAGGTAGGTGAAGAGACCTAGAAACTACTGAAAGAATGAAGACAAGATAATATGTGCTATGGTAAAGTGCCAGGCAGGGTCTGACAAGGGTTATGGTAAAGTGCCAGGCAGGGTCTGACAAGGGTTATGGTAAAGTGCCAGGCAGGGTCTGACAAGGGTTATGGTAAAGTGCCAGGCAGGGTCTGACAAGGGTTATGGTAAAGTGCCAGGCAGGACCTGCAGTGTGGTGTGGTAAAGCGCCAGGCAGGACCTGCAGTGTGGTGTGGTAAAGCGCCAGGCAGGACCTGCAGTGTGGTGTGGTAAAGCGCCAGGCAGGACCTGCAGTGTGGTGTGGTAAAGCGCCAGGCAGGACCTGCAGTGTGGTGTGGTAAATCGCCAGGCAGGACCTGCAGTGTGGTGTGGTAAAGCGCCAGGCAGGACCTGCAGTGTGGTGTGGTGTGGTAAAGCGCCAGGCAGGACCTGCAGTGTGGTGTGGTCAAGTGCCAGGCAGAACCTGCAGTGTGGTGTGGTCAAGTGCCAGGCAGAACCTGCAGTGTGGTGTGGTCAAGTGCCAGGCAGAACCTGCAGTGTGGTGTGGTCAAGCGCCAGGCAGAACCTGCAGTGTGGTGTGGTCAAGCGCCAGGCAGAACCTGCAGTGTGGTGTGGTAAAGTACCAGGCAGAACCTGCAGTGTGGTGTGGTAAAGTACCAGGCAGAACCTGCAGTGTGGTGTGGTAAAGTACCAGGCAGAGTTTGAAATGTGGTGTGGTAAAGTGCCAGGCAGGGTCTAACATGTTGTGGTACACTGCCAGGCAGGACCTGTGGTGTGGTAAAGTGGCAGGCAGAGTTTGGTAGGTGCTGTGGGACATTACAGGAAGGGTCTGGTTGACCTACATAGGTCACATATGAACTTTCCTTCTGAAGCCATCTGGTGGCAAGTATGTAATCCATCCGTTACATAAAGCCCAGTCATCCTCATACTTTTACATAACATAAATGCATGGCCATCCCATTTACATCAACTATTCCTCCGGAAGACACAGAAGTGGGGGATACAGGAGCCTATACTGGGATGTCATCCCTTCAGATCCTCCGACACATCAGTGCCAACACCTCACCACCCTGAAGTCCCCGCCCTCTTTAATCAACTAAACTCAGTTGGTGCAGAGTTATAACTTTCTATACCCCCCATCAAAATATGCAAACATACACTTCTACCGAAAAAATAAAGTTAGGGCATGGATGGGTGGGTGTGATCTCACTGACCGCGACCATGGAACGTTCTGACCTGGCTAAATGATAAGTTCTATAAGAATGGAAAATTCCTTTAAGTCAGCACCTCCAATTACCACAGCCTGAGATGTAAATGATACAAAATATCACTCTGCCCCCTTGAAGTATCCAGATCAAAGAGAAGCGGGGTCCTTCCTTACCTCCACCTGTTGATTCCCACGTTAGATGATCCAGCAAACCACGGATCCAGAATGTAGACGCAGCGGACAGTGTCAGCCCCTCGGATACACTCCTTCAAGGCAGGGTTGTCGTGCAGCCGGAGACCCTTCCTGAACCAGTGAACAGCATTCACCCCCATTTTCTTACTATATTTTTAAGACTTTGGAAGAGAGGGGTACTAGATAAAACCGCCTCTTGTCCGGTATAAGCTGTCAAGTAGATGTTGGAGTTAAGTCCAAAATTGACTCATGATGTCCAGTTGAAAGAAATGCGAAGGTGGAAAGAGGTTCAGATTAATTTTTGAGGGGGCTTAGCCTCTGCGACCCTCCTCTGCAGCCAAGATACACAATGGGGGTTCTGCTTGGATACTAGAATGTTGCAGTGATCTCCCTAACATTGTGTGTACAGAGGAAAAGTTGTTCCAGGGCTGAGTGCACCCCCAATTGCTAACTGAAAGTACACAAAAACCACGACCGCTACCTCAGGCTATCCTCAGCCAAGTGCGCACCGCTCTCTCAGCACACCACACTGCACGTCACCTAAGCCCCGCCTTCTGCTCCTGATTGGCCGAACGCTGCTCACGTGTCCACGGAGCGCTCACGTTTCTCTAGCGTGTTCGCTACGCCGCCCCCGCTCCTAACAACGTAGCAATGAGTCTCCCCGTCCAACACCCCTGCTAGTGCGTATTCATGTTATGTACCATTGACGCACGGTTAGATAGTGTCCCCGTCGTCTGTTAACAGGGAAAAATCTCCGTTTCTTCTTACTGTATGTTATGTTATGGCCAGTGACGTCGGGAGGCGGAGGGAAGAAGGAGGGGCTTCAGAAGAGGGGATTGGTCGCGCTGAAAAGTTCCCGGATGAGCACGTTGATTAGTGACTTTTCGCTTGTTCACGGCGCATGCGCGGAGGCGCGAGTGGTTATTTTATGTGATAGGGATGGGCTGTATTTTGACGAGTTGTCGCAGTCTGAGCACAAATTTGTGGGGGTGAACTGGATGGCGGGTTGCACAATTTTGGGCAGTGTCTGTCCGGAATAATCCTCAATCAGACACCCGGCATAATCCCCGTTTGCCCTGCTTGATGCTATAAGTAGCTGCCAGGCTGCAGGTTATGTAACCCTCATTTAGGACACAGCTGCCCCATTTCTGCTTATAGCTCAGGCTCCACATAAACAGCAGATGTGTCGCATGAGGAAATTTGCATCCTGGACCAGAAATCGTCTTGCCATGTAGTTAAAGAGGATTTACCCCAAAAATGGTGACTGAAAATGATCCTGCGATCGGTGGGCGACCCAGAGATTAGACTGGCGTAGATTGCAATGTGATGACAGGTGCCGTATCCTGTCGGTGCACGGTCCCTTTATTAGATGGGACTATTGCATACCTCCCAACTTTTGAAAAGAAGGAACAGGGACACTATGTGCGGTGGCAAATGTTTTCTGCACTAGGCCACGCCTCTAACTCCGCCCAAAACATAACTAAACACCTAATCCCACCCAGTCCCCTAAATGCCCCCACATAGTAATTATTCCCCCTTTATGCCACCACACAGTAGTTATGCCCATATACGTGTCCCCTCACAGTAGTTATGCCAGATATGTGCCCCCTCACAGTAGTTATGCAAAATATGTGCCCCCTCACAGTAATTATGCTCAGATATGTGCCCCCATATAGTAATTAAGCACAGATATATGCCCCCTCACAGTAGTTATGCCAGATATGTACCCCCTCACAGTAATATGCCCAGGATTGTGCCCCCTCAAAGTAATATTCCCAGGATTGTGCCACCTTCACAGGAAGTAAAAAAAAAAATTTTTTACATACCTCATTCCCCAGCAGCAGGAGGATGCACATCAGCTGCTTTGGTCTGTGTAGGAGGAGGAGCAGAAGAGCCCCGCCCCCTGCCCAGACCTGCAGTGTGGAGCGTCATCAGGGGGGAGGAATGATGGAGCAGGGAGCCCACTGCTCTCTGCTTCATCATTACAGGCAACTGTCTCTGCTGAAGCAGGGACAGTTGCCAGAGAGCGGGACAGCCACTGCAATCCGGGACTGTCCCGCCGGATCCGGGACGGTTGGGAGGTATGGAATGTACACATTTTAGCTTGCCGTTCTGTAGAGCCCTATTACATGAGCAGGTGATCAGTTATCAGGAAGGCATGTTAGCATAAGGGCTCATACACACGACCGTATGTATTTTGCGGTCTGCAAAAAAAACGGATGACGTCCGTGTGCACTCGGTATTTTGCGAAACAGAACAGCTGGCCTCTAATAGAACAGGCCTCTCCTTGTCCGTAATGCGGACAATAATAGGGCAAAATGTCAGAAAAAAGGTGTATACACACAGTGGCTCCACCTAGGCTTCCACTCTGACGAAGGTGCTCTTCCCCGGCAAACCCCTATGCCGTATAAATGAAAAAGTATTGATCAAGGAGGGGAGGCACTCAACTAACATTAGAGCATATGGAGGACAATAGTACTAAAAATTGTTTGATTAAAAATTTTTTAATTTTGGACTGAATATCCACGACACTTCTAGTATATATACTAAAAACAAAATTATGGACAAATTTATAAACAATAAAATAAAATGTGTTCCCCTGTGTAGGGATAACACAAGCCTCTGGTATTTCAACCGCTGCCTTATTTCACCTTAACATGCGGTTTTAATAAAGCCAAAATAAAACCAAGTAAATGTGTCCCAATTTAGATATGCAGCTGGTTGGTTCTATAGTATAACCATGGGGTGGACGTACTCCTCATGTAGTTCCAGACTTCAGATCCTCCGATCCTAAATAACCGCCCTGTATCACGGTTTTAACATAAATAGTTCAGGAGGATAAGGGATCGTAGTCTGATACGTAAATCGACAATCTGGACTCTGGACTCCACCGCTAAATACTGCAGTTCTTAGTTCGATAATCTTAAAGGGAGTCTGTCACCTCAGAAACTCGTTTTTAACCCTTCACACATCCATATAGCCCTTCATTATATGTTAAAAATCATACCTTTATAAGGTCCAGTGGAACTTTCAAACTTTAAAAAAACTACTTTGATGTGTATGTAAATGAGAGCCCTCCGGTGCCCAGGGGCGGCGTCCACCTCGTTCGTGCCCCAGCCAGTTCTGCCTCCACATCTATTTTCCCGCCCAGCCTCCTTCTCAAGCCCGCCCATCTGCTGCCTTTTACACTTTCAAACATCGCGGACGCCGGATGTTTGAAAGTGTAAAAGGCAGAGAGCAGAGATAAGGAGCCTGTCAGTTCCCCAACTGACGGAGATGACAGAAAATTCAGCTATATACTGAAAAAAGGATTCCATATTTTTTAATAAAGACCAATTGAAAAAATGATTTTTAGCTCAAAATGACTACAATGCAATAATAAAATAAAAAAATTGCCTTGAACCTTTAACTCTGGCTCATAGAAGAGGATCTCAAGAGAGACACCCTGTAGGATATCCATATTCCCTAACATTCCCCTGTCATGTTGAAGGCAGCATATTACAGAGCAGGGGGAGCTGAGTAGATTGATATGTAGATTGATTTGTAGAAAAGATTCAGTAAAACAAGTATTTTATTAATTTAAATTTGTGTTTATTCTGGGCTTTGGAGTCAAAGAGGCGGTGCTATCAGTGATTGAAAGCTTTCCTTTATGACTGTGTACACATAGACCGCCTCCTTGACTCTCAAGCCCACAAATAGATGGTAGATTGGACTGCATTTTCAGTGTGACGGGTTGGCTTTAAATATCTTTGCTTCTTATTGCTGGTCATGTGAAAAGCTTAGAGTTCTGATCCGCATCTGCTGTTTTACTCACTCGAGTTTAAGTTTTCTTGTATTTATAGGAGCTATTACAGCCTCACAATAGATATAAAGTCTATATCAATTTCACTTAAAGGCTTCTGATTCTGAAAAGCTAATTTGTTGGACTTGTCTACTCCGCAGAGCTACAGGTAATCCTCTGAAACATTGCCTCTTAACACCCTCCCTCCTATAAAATGCAGATCAGTCACTGTCCTCTAATTACCCCGTGTTTGCTTGTCTTGTTGGCTTTAGTTTTGTATACAAAATTATGGACATTAGATAGGTAATGGAGGTTATAGCATGCAAAGAAAGGAAGGTGTTTCTGTAGTGCCACCTGTAACCAACTACTCTGTACTGACAAGGACCAAAATGTGTGAAAACGCTCTGTTTATAGATCCAAGTGGCTGCTTTAGATCGTCTTCAAGGTTCTTTAATAGGATTGTCTAACCCAGAGGTTAGTACACAATGGGTTCATATATTGGACCCGGGGGCAAGACCAAAAGTAGATGGATGGGCCGTTTGTGTGAATTAATATAAATTAAATTAATTCAAGGTAGAGAAGCATAAAAAGAGTGATTGTACAAAACTTTTATCGAAGAATAAGCAGACGCCATCATGGGCACTAGTCAGAAGGCCTCAGGGGATTCACGTATTTTTTGCCCTATAAGACGCACCTGCCCAAAAGACGCTCCTAGGTTTTTGAGGAGGAAAATAGGAAAAAAAAATATTTTTAACCAAAAGGTGTGCTTTTGGTGGTTTTGAACTAATGGGAGGTCTGTGGATGACACTATTATGGGGAGATCTGTGGATGACACTATTAAGGCCTCATGCACACGACCGTATGTTTGGTCCGCGTCCGAGACGCATATTTTGCGGCTCGGGCGCGGACCCATTCAGTTCAATGGGGCCGCAAAAGATGCGGACAGCACACGGAGTGCTCTATTCTGTCTATTCTGTGGCCCCGCAAAAAAAAATAGAGCATGTCCTATTCCTGTCCGTTTTGCGGACAAGGATAGGCATCTCTATAATGGGCCGCCTGTTCCGTAAATTGCGGAAGGCACACGAAACGGCCTCCGTGTTTTGCGGATACGTAGTTTGTGGTTCTGCAAAACACACACACGGTCGTGTGCAAGAGGCCTAAGGGCAATTCAGGGATCTGTGGATGGCACTGTTATGGGTGGGATCTGTGGATGGCACTGTTATTGGGCGGATCTGTAGATGGCACTGTTATGGGGGATCTGTAGATGGCACTGTTATCGGGTGATCTGTGGATGGCACTGTTATGGGGGGATCTGTGGATGGCAGTGTTATGGGTGATCTGTGGATGGCACTGTTATGGGGGGGATCTGTGGATGGCACTGTTATGGGGGGGATCTGTGGATGGCACTGTTATGGGGGGGATCTGTGGATGGCACTGTTATGGGGGGGATCTGTAGATGGCACTGTTATGGGGGGGATCTGTGGATGGCACTGTTATGGGGGGATCTGTAGATGGCACTGTTATGGGGGGGATCTGTGGATGGCACTGTTATGGGGAATCTGTGGATGGCACTGTTATGGGGGGATCTGTGGATGGCAGTGTTATGGGTGATCTGTGGATGGCACTGTTATGGGGGGGATCTGTGGATGGCAGTGTTATGGGGGATCTGTGGATGGCACTGGGGGAATCTGTGTGTCATCCACAAATATCCCCCATAACAGTGTCCCTGTGTACGTAAAATCGCGGCGGGGCCCGATGCAGTCACTGTACTCTAATACACCGGGCCCCGCACACACAAGTACCGGTATTCATAATTAAACTGGAGGCAAGGAATCCACGTATCCTATTCACTATTGGACGCCCGTACTTGCTAGATTTAAACAATTCAATGGAGCAGGAGATTATCAGGAACAAAATGTTCCTTCCTGATAATTGCCTGCTCCTCAATGGAGGTGAAGAGCTGCATTAACATGCAGTGACCATTTCCACTGTGTGGGGATAAGTGATGGCCACTGCCATTGCTCGTCTCATACAGAGAGTCAAAATCCGCTGTCTGGAAATGATGATTGAGGTGTCCGCATGATAGATTAATTCAACACTTGGGTAATCTGTGATACCTTTACATGGGCAGGTTATCGGGAACAAGCTGGATACCCAACAATCCAGCTTAATCAGGGATGTGCTGCCTATAAAAAATAGAACGAATTGTGTAAACCAAAGATCGGGCAGTGTAATACCACCCTAAGCACTAAGTATTTATCTACTACACAACCAAATCAAAAAATCCATGTTATAGTGGGCTGTAAAATCATATTTTCATATATTCTGTCATTGAAGGAGTTAAGGCAGGACCGCTCTGGGCATTCACTATTTCTACCATAAAGTGGCTGTGTGACTCATCCCTTGTTACTAGGAAACTCTGTATATGAGAAGATTACATTCATGGATGTCAAACAGAAACAATGTCTTTATTAGATAGAAGTAGGCTCATAGCAAACCACCAGGATATGCCCCCATTGTCTTATAGGTTCGGGTCCCACCGTTCGGACCTGCACCTATATCAAGAACGAGGCTCCGCAAGTGAAGGAGGGCACAGCCACCACCTTGCGGGGCTCCAGTCTCGATATAGGTGCGGGTCCCTTCGGTGGGACCCGCACCTATAAGATAATAGTATTTACACTAAGGAATATCTACAAAAATCTGCCTGTCGATCTATATCATTGCCCACAAGGCGACAATGCTATATACATGCAAGATCCACCCAGGCTGACCCAAAGATATACATGTATAGGGAATTTTTTTTTCCCCAAAAATACTATTTATAATTCATCTGTGTCCTGGAACCGAGGGCAGAAAGATCAGACTTTCTGGAACATAATGTTAGCTTTACGCTTCGTGCCTTTGCTGCTGCCCCTACACGCAGGCACTGGAGTCAGGCTCCTTTACTTCCTCCTGCTGACGCGCCGTGCTGACAAGCGCGGGCAGCTTAACTGTTGTATATGCCCCCTGACTTTGGATTACGTTTTACGCACTTTGCCTGATTGCCGCCTGCCCTGACTTCTGCCTCCATACCCTGACTACGTTTCTGTCTGATCAGCCTCTGGCCTTCCAGCATCCATTGGATGTATTGTGTCACCTGGTGGTCAGTCCAGGGGTCCAGTTCCCCTCTGAGGTATCACCTGGTACACCATCTGAGGTATCGTGTGAAGAACAAGGGGTTTGCTCAGACTTTGCCCTCAGAGGGAGTTGGTCACATGGAACAGCGGGTTCTCACCTGCTGGTCATAACACATCAGATGATAGATTAACCTCTTAAGGACATAGGATGTATGGGTATGTCCTAATGTCCGAGTCCTTAAGGACACAGGGCGTACCCATGCATCCTAAATAAAATCGCATGTTTAAAAATAAATATTCACGATAGAAACATGATTCCTGCTGCGATCGTGCAGCAGGAACCATGTTCATATGCCGAGGGGGGTCCTGTGACCCCCCCTGTATCGGCGATCGCTGCAAACCGCAGGTCAATTGAGACCTGCGGTTTGCAGCGCTTCGCAATGTATCTGACGGGGAGGCTTGCGGCGGGCGGGCAGCCGCGCGATTCTTTGCCCGCCCCCCTGCTCAATTTCAGGATGGCCGTGCTTGAAAAGCAGAGTGTCTGCTTGTAACGGCTGACATCCGTAGGGACCGCTGTATGGAAGTGGTTAAGAGGGAGGGAGCTGCTGTGCCTGGTGCAGCCCCCCTAGCTCCAGTCCCCCCTGCTTGCCATGGTAACAGAACTCTGATCAGACTTTTGCTAAAGGCAAAAGTCTGATCAGAGTAAGTGTCAAGTAAAAAATATCCACTGGATCTTCAAGAACCAAGTGGGTCTGGGTCAAAAAAAGTGAAAAAAGGTAAAAACAAAAAAACACATTTATCACTAATAAAAAATAAAAAAAATACACTACACATGTTATATATCACGGCGTCCGTAACGACCTGATCTATAAAATGGGTTTGTTACTTTCCCCGCACTGTGAACGTCATAACGGAGGAGGGTAACCATGGCAACAGGACGCCTTTAAAGGCGTCCTGCTTGCCATGGTAACAGAACTCTGATCAAACTTTTGCTAAAGGCAAAAGTCTGATCAGAGTAAGTGTCAAGTAAAAAATATCCACTGGATCTGGATCTTAAAGAACCAAGTGGGTCTGGGTCAAAAAAAAGTGAAAAAAGGTAAAAACAAAAAAACACATTTATCACTAATAAAAAATACACTACACATGTTATATATCACGGCGTCCGTAACGACCTGATCTATAAAATGGGTTTGTTACTTTTCCCACACTGTGAACGTCATAAAAAAACAAACAAAAAAAACTATGATAAAATTGAAATTTTTCCCACCTAACTTTCCAAAAAAGTTAATAAAAGTGATAAAAAAGTTGTATCTACACCCAAATGGTACTAATCAAATTGTCACCTCGTCCCGCAAAAAATGATACCTTACCTAAGAAAATCGCCTAAAAAATAATAAAACTATGGCTCTCAGGCTATGCAGACACTAAAACATGATTTTTTTTTTTGTTTCAAAAATATGATTGTGTAAAACCTAAATAAATAAATATAAAGTAGACATATTATGTATCACCGCGTCCGTAAGAACCTGAACTATAAAAATAACACATGACCTAACCCCTCAGATGAACACCGCAAAAAAATAAAACTGTGTTAAAAGCCATTTTTTGTCACCTCACATCACAAAACGTCTAATAGCAAGCGATCAAAAAGTCATATACACTCCAAAATAGTGCCTTTAAAACCGTCATCTCATCCTGCATAAAATGATACCCTACCAAAGAAAATCGCCCAAAAAATAAAAAAATTATGGCTCTTAAGCTATGCAGACACTAAAACATGATTTTTTTTGTTTCAAAAATTATATGATTGTGTAAAACCTAAATAAATAAATAAAAAGTAGACATATTTTGTATCGCCGCGTCCATAAGAACATGAACTATAAAAATAACACATGAACTAACCCCTCAGGTGGACACTGCAAAAAAATTATAATAAATACTGTCAAAAGCAGTTTTTTGTCACCTAACATCACAAAAAGTGTGACAGCAAGCGATCAAAAAGTCATATGCATCCCAAAATAGTGCCATTAAAACCGTAATCTCATCCCGCAAAAAATGAGCCCCTACCTAAGACAATTAGACAAAAAAAAAAAAAAAAAAACTGTCTCTCAGACTATGGAGATACTAAAATAGTTTGTTGTTTGTTTAACAAAGGATATTATATTAAAACCTAAATAAATTTAAAAGAGTAGACATATTAGGTATTGCCACGTCCGTAAGAATCTGCTCTATAAAAATAACACAATAAGAAAACTGTCCCAAAACAGCAATTTTTTCCAAATTTTCCATTTTAATCGTTTTTTTCCAGTAACAAAGCAAGGGTTAACAGTCAAACAAAACTCTATATTTATTGCCCCGATTCTGTAGTTTGCAGAAACACCCCATATGTGGTTGTAAACTGCTGTATCGCCAAACGACAGGGCATAGAATGAAGGAAACGCCATATGGTTTTTGGAAGGCAGATTTTGATGGACTGGTTTATTTACACCATGGCCCATTTGAAGCTCCTCTGATGCTCCCCTAGAGTAGAAACTCAATAAAAGTGACCCCCTATAAGAAACTACACCCCTCAAGGTATTTAAGATTGATTTTACAAACTTTATTAACCCTTTAGGTGTTTCTCAAGAGTTTATGGCAAATGGAGATGAAATTTCTGAATTTCTATTTTTTATTACCTTGTCTCACAAAAATGTATTATAGAGCAACCAAAAATCATATGTACCCTAAAGATACCACCAAAACTGCCACCTTATCCAGTAGTTTCAAAATGGGGTCACTTTTTTGGAGTTTCTACTCTAGGCGTGCATCAGGGGGGCTTGAAATGGGCCATGGTGTAAATAAACCAGTCCATCAAAATTTGCCTTCCAAAAACCATATGGCGTTCCCTTCATTCTATGCCCTGCCGTTTGGCGATACAGCAGTTTACAACCACATATTGGGTGTTTCTGCAAACTATAGAATCAGGGCAATAAATATTGGGTTATGTTTGGCTGTTAACCCTTGCTTTGTTCCTGGAAAAAAGGGATTCAAATAGAAAATTTGCCAAAAAATTGAAATTCTGAAATGTTATGTCTATTTGCCATGAACTCTTGTGGAACACCTAAAGAGTTAACAACATTTGTAAAATCAGTTTTAAATACCTTGAGGGGTGTAGTTTCTAAAATGGGGTCATTTTTGGGTGGTTTCTTTTATGTAAGCCTCACAAAGTGACTTCAGACCTGAACTGGTCCTTAAAAATTGGGTTTTTGAAATTTTCTGAAAATTTTCATGATTTGCTTCTAAAACTTCAAAGCCTTGTAACGTCCCCAAAAAATAAAAATGGCGTTCCCAAAATGATCCAAACGCGAAGTAGACATTTGGGAAAAATAAAGTAATAACTATTTTTGGAGGTATTATTATGTATTATAGAAGTGGAGAAATTGAAACTTGAAAATTTGCAAATTTTTAAAATTTTTGGGTAAATTTAGTATTTTTTTATACAAAAAAATGAACTTTTTTGACGAAATGTTACCAGTGTCATGAAGTACAATATGTGACGAAAAAACTATCTCAGAATGGCTTGGATAAGTAAAAGCGTTTTAAAGTTATCACCACATAAAGTGACACTGGTCAGATTTGCAAAAAAATGGCCGAGTCCTTAAGGTGAAATATGGCCGTGTCCTTAAGGCTTTAAATAAATGTCCTTGTTTTCATCAGTTTGACTTTGGCAATGTTGACAATCTTGATAGTGGGTCCTTCTCTTTATGGTATTGCTGGCAATCAGTCAATATTGCTGGGGGAATTCAGATTTGCCCAAGGCTGTCATCTTAGGGTACTTTCACACTTGCATTGGTGCGGATCCGTCTGTTTATTTGCATGGTTTTTTTTAAAAATCTATGCTCAGGCTGCAGAGACAACCCTACCCAGAGATGTGTACAGATTTTCAGTTGCAGAAATTGCAGCCACAAATCTGCACCTTGTGAACATTTCCTAACCCTTCTATAGTGTGCAAGTAAAGATAACTGCAGAAATTATGAGTATATCCTTTGTTACTGTTTCGGGAGCTGGCAGAGGTGGGCACAGGTATGAGAAGCAGAGTCACCCTGCCAAGAAATTTTGCAACATGATTAGAAAGCCTTTAGGGTACTTTCACACTTGCGTTGGTGCGGATCCGTCTGTTTATTTGCACAGACGGATCCGCACCTCTAATGCAAACGTTTGTATCCGTTCAGAACGGATCTGTTTGCATTAGGTTTAAAGAAAAATGACAAAGTCCAAAACGGATCAGTTTTGAATTACATTGAAAGTCAATGGGGAACGGATCCGTTTTCAAATGCACCATATTGTGTCATTGAAAACGGATCTGTCCCCATTGACTTACATTGTAATTCAAAACGGATCCGTTAGGCTCCGCCTCTTCAGACGGACACCTAAAACGGAATAGAGGTGGAACGGAGCCTAACTGATGCATTCTGAACGGATCCTTATCCATTCAGAATGCATTGGGGCTTAACTGATCCGTTTTGGACCGTTTGTGAGAGCGCTGAAACGGATCTCACAAACGGAATCCAAAACGCTAGTGTGAAAGTACCCTTAGTGGAATAAATCTTCCACGTCACAGTTCTCTTGTAAACTGCAGCAGGTTTTCCATCAGGAAATAATTGTATTTTACTGCATTTATTCTGGTGCCTACATTCAGAACAGTGTCTACTGCATAGACACATTCCCACAGTATGATGTAGCTACCCACTCATGCTTTATAGTATTGTGGGCTTTGTCTTATGTATAAAAGAGTGTTGTTTCCCATAGCAACCACAAAATTGTGACCTTTTTACCAGTGGCCCATCCATGGGGCCCCCTCCCCATCGCTGCCCCCCACCCCTAACCTGCCTTCACCCCCTGTACGCTAAAAACATCCTATATTATGCTCCAGGCAGTAATCCCTGTATAGTGTCCCCAAAAATAAGAGAATTGCCCCTACAGTGCTTCCCCAATAGCAACGCCCCCCGTGCTGCCTCCATATAGTAATTTCCCCCACACTGCCCCCCATAGTAATTTGCCCCCACACACACACACACAGTCATTTCCCCCACACTGCCCCCATACACTAATTTCCCCCACACAGTAGTTTCCCCCACACTGACCCCATATAGTAATGTCCCCCACACTGTAGTTTCCCCCACATTGCCCCATATAGTAATTTGCCCCCATAATCATTTGCCCCCACATGTCCCCCACACCGTAGTTTCCCAACACTGCCCCCCACACCGTGGTTTCCCCACACCGTAGTTTCCCCACACTCCCCCCACACAGTAGTTTCCCACACCGCCCCCACACAGTAGTTTCCCCACACCGCCCCCACACAGTAGTTTCTCCCACACTGCCCCCACACAGTAGTTTCCCCACATTGCCCCTCACACAGTAGTTTCCCCACTCTGTAGTTTCCTTCACTCTGTAGTTTCTCCCACACTGCCCCTATAGTAATTTGCCCCCACACTTCCCCTCACACAGTAGTTTCCCCACATTGCCCCTCACACTGTAGTTTCCCCACTCTGTAGTTTCCTTCACTCTGTAGTTTCTCCCCCACTGCCGTATAGTAATTTTCCCCCACAATCATTTGCCCCCACAAAGTAATTCCTCCATTATCTCCATAATAATTTTTCCCCACATGTCCCCCAAAGTTGTCACATAAAAATTAATAAAAAAGAGATAAAAAAACTAAAAGCTAAATACTTACCTGCGCTTGCTTGCAGAGAAGACGCTCACACTTCTCTGTGCTGCTGCGTCCCGGCCCCGGTCGTGCGTGATGACGTCATCGCGCACGCCTGTGCCGGGATTTCACTACCGCATAGGCCTCAGGCCTATTAGGCCTGAAGCCTATAGCGGTGAGCGGCGGCAGGGCAGGGAACTATGCGCTCCCTTGCCCCGCCGCAGTATGGTGTCAGCGCTCATTCTGGCACCCCAGTGAGGGCCCCGGTACAGCGCTACTGCAGGGGTCCACAGGCGGCCGGGCCCCCTGGAGTGCCGGGCCCGGTCGCAACTGCGACCGCTGCGACCCCTGTATGTACGCGCCTGCTTTTTACAGCAGATTTTGTACACGAGACAAAAAGATCCATATATTCATTTCTGATCTCCTCATGCTGTGAAACCTCTTGCTATTACAGGGTCTCTCAAGCTATACCTGAGATGACCGGAGTGACTTTCAGCAGTGACAGGTTCAATTCTTCATGGTCAAGATCTCCGCTTGCAGTCATTAAACACCCTAACCTTCCTTGTTTATTTCCAGTTGATAAAATTCTGTCCTGCTCATGTGATGGATACACAGGCATGATTCATTCCAGGACACATTTCTGATAACTTTACTACAAAGAGCCATGCGCCTGTATGATCATGATATGACCAGGACCAATTTTCACCCATTGTGCTACATTTGCCATACTTCTGAACCGGCACCTACTTTTTCTGCCTTTTTTTATGTGATACAGTGGTCACATGTTGTTGACATGACGGTGCAGTGGCACTGGATCTGCAAGGTGTTACAATGGCGTTTTACTTGGCAACATTGTTCCCTACCCACCAGCTTGACTGCTTGTGGGTTTGAATTTGGGCCTTTGTGTTTAGTGGCTGTTCATCTGGCCCCTACTCCTGGCGTTGGTTCTTGTGGGGGCTGAGCACAATAACAAGCAAAGCCGCTATACAATGTACAGTGCTGTGCTTGGAAAGCTGTGAGAAGGCCGCGGCACTCATAGGAGCGTCGGTGCCCTCTCAAACATCTGATTGGCGGGGGTCCCGGGTGTAGGATCTCCACTGATCAGGTACTGATGACCTATCCTAAGGATAGGGCATCATCATCAAAATCTCGGAAAACCCCTTTAAAGAGATTAACTCGGACATATCCATAATTTCACCCAGGCAGCACCCCTGATATTAGCATCGGAGCATCTCATGCTCCGATGCGCTCCCTTGCCCTGTGCTAGATCGTGCAGGGCAAGGGCTCTTTTGTTTACAATAACACACTACCGGAGGCTTCCGCCCGGCTAAAGCCTGCCCATCAGTGTCGGTGACGTCACCAGGCTTCCTGGCAGCCCCATGGAGAGCTCGGTTCGTCACCGGAACTACAGAAAATGCCTTTGCCCCACGCGATTTAGCGCAGGGTAAAGGAGAGCATCGGAGCATGAACTGCTCCAATGCTCAAGCCAGGGGGGCTGCCTGGGTGAAAGTGGAGGTATGTCCGGGTTCAGCTCTAAACCCAGACAACCTTTTTAACGCCACTTACTAGTGCTGTCTGGTTTCTTGCTGAAACCGGACAACCACTTTAACCTGCTTCTATGTGTGTATTGTGTGATCGGGAATTGAGGGACTTATAGTGACTGGACCTTTTTATTTTATAAACAGAAATTCTTACTATTGAAACATAAAATCTATAAATATTAGTGGATCCAGATGACTTTTTGTAGTGTCCCTTTGATCATCCCACACTATATTCTGCACATTGTGGCTTTGTAGTCACTGATCCTGAGTACCTTCCACATCATCCTTTTATCACATCTCCTTTTCATTCTGGTCCCATCTCTGCATTTAATTAATCTTATATGCGCATTCTACTCTCACTCCATGTAACACATTCATGTGAATTCTAAGGAAGTGTTACATATAAGCTCTTGTCTTCTGAAATGTGATGTGTAGTCCACGAAAAACTTGACACCCACTTTCTGTTCACTTGCCAGTAGTGTACAGTACACTGTATATTGCATACGTCCTGCTGGGAAATCTACCTTGTGATATACTGTATAGATTTCTAAATACAGAAAACCTTGTCCTGCAGTGCTTTTACTATTTCATACTTTAAAGGGGTATTCTGATGTCATTGGAAAATTCATTATAAAATTAATAGTTATGTATTTATCCAATATAATTTACATATCAATCCTTCACGTTTACAAAATTCCTGCTTATAGTCATTCAATGAGAAGCTCCAGAGCATATATATATATATATATATATATATTTTAGAAAATATTTGTTATATTTTGTAAATCTTTTTATGGGACACCAATGAAGATAGGACACTTTAATACAATGTAAAGTAGTCAGTGTACAGCTTGTACACGAGTGTAAATTTGGTGTGCCCTCAAAATAACTCAACACACAGCCATTAATGTCTAAATTGCTGGCAACAAAAGTGAGTACACCACTAAGTGAAAATGGACAAATTGTGCGCAATTACCCAATTTTTCCTCCCCGGTGTTACAAGGTATCAGGTGTGAATGGGGAGCAGGTGTTAAAATTGTTGTTATCGCTCTCACACTCTACTGGTCACTGGAAGTTAAACATGGCACCTCATGGTAAATAACTCTCTGAGGATCACCCTGAAACTGAGCTGCAACACAATTGCCAAGACCATATAGCGGTTTAACCAGACAGGTTCCACTAAGAACAGGCATCACCATGGTTGATCAAAGAAGTTGAGTGCATGTGCTCCGTGTCATATCCAGAGGTTGTCTTTTCAAAAGGGACTTACAGTATGTGTGCTGCCAGCATTGCTGCAGAGGTTAAAGGAGTAGGGGGTCAGCCTGTCAGTACTCAGACCATACGCGCACACTGTATCAAATTGGCCTGCATGGCTGTCATCCCAGACGAAAGCCTCTTCTAAAGATGATGCTCAAGAAAGCCCATAAACAGTTTGCTGAACACAAGCAGACCAAGGACATGGCATTTACTGGGACCATGTCCTGTGATCTGAAGAGACTAAGATAAACTTATTTGGTTCAGATGGTGTCAAGCGTGTGTGGCGGCAACCAGGTGAGGAGTACAAAGACAAGTGTGTCTACAGTTAAGCATGGTGGTGGGAATGTCATGGTTTGGGGCTGCATGAGTGCTGCCGGCTGTGGGGAGCTACAGTTCATTGACGGAACCTTAAATGCCAACATTTAATGGAGGGAGCATGATCCTCTCCCTTCAGAAACTGGGACGCAGGGCAATATTCTAACATGATAACGACCCCAAACACACTTCCAGGACGACTACTGCCTTGCTAAAGAAACTGAGGGTAAGGATGCTGGACTGGCCAAGCATGTCTCCAGACCTAAACTCTATTGAGTATCTGTGGAGCATCCTCAAATGGAAGGTGGAGGAGCACAGGGTCTCTAACATCCACCAGCTCCGTGATGTCATTATGGAGGAGTGAAAAAGGATTCCAGTGACAACCTGTGAAGCTCTAGTGAACTCCATGCCCAAGAGAGTTAATGCAGTGCTGGAAAATACTGGTGGCCACACAAAATATTGACACTTTGGGCACAATGTGGCCATTTTCACTTAGGGGTGTACTCACTTTTGTTGACAGCGGTTTAGACATTAATAGCCGTGTGTTGAGTTATATTGAGGGCACAAATAATTTGCACAGTTATACAAGCTGTACACTGATTACTTTATATTGTATCAAAGTGTCCTATCTTCAGTGTTGTCCCAAGAAAAGATAGAATAAAATAAAATAATTACATAAATGTGAGGGGTGTACTCACTTTTATAAGATACTGTATATGTGTGTATAAATATATATATATATATAAAGCTGAGTGTATGTATGTGTGTATGTATGTCCGCTAAAGGAATCCGCACCGTTTCATATACAATAATGAAATTTGGCACACAGGTACATCAGGTGGTCGGGAAGGTTTTAGACCGGGTCTCAGCTCTCTAGCACGTTCCGTTCCTGAGATATTCCCGAAAAATGCATTAGCCAATAGAAGCCTGGTCACATGACCCTTACCATGTTTTTTATCTTCTGAAAATCCAGTTGATTTGGTATGCAAATGAGCCAGTAAGGTGTCCAGACGGGCATCATTCTTGCAGGAAGGAGCCCAGTCACGCCTCCTGCCACAATATGTCCACCCACCCCTCCTACATCACGATCAAGCCATAACTCTGACCCCTTTTCCCTTCTCCCAGCATAAGGCGGGCACTAGCAGGAGGCGTGCCTGGGCTCCTTCCTGCGCGAGTAATGCCCCTCTGTGCACCTTACTGGCTCATTTGCGTACCAAATAAACAGGATTTTCAGAAGATAGAAACCATCTATTGCTGAAACAAAGGCACATCTGGAAATAAGGTACTAAGTGCCATTAGGCTATGGCTTTACTTCGATAGCTATTATCCTGATGACAGATTTACTTTAAAGGGGTAGGGAGCTTCTGGATGACACTGTTAAGGGAGCGGAGTACTGTGGAGGTCACAATTCAGGAGGCAGATAGGGTGGCTATTCAGGCCACCCTCAAAAGACGGACTTAAAAACCCCGCCCCTAGGTCTCACTAGACCATGCCCTCTTCCACGCTGCAGCCGACAAGGATAAAAAAAGATGAAGGTAAAAATCAACTTCTGTCAACTGCCGGGGTGGGAGGGAGGGTGACTTTCTCCCTGCAGCTCATGCTCAGACAGCACACTGCTATGTTGTAGAGGTCACAGTTTAAGGGAACAGAGCTCTGTGGGGCGGGTTATTGTGTAAATCACAAGACACGTTGGTCTGTGGAGGTCACTAATAAAGGGGGGGGGGCGCTGTGGATATTACTGTTAAGGGGGCTGGCCGCTGTGAAGGTCACTGTTAAAGGGGCGGGCACTGTGGAAGCAACTGTTAAGGGAGGAGAGGACTGTGGAGGCCACTATTAAAGGGGCAGCAGGGTACTGTGAGGTCACTGTTAAGGCAGCGAGGTACTGTGAGGTCACTGTTAAGGGGCAGTCACAAACATTAAATTAAATAGATGAAATATACCCGTGTGAAGCTTAGGTCCTTCAGCTAGTATATATATATATATATATATATATATATATATACACCGAGAGGGAAATTTACCTACTTACATACTGATAAGCTATAGTCAGGGGCATAACTAGAAATGGGAGGTCCGAATAGCAAATTGTTTAATGGGCCCTTCCCCGACCCCGAGCAACTTCCCCACAAACCCTCCTCCCCCCCCCCTCACAGCTAGTTCAGACCACCAATGCTTGCTATACAACTCCAACCCACTCAATCAAGCAAAAAAATATGAACGCTCACTAGAAATGGACAGGAGGAGGAGTCAAGAGTTTACAGTATGCCGCCTGACCCTGTATGCACCATATGTGCCCCACACAGTACTTATTGCCCCCCCCATAGTAGAATGCTCCCTTAGTGCCCCCTTCACAGTAGTTATATCTTCTTTGTGCCTCCACACAGTAGTAATGCCCCCTTAGTGCTCCCACACAGTAATCATGCCTCCTTAGTTCCCACTTCACAGAAAAATGCCCTCTTAGTGACCCACACAGTAGTTATGCCCCCTTTGTGTGCCCCTCTTACAGAAGTGCTGTACATTTAGGCCTCTTTCACACTTGCGTTCTGAGGATCCGGCAGGCACTTCCATCCCGCCGGATCCGTCAGAACGCAAGTCGCCTGAAAGCATTAGAAGACTGATCAGGATCCTGATCAGTCTTCGAAATGCTTTCAGGTTACTATGGCAGCCAGGACGCTATTAAAGTCCTGGTTGCCATAGTAGTAGTGGGGAGCGGTATACTTACAGTCCGTGCGGCTCCCGGGGCGCTCCAGAATGACGTCAGAGCGCCCCATGCGCATGGATCACGTGATTCATGCGATCACGTGATCCATGCATGTAGGGCGCCCTGACATCACTCTGGAGCGCCCCGGGAGCCGCACGGATGGTAAGTATACTGCTCCCCCGCTCCCCACTACACTTTACTATGGTAACCATTGAGAAAAAGCTAAACGTCGGATCCGGCAATGCGCTGAAACGACGTTTAGCTTAAGGCCGGATCCAGATTAATGCCTTTCAATGGGCAATTATTCCGGATCCGTCGTTGCGGCAAGTGTTCCGGATTTTTGGATGGAGCAAAAAGCGCAGCATGCTGCGGTATTTGCTGCGTCCAAAAACGTTCCGTCCTAAACTGAAGACATCCTGATGCATCCTGAATGGATTTCTCTCCATTCAGAATGCATGGGGATGATCCTGATCAGGATTTTTCCGGCATAGAGCGCCGAGGACGGAACTCTATGCCGGAAAAAAAAAAACGCCAGTGTGAAAGGACCCTTAGTCCCCCCAATTAGAGTAGTGAAGCCCCTGTAGTGTTAATAAAATTAAAAAAGTAATGCTGACCAAGCCCCATTCCCCTGAAGAACAGAGCAGAGCATGCTGTCCCCAGCAGGTGTGATGCAGTGACATAATCATGCCTTTTGAGCTGAGCAAGAAAGCGCACAGGTTAGGAGCAGATTATCGTTGGCCCTTGCACTCTCCTGTTCACTTATACTGCGATGACATCATTGCGCCTGCTGAGGAGAGCAAATGGATGGCAGCAAAGCAGTCAGGCCTAAGTCTAACTGCTGTGTCTCTCATCTATTGCAGCCTGAGCCTTGCCTGCCTGTACACACACAGTAATCATTACGGCTAAAGCGGTAGTTCTACCCCTGGCTATAATATTAAAACCACTGATAGGTGAAGTAAATGGAATTAACTGACAAAGGTACCTGTCAAAAGGTTGGAATATATTAAGCAGCATGGGAACAGTCTGTTCTTAAAGTTGATATTGGAAACACAAAAATTGGCCAAGCATAAGGATGTAAAGTGTGGAAGAGACCTCTCCAGTTATCCTTGAGACTGTTTAGAACTTTGTATACAGTATGTGGACAAACTATTAAAACAGACTTCTTAATAATTAAATTTAGTTTCATTCAGGCCCATTGCCACAGGTGTAGAAAATCCAGCACCTAGCTATACAGTCTGAATTTACAAATATTTGTGAAAGAATGGCTCACCAAATTCAAGTGCGGTCCTGTAATAGGATGCCACTGTTGTAACAGGTCAGTTTGTGACATTTCTGCCCTCCTAGATTTTCCACGATCAACCACTGAAATCACAGCATCTCAGCTATAAATTGGCATACTACATAATGTCATAGAGTGCTGAGGCCCATAGTGTATAAAAGTCGCCAATGCTCTGCTGACTCCAAACCTCCTCCAGCATTAACATCAGCACAAAAAACTGTGCACTGGGAGCTTCCTAGCATGGGTTTCTCAGTTGAGCAGCTGCATGTAAGTCTTACATCACCAAGCACAATGCCAAGAGTCAGAGTCAGAAGCATGCTGCGACTGGACTCTGGGGCAGTGGAAACACGTTCTCTGGAGAGATGAATCACTCTTCTCTATCTGGAAGTCTGATGGACAGGTCAGGGTGAATGCCAGGAATACATTACCTGCCTAACTGCATTGATCCAAAAGTAAAGTTTGATGGAGAAAGGATAATGCTGGTCTAGTGCCCTGGAGCAAGAGTACTTTGGACTATGCCCCTACTGCCCCTTTGCAAAGCCATCAACTCTCTACTTTATGGCACTTTGAAGACTAAAGCCTTCCAGGAAGGGGGGGGGGGACCAACTTCATATTAAAGGGGTTATCCGATTATGTTTTTTAATCTGAACTCGCACACAGTGGAGAGTGTTTTTTTTTTTTTTTTTTTTTTTTACTTTACTGGGCTACTGCTGTACTTTGCAGTCTCATTTTGCTGTGGGTACATCTAGAATCATGTGCCATAGATTGGGCACGTAATCCTGGCACAGTTTGAACCCACAATGTTCATGGTTTATGCCTGTGTGGTGTGAGAGAGAGCATTTTTGAATATATGAGAACATCATGTAGTACACATTTTTGTCCACAAAATGGCCGCTATCCAGATGTGTGTGTAAGGTCACTACAAACTACTCCCATCTTGGCAAGGAACCAATTACCTTTTCTTAAGGAACACCCCTTATGTGATGTCATGTCTGCTATTTAAGTGAATATAGTTTTGAATAAAGCTCTCTTGTCTTGGGGATCAGAAGTGCTTTGAATGGAACCAACTTGTGTGTCTGGTCTCATTATGAAAGAAGTATGGCACGTGCATACTTAGGCTTCTAATTTATTTGGCACCACACAAAGAAGATGATAAGCACATGAATTGCACTCACAGTGATCAGGCAGCCTTGGGCACAGACAGCTCACAGCGCCGGAGACCGCTTGACTGTGCAGATCCAACCCCTGTATATAGTGGATTGAAACCATATGGCACATGACCACAGAAGTGCCTGCAACATAATGCTCTCCCAGTAAGATAATTTCTTTTATCATAATGCAGTTCTTGTATGACTCTCCACTGTGGTCGAGATAACCAAAATAGATAACCCCTTTAAGGCTTATGGATTTAGAATGGGATGTCATAAAAGCTCCTGTAGGTGTAATGTGTACAGGGGCATTTCAATAAATATAATTGAAAAGTTAATTTATTTCAGTAATTTGTTTCAAAAAGTGAAACATATATAGATTTATTACACACATAGTGATCTATTTCAAGTGTCTATTTTCAGTACTAAAAAAATATATATACGCAGTTCACTGTTGCAGTTATTTGCGGTAAAAGCGTTTAGTGGCCTATTTCAGTACAGAAAGAAAAATATATACGCATTTCACTTCTGCAGTTATATGTACAGAAAGAGTTTAGTGGCCTATTTCAGTACAGAAAGAAAAATATATACGCACTTAACTGTTGCAGTTATTTGTGGAGAAAGCGTTTAGTGGCCTATTTCAGTACAAAACAAAAAATATATTCTCAGTTCACTTCTGCATTTATATGTGGTAAAAGCATTTAATGGCCTATTTCAGTACAAAAATAAAAATATATATGCAGTTCACTGTTGCAGTTATTTGCGGTAAAAGCCTTTAGTGACGAATTTCAGTACTAAAAGAAAAATATATGTGCAGTTCACTGTTGCAGTTAATTGCGGTAAAGGCATTTAGTGGCCTATTTCAGTACAAAACTAAAAATATATTCTCAGTTCACTTCTGCAGTTATATGTGGTGAAAGCGTTTACTGGGGTATTTCAGTACAAAAAGAAAAATATATATGCATTTTACAGTTGCAGTTATTTGTGGTGAAAGCATTTAGTGGCCTTTTTCAGTACAGAAAGAAAAATATATACACGTTTCACTTCTGCAGTTATATGTGGTGAAAGTGTTTAGTGGCCTTTTTCAGTACAGAAATAAAAATATCTACGCACTTCACTGTTGCAGTTATTTGTGATGAAAGAGTTTAGGGGCCTATTTCAGTACAGAAAGACAAAATATATACGCACTTCACTGTTGCAGTTATTTGTGGTGAAAGCGTTTAGTCACCTATTTCAGTACAATAAATATATAGATTTGTCGCTTTTAGGGGTGTTTTAATTTGCTTTTAATTTACCATATTTTTCGCTTTATAAGACGCATCTAGGTTTTTGAGGAGGAAAATAAGAAAAAAAATATTTTGAACCAAAAGGTGTACTTTTGGTGGGTTTTGAACTAATGGTGGTCTGTGGATGACACTATTATGGGGTATCTGTGGATAACACACTATTATAGGGGATCTGTGGATGACACACTGTTATGGGGTCATCTGTGGATGACACACTGTTATGGGGACTGCCTGAACTGTGCTCAGTGTGGGGATAGTTTGGAATGAGGGAGTGCAGAAAAAGTCAGGTGTATCTTGACCTCAGTGTGGGGGCAGTTTGGGGCACAGGAAGGACTGTACATGGTATGTATGGCTGGGTATTGAGAGTGTTAATGCTCCTCTTGTGGGTGTGGGGGTAGTTTGAAGATACAGGGGAAGGGAGGTATAGTGGGATATATCTTTTTTGCACCCAGAGAGGCAATCCCCTGCATTCGGTGACCACCTATGCCGGTGTGAGCTGCAGAGAAGAATTTGGGGACCCCCCTCCCAGTGCCCGATACACTGATCTCCCATCTGCAGCTGCTACTTACAATCTGAGCAGCACTGGAGCCCGGTCGCTTCATGTGGCACATCCGCCTGGCCGGGGAAGATGGAGCAGGTATCGGAAAAGAAGACAGGAGGGAGCCGGGGGCAGAGACACAGCCAGAGCCGCACTGCGCCCGCCCCCATTCACTTCTGAACTCAGCACTGCGGCTCTATGTCAGTCACTGCACGAGTGTGTTTAGATGTACTTTATAAGACGCACTGCTATTTTCCCCCAACTTTTTTTTTTTGGGGGGGGGGGGGGTATGCGTCTTATAAAGCGAAAGACACGGTATTTAGTTCAGCTAAAAAATGTTAGACAGAGAAGTGCCAGGCCATGCACAGAGGAGTGGCAGAGGCCTAAATATTTCTGGCGCAGGCATAGGTTGCAGTAATGAAAGGGGACCTGGCAGCAGGAGTCGCAGATAGAGGCCTGAGCTCCCGGTGTCATCTAGCGGTCGTGTCGTGACCAACAACCCAGCGGTTCTTGATTGGTTAACTTGGTCATCCACTTCATCCCAAGTGACATCAGACACCCCCAGCTAAAAGTCAGTGGGTTCGTCAGACACAACCCTTAGTTGGCATGGCCCAGGAGCAGGGCCTGTGCCCTCAACTGTCCTCAACCTGCCTCTATTCTTTGCTGTTCCCTCAGCCACAGAAGTATTGTATGCTGTGGGCTTAGCTCTACTATACAGCGAGGATGAACTACTAGAGGACAGTCAGCAGCTACTGCCCAGCCGCTAGGCAAGCAAGTAATGATGAAGAGAGTAACGTGGGAGGTGGTGTTGTGAGCGGTCAGGCTCCTGACCCAGAGATCGTTGAGGAGGACATCAGTGACGTGCAGACACCACTGCAGACACCATTGCACTTGGGAGCCGGGTACAGAAGGGGCTTCATCATCATCTGGAGAAGAGGGTAGCAGCTTGCCTGTGAGGCAGTGGCTGAGCCAGCAAGGTGTTAGCATGGCTGGGAGTCATCAGGGTGGCAGCAGTGGGAGGTCAGGAGCCAAACGTGCCCAGGGTAGACCACCTGCTTCGCAGCAGCCTACCTGCCCGGGAAGTAGTGGTGCAGGGGTTGACGGAGGCAGCGGCGGTAGCAGTCAGTCAGTGTGGACTGTTGGGGAGAAAATCACCTACTCGGCAGTGTGGCAGTTTTTTGTTAAGCTGCCTGAGGAGGTGAACGTGGCCATATGGAGAATCTGTGGGCAGAAAGTAAAGCGTGGCCAGGGTGCCAATGTTGGCACTACGGCCCTGCGTCTACATATGCAGCGTTGCCATACAGTGGCCTGGAAAAACTGTGGTTCCGATGTGGTGGTTCTGCCTGCCGCAGCAACCGCTGCATCACCCAGTGGCACGCACCTGGTTTAAGGCAGTCAAGGCTCCACCACCTCAGCCGAAGGGAGATGTCTGTCATTCCCATCATCTGCTGGTCCCGATGCTCCTGCTCCTTCTACTCCTCGTCAGCCATTCCGACAGCAATCGATCACTGCAAAGCGATTGCCAAGAGACAGCAGTATGTGTGCACTCATAAAACTGCGCAGAAGCTGACTGTGCTCCTGGCCAAGTGGTGGACTCTGCACCTTTCAGAGAACTGATGGCTTGTGCCGAGCCGAGGTGGAGAGTCCCAAGCCGTCATTTCTTTGCAAAAAAGGCAGTACCATCCCTGCACAAATATGTAGAACAGAAGGTGGGCCAGTCCTTGAGCCTGTCGGTGTCTGCCAAAGTGCACGGCAGCGCCGACGTGTGGAGCTGTAACTACGGTCAGGGACAATACATGTCCTTTACGGCCCACTGGGTGAATTTGGTTCTTGCACAGCCACACCAGCAACTTGGCCAGGTCACGCCGCTTCTGCCTTCATGTTGTCATGCCGTTGGTCCTGTGACAATGTCCGCCTCTGCCTCCTCATCCTCCACCATGTCCTCAGTCTCCACTGCAGGTACAAGTCACAGTGCCCCTCCAGCATACCACATGTGCAGGGTATAGCGGTGTCACGCTGCTCTGCACTTGCTTTGCCTTGGCGAGCGGAGTCACACAGGGGAGGAACTGATCCTTGTGATTCATCAAGAAATCAAATCCTGGCTTTCTCTGCGATAAATGAAGATCGGAACCATGGTGACCGACAACAGGAAGAACATGATTTCGGCGATGCGTCAAGGAAGGCTGAGCCATGCGCCCTGCACTGCATACTTATTCAATCTGGTTTTCAAGTGGTCCCTGAAGTCTTCCACCCATCTGCAAGACATCCTAAAAATGGCCAGGAAACTTTGCATACACTTCAGCCACTCGTACACCGCAAAGCACACCCTCCTTGAGCTGCAGCGGCAGAACGGCATCCCCCAACGTTTCCACCCGTTGGAATTCCCATTCCCCTCTTTATATGTTGAACCGACTATACGAACAGAGAAAGGCGATCAATGATATCTTGATGATATACTCCCCTGTGTAACATCGATGCCAGCCAGTGGCAGCTCATGCGTGATACCTGCCGTTTGCTCAGGCCCTTTGAGAATGCTATGTTATTTGTCAGTCACCAGGAGTATGGGATGAACGATGTTATTCCACTGCTTCATGTCCTGGAACAGATGGTGGTAACAATGGCTGGTCAATGGACAGGAGATGTGGCGCCTAGATCTCAAGGCCACATGAGCCCTGTGGGCGCTGAACTGGAAGAGGGGGAGGAGGACATTGGAGCACAGGCAATGTGTAGCGAAATGGGTGGTTTTTCTACTCAGCTGACAGGAGAGGAGAAGCAGCCAGAGAAGCTACAGGGCGATGAAGAAGACGAGACAGAGGACCCAGACACACCGTGGCAGTATGCAGTGGAGATGGAGGCAGGGGGTCCCTCCAAGTCACTTGCACAAATGGCATGCTCACTTGCTTGCCTAGTGACAGACAAATTTTCACAATTCGGCAGAGGGATGACTTCTGGCTCTCCACCTTTTTGGACCCTAGCCCCCGGTCCAAAATGGGGGCCTTTTTTTATACGCACTGAGGGAGGACAAACTTAATTACTACAGAGACATCCTATGTAGTCAGTTGGCCTCTGCCTATCTGTGCCATCGTCCGCCCTCTCGCAAGTCTGAATGGGGGGGGGGGGGGGCCTCTGCGCTCATGTTCCACTGCCATGGCTGCTGGGGAGGGCTGGGGTGGCAGGAGCAGTACCAACTCCATCAGCAGCAGCCTGAGTTTACAGTGACTGATGAGCAGCTTTCTTCACCTGCATAGTGAAAAAACCACTCACCAGCAGCAGCAGGTAGACCTGGACAGAACCTGAACCAGCAGGTGGTGGCATACTCGGACAGCATCCTGCCAGCCGTCATTGAAGATCTTCTGGACTACTGGGCAGCCAAACAGGATTTGTTGCCGCAAATGGCAGAGTTTGCCCTGGAAAAGCTGTCCTGCACGGCCAGTAGTGTGGCATCAGAGCGGGTGTTTAGTGCGGCTGGGGCCATATTTACCCTAAGGAGAACTTGCCTGTCCACCCAAAATGTGGAGAGACTGACCTTTGTGAAGATGATCAGGCGTGGATCAGCCAGGATTTCAACCCACCGATTTATGATGCATCTGATTAGATCATCCATGCCGCCTCACCCAAACCTTGAAAAAAGTGCTCCTTCTTTCACCCACCTTCGTCAGTGGGTACTGGTATTGCCAGCCACCGCCCCACTCTGTCACCGGGTCACTTTGTGGTCTCCTGATGCTGCTGCTGCAATCTCCACACTATGTCACCGTCAAACTCTGTAGTATCCTAATGTTGCTGCTGCTATATCCCCACTTTGTCCCCTTGCCACTTTGTGGTATCCTGATGCCGCTGCATCCATCTCCACACTATGTCACCTTGCCACTCTGTGGTATCCTCCTGATACTGCTGCTGTCGCCACCTCCAGACTCTGTGATTGAGCCACTCTGTGATCTCCTCATGCTGCCGCCACCTCCAGACTCTGTCATTGTGCCACTTGGTGGCCTTCTCCTGATGCTGCCAACTCCAGACTGTGCCATTGTGCCACTCGGTGGCCTCCTCATACTGCTGCCAACTCCAGACTGTGTCATTGTGCCACTTAGTGGCCTTCTCCTGATGCTGCCACCTCCAGACTCTGTCATTGTGCCACTAGGTGGCCTTCTCCTGATGCTGCTACTGCTGCTGCCGCCACCTCCAGACTGTCATTGTTCCACTCTGTGGCCTCCTGATGCTGCCGCCACCTCCACACTGCCATTGTGCCACTCTGTGGCCTCCTCCTGATGCTGCCGCCACCCCCAGACTCTATTCTTGGGCCACTCTGTGGTCTCCTCATGCTGCTTCCACCTCACCACTATTTCATAGGGCCACTCTGTGGACTTCTCATGCTGTTACCACCCTCCCCACTTCATGACTGGGCCACTATTTTCCCTTTCGGCCTGGCTGACATCATCATTTATTTGACCTTTCTTCTGATCTGTCAGAAGGAAGGAAAAATTAGACGAACAACGGATCCTGTCTGTGTAGCAGCTGTAAGGCCTATATGGCAGGAGTGGGTACAAAACATAGAAGACATGCAAATATTCCATTCATGTGTCATCTCTGTTTTAGATCCACTGCTGTTTTGCTGCGATACTTGTTCCGGGCAAAGTTCCGGCATTAATTTCCATTGAAATGTATTAATGCCGGATCAGGTACCAAGTCTTCCGGAAATTGCTGCATAGCCGGATCCGGTTTTCCGGTCTGCGTATGTGCATTTCTTTCTAGCTTTGAAAAAACGGAAATGCCTGCTGGATTCTAACAACGCTAGTGTGAAACCACCCTAAGAAGGTCAAGCCATAAGATTATGCGAATAGATAAAGAATCTGGCATCGTGAAGATCTGCAGATGATCAAATTTTCAAGCACCTCCAAGACTCTGACCTGTGGCATGTGGGAGGGGCATAAAAGCCAGATTTAATTCATAGTTTTTTAGCCACATGAAATCTTAAAAATTGGATCATGTGTCCAGTAGTATGATTGTGCGATGCCTCCTGTTTGTCAAGGTGCCAGTTATCACCACATCGCAAACTGAGAGGGACAGAGGGGGAGATTTATCAAACTGGTGTAAAGTAGAACTGGCTTCGTTGCTCATAGCAACCAATCAGATTCGACTTTTCATTACTCACAGCTCCTTTGGAAAGTGAAAGGTGGAATCTGAATGGTTGCTATGGGCAACTAAGCCAGTTTCAATTTAGACCAGTTTAATAAATCTCCCCCAAACTCCTTGAAATGAGAGACCTTGATTTCTTACTCCGAAAGCACTGTTCATCGTTGCGTGCCCCAGCAGTTAGGAAAACAATGATGAACTAGAATGATAGCAAAAGGTGCTCGGATAGATCGTCTCTCTAGAAGAATGGCATATAGTGATCCATTCTGTACTGAAAGTGAAATTGGACATCACATCTCAAGCCTAGGGTGGTAAACAGTGTCTACACAAACCATCATAAGGCATTTGCACAACATTAGGCTACAAGCCAGACTTCCAGCTACAGATGTTCCATTCGCCTTAAGCCACTGCTCTCAAAGGCTATCATGGTGCACAGCAAGACAATAATGGAGGCTAAAATGGAAGTTTATCCTCTTCAGCTCTGAGTTATGCTTTTGTCTCAGATGCAATGATAGTCGAAGATTTGTCCAAAGACCATACGAGCAATGCCATGAGGAAGCCTTCACAAGGGAATGTCACACTGGACTTACTCCTAGGATTATGGTGTGGAATGGCATAATGTATGGGAGCCAGAACCCTCTAGTCTTCATTTCAGGTACACTAACAGCTCAGTGTTACATTGATTTGGTCTTGACATCAGTGGTGCAGCCATTTCTCCATAGTGTCCGAGGAGTTGTTTTCAACAGGATAATGTTAGGCCGATACTGCTCATGCTACTATAAGCAGCCTACATAGCCTAAATGTGCCACCATTGCCTGCAGCATCTCTGGAGTTGACTCTCATCGAGCACATCTGGGACAAAATTATTCTGCAATTGTTTAGGGAGAGGCTAGCAGCCGATCTTGATGATTTGCCATCCCAAGTGCATTCAGCTTGGCAGAGCATCAGAACATTTAATAACAACCTTTAATAACCTCATTGATAGCATGCCATATTCGATACTAAAAAAATCAAGTCCCTTTGGCAACTGAAATCAGTATTTAAAATGGATACCACTAGTCTGTAGGAAGCTGGTTGTGCATATGCATCGGGGGATTGGTATATTTACAACAGCTAGTGGTTTATTGGATTTTCAGAGCTAAACGTCGGATCCGGCGATGCGCCGAAACGACGTTTAGCTTAATTCCGGATCCGGATTAATGCACTTCAATGGGCATTAATTCTGGATCCGGCGTTACGGCATTTCTTCCGGGTTTTTGGATAGAGACAAATCTGCAGCATTCTGCGGTTTTGTCAACGTCCAAAAAAGTTCACATACTGAACTTAAGACATCCTGATTAGAGATCAGCGAACATTTAAAAAAAGTCCGTTGTTCGGGGTTCGGGTGGTGGTTAATTGCGCATCCCTTTATGGATTCCACAATACCGCATATGGAATCCATAAGGGGCGGCTGCCACCAACCCGAACTGTAGAACAGCTGAAGGACCTGGCGTGACGTCACTGTCATGTGATCAGTGCGGGGCGTGGCTCAGCACGGGATCAAATCCCGTGCTGAGCCACGCCCCCTGCACTGATCACATGACAGTGACGTCACGCCAGGTCCTTCAGCTGTTCTACAGTTCGGGTTGGTGGCAGCCGCCCCTTATGGATTCCATATGCGGTATTGTGGAATCCATAACGGGATGCGCAATTAACCACCACCCGAACCCCGAACAACGGACTTTTTTTAAATGTTTGCTCATCTCTAATCCTGATGCATCCTGAACGGATTTCTCTCCATTCAGAATGCATTAGGATTATCCTGATAAGTATCTTTCCGCCCTAGAGCCCCGAGGAAGGAACTCTAGGACTGAAAGCAAAAACGCAGATGTGAAAGGGGCCTAAGTCAATGGTATCAGACTGAAGTGGGGTCCAAATCCTGGACAAATTCCCCCACCCCACGGATCAGTGCTTTGATGGGGCCATGGCTCATGTTTGAGCACTGCATCCTCTTTAGTGTTTACCTGCACACAATCTACATTGTATCAGCAATGCAGTGTAATTACAGCTTTTAGTCACATTTACTTAAAAGGTAGAGCAAGTTGTAATTACCCTGGACTACCACTACTACTATGGTTTGCAGGTAAAAACTGAAAAGAAAGCAAAGCTTGCATGAGCACCGTGGCCCTGTCAAACATCCTGTCAGTGGGGTTGCTGAGAGTCGGATCACCACAATTTGATATTGATAAACTATCCTAAGGATAGGTCATTAATATCATGAACCTGGAAAAACCCTTTAATCATGCAAATCTAATATTGCCCAGAAACGTTCTCAAAACTAAATATTAGTTGTAGCAATAATGCACAGTATAAACCATTGTGGTAAGGTGCAAGGTACCGTGGTCGATGGCAGGTACGTGTCACCGAGGTTCCTGGCCTCGGTGAGGTAAGAGCCGGGTTTTCTTGCGTGTCAGCAGCAGCTAGTGCTGTTTTGACACATTGCTATTTAGTTTGGCTGCAAAGCCAATCCGGGCCGGCTCTTACTGGGAGTAGGCAAAGAGTTGGGTGGGTGCCTACTCCCCACGGTCCAGGCCGGGTTTTCCCGGGCCTTTATAACACAGCCAGCAGCTGGGTGTGGGTGTGTGGTGATTGTCCTGGAGCTGCTGTTAGGCTGTGGAGTCATTTTAGTTTGGGAGTTCTGATCCATTCTGTGCTATGTGGAGTTCCCTGGGCTGGAAGCCAGAGCCCAACAAGGAGGAGTGCAGACGGCCTGGAAAACCTGACGTCGACTGTCTTGCGGCTGGACTGACAGCCAGGTGCGAACCTGCACCTAAAACCTCCCAGGTGACTGAAACCTGTACGGGACTGTTTTGTTTTGCCTTAATGCTTCTGATGTGTGTGAATTAACACCAAGAGACTGTTTGTCGTTTATTTTTGTGCAAGTGTGAATAAAACACTGTTGATTGCACGTTCTGGACTCCTTGTTTTGCCTCGGTACTGCACCCGCACCGCTATCTACCAGAGCGACTCCCCACATTTGGTGGAGGATGCGGGCAAGCGCAGTGAGGCTGGCGTGAACGCCGAAAATTTTTGTTTCTGCTGGGCACGACTGGATGTCCTATATTAGGCTGGCAAAGTTGCAGCCTGTGTGCCCTGACACAATGGAGGCGGTTGTAAAAGCCCTTGTGGAGGCTAACTTGCAGCAGCGGGAGGCCAACAAGCAGCAGCAGGAGACCAACCAGCTACTACTTCAGCAGGTGATGGCTTTACAAGCTGCAGGAGCGTCCCACCATGTCCATGATGCCCGGAAAGCGCTCCGTGCGGTGATCCCAAAAATGACCCCCTCGGACGACGTTGAGACGTATCTGGCAGTCTTTGAGAAAGTAGCCGTGAGGGAGAAGCTACCCCGTGACCAGTGGGCTGAAGTGGTCGTTCCGTTCCTGGCATCCGGACCCCAGCAGGTTTTCTCTGATTTGGCAGATGACCAGGCTGCTGATTACCCCACGGTGAAGGGGGAGATCCTGGCCAGACTGGGGGTGAACGTGTTAGTCCGGGCACAGCGGGTCCACCAGCGATATCAAAAATATTGCCACGATAACGATATTAAGAAATTTATCGCGATAACGATATATATCACGATAAATGCCTATTTAGAAGAAAAAAACACTTGGAGACGTTATACTGTATGGGGCAGCTACAAGGTGACGTTATACTGTATGGGGCAGCTACAAGGTGACGTTATACTGTATGGGGCAGCTACAAGGTGACGTTATACTGTATGGGGCAGCTACAAGGTGACGTTATACTGTATGGGGCAGCTACAAGGTGACGTTATACTGTATGGGGGCAGCTACAAGGAGACGTTATACTGTATGGGGCATCTACAAGGAGACGTTATACTGTATGGGGCAGCCGCAAGGTACCGTTATACTGTATGGAGGCAGCTACAAGGGGACATTATACTGTATGGGGGCAGCCACAAGGAGACGTTATACTGTATGGGAGCAGCAGCCACCACACAAGGAGATATTATGGGGCCACAAGGAGATATTATACTGTGCCTCTAAGTTCCTTCCTCCTCAGTATAATGTGGCCACCATACAGTAATGTCTTCTTGCTTATGTTTGGGGAGGGGGACTCATGATTGTTTATTCCCTAATGCCTTGCCTACTACTGGTTATGCTACAGGCAGGAAGGGAAGGCCAGGCAGCCCCAGGGCCACAGGAGACACTTCACTATCCACCTTTATTTATTACAGTTTGTGTTAGTTTAGGGGTCTCAGTCTCATCTCACACACCTGTGGCTGCTCCTTGGAGTTGTTGAACACTCCAGCCCTCGTAGGCCTGGACAGGGCTCAGTGAGTCACGGAGGGTGGTGGCGTCTGGACTTTTCCCTTGGCTGCCTTCATCGTGTGGTGATTCTGTCTAGGGGGCGGAGACTTTGAACATGGGAGTGAGGCAGCCGCAGGAAACGTTTAACCCTCCCGGGCTCCCCCGGGGATTGTCAGTAAATATGCCGGTAGGAGGAGGCGGAGCCAGTAGGAGGAGGCGGAGCCAGGGAGTCGGTAGGAGGAGGCGGAGCCAGGGATCAAGTGTAATGTTCCTAATCCTGAGCCACGCTGCTAGTTAAATGTAGGGGCGGCTCTCTTTGTGCGGGTGGACGGCGCCGCAGACTGGGGAATATACAGGGCGCATGACGTCACAGAATACCGCGGTTATTAGGAAACAGCCATATCGCAATATCGCTGTTTTCTAATACCGCGGTATATCATCATAACCGGTATATTGCCCAACCCTAGCCTGAGGTTCTAAGTCCGGCTGCTATGCTGGACCGTCTGCTGGCTGACATCTTTTGGAGGGCCCTGCCTTATCCCCTCCAGCACTGGGTCGGCCAGGCGTCTCCGGTATGTGCCCTGGAGATGGTCGACCTGGTGGAGCGTTACGAGGCCACCAGAAACCTGCAGGGGAGTCTTGCTGGGAAGGGGTCAGTCAAACCCCGGAGGCCTCCGCCCCAGTTCCGACGTCCGGCGACAGAGAGGCCTGCACGGAATGTACCCCCTGTGGATCCGCCTCCCGTGGTATGCTGGAGGTGTCAGGAGCCAGGCTACATCAGGGCCGACTGTCCGCATCGGGATGAGCCGATGGATGTGAACTACGGGGGTCGCCACTCCCTGTATGCACAGAAGCTGTGCGCAACTGGCACCCGTGAGGTGCAGGACAATAACCACCTGTGTCAGGTAGAGGTGGGAGATTCTCTGGCGGTGGCCCTGCTGGACTCCGGGAGTCTAGTCTCCCTGGTAAGGGCTGCCCTGGTACGGCCTGTGGAGTATACCGGCCGTAAAATCGGGGTCCTGTGCATCCACGGAGACCTAAAAGACTACCCCACTGCACTAGTGACTTTGTCCACAGCGGCTGGTAAGTGGACCCACGAGGTGGCTGTCGCTACTAAACTCCCACATGAGCTGATACTTGGGAGGGACTTCCCAGGTTTCCCGACGCTGTGGCCGGCGATAAAACTGTCTGATGGACCCGAGACAGGGGTAACCCTAGGAGAGTGGCCTGATACCACTGGAAGGCCAGAACCCTGGGAGCCCGAGTCTGAAGGGCCAGCGGTAGGGGTGACCACTGCTCCAGCGGTAGAGGGGGAGACAACCCCACTGAGTGTAATGGTGGGAGACACGGAGGACTTGCCACCGGGACCTGAGTTGGCAGACCTCAATGTCTCCGGGGAAAATTTTGGGACCGCACAACACCGGGACCAAACCCTAACCAGGGTGGTAAACCCCAGAAACCTGGGGCTGAATTAATGTTTCCGCGATTCATTGTTCTTCAGGATATGTTGTATCGGGTGAACCAAATCCGAGGTGAGCCAGTTGAACAGTTGGTGGTGCCCACAGCGTACCGCAAGCTTGTCATGGAGCTTGCCCACCAACATGTTCTTGGGGGACACTTGGGGTGGCAGAAAACCCAGGACCGCATACTGCAGCGGTTTTATTGGCCCAGTGTGTTCAAGGAGGTAGAAAATTATTGTAAGTCCTGTCCCACCTGTCAGATAAATAGCCCCCAGCCACATTTCCGTAGTCCTCTGGTACCTCTTCCAATTATTGAGGTCCCGTTTGAGCGAATCGCTATGGATCTAATTGGGCCTGTACCAAAGTCTGCCAGGGGCCACCAACACATTCTGGTAGTTCTCGACTATGCCACTCGATATCCGGAGGCGGTGCCTCTGCGACATACCTCAGCTAAGCTCATTGCCAAAGAGTTAATGGAAATGTTTTCCCGTGTGGGCCTGCCAAAAGAGGTTCTGACAGACCAAGGGACCCCTTTTATGTCCAAAGTTATGAGGGAACTGTGTAAATTGTTGCGTATAAAGCAGTTACGGACGTCCGTGTACCATCCGCAAACAGACGGTCTTGTCGAGAGGTTTAACCAAACTCTAAAAATATGTTAAAAAGGGTGGTGTCTAGAGATGGGAAGGACTGGGATCTGCTTCTGCCCTATCTCATGTTCGCAGTGCGAGAGGTACCCCAGGCCTCTACTGGGTTCTCGCCCTTCGAACTGCTTTATGGCAGACACCCTCGGGGCCTGTTGGATATCGCCAAGGAAGCGTGGGAACAACAGCCTGTCCCCCACAAAAGTGTCATTGAGTATGTCACCCAGATGCAGGAACGGATGGAGAGGGTGTTGCCGCTGGTCCGCGAGCATATGGAGGCAGCGCAACAAACCCAGAGTAGGGTGTACAATCGTCAGGCTCGGGTACGGAACTTCAACCCGGGAGATCGGGTTTTGGTTCTGGTGCCCACCCTTGACAGCAAGTTCCTAGCTAGGTGGCAGGGCCCCTATGAGGTGATCGAGAAGGTAGGGGAAGTAAATTACAAAGTACACCAGCCAGGGCGGCGCAAGCTGGAGCAGGTGTACCACGTGAATTTACTAAAGCCGTAGAAAGATAGGGACACGACCGACGACCACAGCCCCCGGCCAGGGCTTCTAGGTGAAAAGGGTCCATCCCCACAGTTCGTGGCCTGTGAAGCAGTAACCACGGTAAAAATTGCAGACAGCCTGTCTTCCAAACAAGTTCAGGAAGTCAGGGAGTTTGTCAGTCGGAACACGGATGTGTTCTCGGACCTCCCTGGCCGCACGTCTCTCATCCAACATGACATCATCACTGAGCCTCAGGCCAAGATCCGGTTAAAACCATACCGGGTACCCGAGGCTCGGCGACGGGCCATCGCGGAGGAAGTGCAATTAATGTTGAAGCTTGATGTCATTGAGGAGTCGAAAAGTGAGTGGTCCAGTCCCATAGTTCTAATACCCAAGCCGGATGGGACGTTGCTGTTCTGCAACGATTTTCGCAAGTTAAATGAAGTGTCCAAGTTCGATGCGTATCCCATGCCCCGGGTAGACGAGCTTGTTGAGAATTTAGGGCAAGCCTGTTATTTTTCTGTGCTAGACCTCACTAAAGGATACTGGCAAGTACCCTTAACAGAGGCGGCCAAGGAAAAAAACGCTTTTGTTACCCCGCAGGGCCTGTATCATTACAAGGTGTTACCCTTTGGCCTGCATGGCGCCCCCGCCACCTTCCAAAGGTTAATGGATATAGTACTGCGACCTCATCGTCGGTACGCTTCGGCCTACTTAGATGATGTAATCATCCACAGCACCGACTGGGAAAGCCATTTGCCCAAAGTGCAGGCGGTAGTGGATGCCCTGAGGAAAGCTGGTCTAACCGCCAATCCAAAGAAGTGTGCGATTGGGTTGGAAGAGACCAAATACCTGGGATATGTAATTGGGCGGGAGTCATCAAGCCGCAGGTAACTAAAGTAGAAGCCATACGTAACTGGCCCCGACCGGTCACTGCCAGGCAGGTAAAGTCCTTCCTGGGAATTGTAGGGTACTACATGCGGTTTGTGCCCCACTTTGCCACAATAGCAGCGCCATTGACAGACCTGTTGAAGGGGCGAAAGTCTGGGAAAGTTAGCTGGAGTGAGATAGGCGGAGGAGGCTTTCTCTGCTCTGAAGTCGGCCCTGTGTGGGTCCCCGGTTTTGGTGACGCCCGACTTCAAGAGAGAATTTGTGGTACAGACCGATGCCTCTGAAGTGGGCCTCGGGGCTGTACTCTCTCAGGAAATCAATGGGAGGAGCATCCCGTGGTTTTCCTGAGTCGCAAACTCACCCCAGCCGAGACCAGGTACAGTATAGTGGAGAGAGAGTGCCTGGCCATCAAGTGGGCACTAGAGTCTCTCCGCTATTATCTGCTAGGGAGAAAGTTCCGTCTGGTGACTGACCATTCCCCTCTAAAGTGGATGTGCCAGGCGAAAGACAGGAATGCTCGGGTCACCAGGTGGTTCTTGTCTCTGCAGAATTTCAAGTTTTCGGTAGAACACAGGGCAGGCCGCTTGCAGGGTAATGCAGATGCCCTGTCCCGCGTCCACTGCCTCACATGTGTTCACCCCCTCAGGGTTGAACAAAGGGGGGGGTATGTGGTAAGGTGCAAGGTACCGTGGTCGATGGCAGGTACGTGTCACCGAGGTTCCTGGCCTCGGTGAGGTAAGAGCCGGGTTTTCTTGCGTGTCAGCAGCAGCTAGTGCTGTTTTGACACATTGCTATTTAGTTTGGCTGCAAAGCCAATCCGGGCCGGCTCTTACTGGGAGTAGGCAAAGAGTTGGGTGGGTGCCTACTCCCCACGGTCCAGGCCGGGTTTTCCCGGGCCTTTATAACACAGCCAGCAGCTGGGTGTGGGTGTGTGGTGATTGTCCTGGAGCTGCTGTTAGGCTGTGGAGTCATTTGAGTTTGGGAGTTCTGATCCATTCTGTGCTATGTGGAGTTCCCTGGGCTGGAAGCCAGAGCCCAACAAGGAGGAGTGCAGACGGCCTGGAAAACCTGACGTCGACTGTCTTGCGGCTGGACTGACAGCCAGGTGCGAACCTGCACCTAAAACCTCCCAGGTGACTGAAACCTGTACGGGACTGTTTTGTTTTGCCTTAATGCTTCTGATGTGTGTGAATTAACACCAAGAGACTGTTTGTCGTTTATTTTTGTGCAAGTGTGAATAAAACACTGTTGATTGCACGTTCTGGACTCCTTGTTTTGCCTCGGTACTGCACCCGCACCGCTATCTACCAGAGCGACTCCCCACACCATATATCAATATACTACAACAACCAGAGATTAATTAATCGCTAAAAATTTGATTCAGGATTGATTTGGCCAAAACAGTTGACTAGTTCAATTCAAGCCTGAACCAATTCTATCTGTATCGAAATTGGTCCAATCAGTATAAAAATTTGTGTCTGACACTCTGAGGTCTCCCAAGACTCATCATTTTTCTCTTTTCTCTTCTTTAATAATTCTTTCTCTTAGGCCTCTTTCACATGAGCGTGTCCAGATTAGGTCCGAATGCGTTCAGGGTGCGTTCAGGGTGCGTTCAGGGAAACTCGCACCATTTTGCAAGCAAGTTCAGTCAGTATTGTCTGCAAGTGTGTTCAGTCGTTCAGTTTTTTTCACGCGGGTGCAATGTGTTAATGTGCAATGTGATAAAAAACTGAAGGTTTACAAACAACATCTCCTAGCAACCATCAGTGAAAATCGCATCGCACCCGCACTTTCTTGCGGATGCAATGCATTTTTCACGCAGCCCCTTTCACTTTGATGGGGCTAGGGCTGCGTGAAAAATGCAGAATATAGAACATGCTGCGATTTTCACACAAGTGATGCCTGAACAAAAATGCTCATGTACACAGACTCATTAAAATGAATGGGTCAGGATTCAGTGCGGGTGCAATGCGTTCACATCACGCATTGCACCCGCGCGGAAAACTTGCCCATGTGAAAGGGGCCTTACACTCTCTCTCCAAAAGTCACCTGAATTGTATTACAAAAAATTTGGATTAGGATGCAACTAAAATTTTTACAGTTTTCGGGTTGAATATTTATAATTTAGAATCTGATTTTAATATGCTGTAGCTCATAGCAAAGAACCAAATACAATCAATGATGTAAAAGTTACGAGATAGTCAGTCTTCTGCAGGTGACCATACAAATGCATGGATCCATATGGGCTGTCTGAGGACTATAAATACATTTTTGCCAGAATACATAGTAGATTAATAAAAAATAAATACATATATTTATGATTCATCTGTATACTTTAGTCTGTAAGTCAGCTAATTATTCAATAGCTTCTAATTCTCTATTTTAAGTTCACTGTGCCCACTACTGACATTATATAATATGCCCTCCTGTGTGCCAACACTAAATTCATATCTTAGCAGGCTGACATCACCACCAGTACAATACAGCATCATACGGGCACACTGTGTGGATGCCTACTTGCTTGTTTGTTTATAGGTTACAGAATTATCAGTATCTATCGCTGTACAGTGACTCACATAAGCTTTGTTTTTATCATCCTATCTCATTTTCTGATGTTTGGGTAATTTCATCCCAAAGTATGAAACAGCATCATATTGTGAAGGGTCGCAACAACGTCTCATAGTGAGCGTAAGCACATTAACATGCAGCTACTCCTACCCGTTGTGCTGGCACATGGAAAACATGTGTGATGAGAAATCAGTACTTGAAGTCTAGTTAAAAGGGAATCTTTCAGTAAGACTATATCCTTTAGAACAGGGAATCGGTTGGCATCATGGCTCGAGTCCTGCAGGAACGTGTGGGAACGGCGTTCCTTCACTTTTTTCATAGCAGGAATGCCGTTCCCTTTTAGGGCCGTCTTTGACGCCGGGCAAAAGGATCGGGAAGCGGTGAAGGCTTTGTACTCAACGCTTCCTGGTCCTCCGCTTTCGGCTGTGCAGGGTTGCGCACAGGCATGAGGGCTGAGGCGCTCTGTGATGTCACGCTGTGCACAGCCTTCACAGCACAGCCGACAGCAGGAGGATGCAGATCGCGTAGGAGGAGAGGAGCGGCGGCGTCCAGGAGCAGGAGAGGATAAGTGTTTTTTTTATTTTATATTTTAAGAGGCTGATGGAGAGGCACTAGGGGCTGATGGAGAGGCACTGGGGGCTGATGGAGAGGCACTGGGGGCTGATGGAGAGGCACTGGGGGCTGATGGATAGGCACTGGGGTCTGATGGGGAGCCACTGGGGGCTGATGGAGAGGCACTGGGGGGCTGATGGAGAGGCACTGGCGGCTGGTGAGAGGTACTGGGGGCTGATGGAGAGGCACTGGGGGCTGATGATGAGGCACTGGGGGCTAGTGGGGAGGCACTGGGGGCTGGTGAGAGGCACTGGGGGCTGATGGAGAGGCACAAGTTAACTCCCTCACAAACAACACCATTCACATCATCACAGTTGTTAGAACTGTTCTATATTCATTTGTTTATTGCATAGCTAATTTAATTTTTTCAAACTGTACCATATATATTTGTTTACTGCATGTGAATTTTGCAGTTGTTTGTGTAAACTGGCACTTTACAACAAATGTTGCACTGAATTTTCTGCGAAATATATATATATATATATATATATATATATATATATTTATATTTTTTTTTTTTGGGGGGGGGGTTAGTGGTTCTTGGGTGAGTTCCCACACTTTTTTTTCCCAGGACTTGACCCCTGGTTGGCATTATTAATACATTGCCCCTAAAGATTTAAACTACAGGTGGCCATACATATTAGATGAAAGTCGGACGAACCCTCAATTTTGGGGGGAAGAGCAGACCATCTAGACGCTCCCCCGACAATAGATGTCAGGAGAAAGAAGGTTTGAACGTGTTTGATTATAGCATGCCTGGTCCTTTAGTTTTCAAGGGCAATAAGCCATCATCATTGATATCTAGCAGCAGCTTTAATCGGCCCTAGTTTTCCTAAGCGGCCTCCTGAGCCTTACACTATACATCGCTTATAGTTTGGAGGCTGTTTCAGAGCTAACATATTCGCTTAAATGAGGCCTGAAAGGACCTCTGAGGGCATGGGAACAACTGCATTAGGCCAGAGTGGGCCTGCAGTAGAGACAGGTTCTATGCAAGAACATGAACTGCCATCTTCTGCTTGTTCTGTTGAGAGAGAAAGTGTAGTTTTGAAAGGGACCTCTGACATGAATAATCTGGATGGAGATGATACAAATGGATCTGAGGTTGGCCTTTCTGTGTGCCCATTGTATTGGGACTCACCTGCACCCTGCATCCAAGCTGACTGCCCTATATCTAATGTGGCCAGGCAAGGATCTGATCTTCTTAGACAAAGACCAGACAACTGTGTCAGAGCATCTCCAGAACAGCAGCTCCAGTTGGAATTTTCCTATATTTTATACTCCCCAACATTGAAATTGGAATACCAAGACCATCAGAAGGCATTTGCATGACATTCAGCTACAGGTGTTTCATTCGCCTCAGGCCACTTCTCCAAAAGGCTATAATGGTGCACAGCAAGACGATAATGGAGGCTGAAATAGAGGTTTATTCTCTTTAGTTATAAGTCATGCTTTTGTCTCAGATGCAATGATAGTGGGCGATTGGTCTGAAGACCACATGAGCAACTGTTAAACCAAACAGTACCTCAGAAAATTACAAAAAATTATTTATGGGAGCCTAGTAGTAACACTAGAACACTCCTATAATAAATCAAACTAATAGCCCAAATGAAATAAACAAAAAATACCATATAAAATACAAAGAATTTTTATTAGACCATGATTATATAAAATACATATAGGTGAAAAACATAGAGGGGACCAGAAAGAAGAATCGCCCACTGAACCCCTGTAGCTCAGAGACAGCTCAGGTGTATCACCAGGACACAAAACATATAGGAAATCATATAGATATTAAACATCACCTTTTCCTATCTAGTGGGTTGTTGAAAAGCGCGTAGAGGTAGCAGCAGTGTCAGGCGCACCAGGCCACATACTCAATAGGAATAACTAAATCCTTTATTGTACTATTGTCTCTCGCTCTATATTGTGGACTAGGTTTCAAATGATGGATAATTCCTGTGATGTTGCCCGGATTATGTGATAATGGTGATTGATATCCCCTTCTGGGGACTTCTATATATTATTCTCTATATGTATACTTTGTTGATCCCGCTCCACAACAATTTTATATCAGTTTGGGGAACTATTTATCTATACCCCTATGATGTATTAGGTGACACTTAGTTATACTTTGTGTAACTTTTTTTTGGATAGGACGAGGTGATGTTTAATATCTTTATATGATTTCCTATATGTTTTTTGTCCTGGTGATACACCTGAGCTGTCTCTGCCCTGCAGGGGTTCAGTGGGGGATTCTTCTTTCTGGTCCCCTCTATGTTTTTCACCTATATGTATTTTATATAATCATAGTCTAATAAAAATTCTTTGATGTATTTATATGGTATTTTTTGTTTATTTCATTTGGGCTATTAGTTTGATTTATTATAGGAGTGACCACATGAGCAACGCCATGAGGAAGCCTTCATAAGGTAATGTCACACTGGACCTATGCTTAGAAGAAGGCATAATGTATGGGACCTGGAATTGCCATCTTCTGCTTGTTCTATTGACAGCGAAAGTGCAGTTTTGAAAGGAACCGCTGACGTGGATAATCTGGATGGAGATAATACAAATGGATCTGAAGTGACACTTCAAGATATTTTTAAAGATGTGCAGTGTTGTAACGTGGCAATCAAGAATTTGTCTGTGTGATTGGGACAGTAATTACTAGAGATGAGCAAATATATTTGTGGCGAATTACATTAAAAACTGCTATTTCCTGGCTTCAAAGAGCCCTTATAGTGGTGTAGAACACTGTGCCTTGCAGTAACACGCATAGGGAGTCTGCTGTGGTAGTGAAATAATACTGAGTCAGTATGACATGCAGATGACAGGCGTCGCTCTTAGAATCACTGCACACTTCACTTATTTGGGCAGTGATGGAGCCACAACTGACCAAATAACTCACAGCCTTACAGGTCAATGTTAGTGTCAAGAAGAAGCGCACTCCATTTACACCGTCGTCAGCTGATTCCACATAGATGTAAACAGAAGCTGTTCTATTAAACGCTTATAAAAGTAGAGCCCCCCTGACAGAGTGGAGAGGGTGTCAGCAGTAAGTTTGTGTTGACGTCACTGATTATTTTGCCCTTCCTCTGATCTGTCAGAACAATAACCCCCCAAAAAACGGATCCTGTCTGTTAAGCATTTGCCTTCACTCAGTCACCATTTGGTCAGTAATCCATCAGTATTGCTAATGCAAAAAAAAACAGGAGTGAATACAAAACAGAGTGGCCCAATGACAGAGTCTGGAGGTGGCGGCAGCATCAGGAGGAGGCCACAGAGTGGCACAATTACAGTGTGGAGGTGGTGGCAGCATCAGGAGGCCACAGAGCAGCACAATGACAGAGAGTGGAGGTGGCGGCAGCATTAGGAGGCCACAGAGTGGCACAGTGACAGAGTTTGGAGGTGGCGGCAGCATCAGCAGGCCACAGAGTGGCACAATGACAGAGTGTGGAGGTGGCGGCTGCATCAGGAGGCCACAGAGTGGCACAATGACAGAGTGTGGAGATGGCGACAGCAGCATCAGGAGAAGGCCACAGGGTGGCACAATGACAGTGTGGAGGTGGCAGCAGCAACATCAGGAGACCTCAGAGTTGCACAATTACAGAATAAGGAGCATTTGGCATCAGATGTGTGGCATCAGGCGGGTGGCAGCATCAGAATAGTAGCTGAGGCAGGTAGCCAAAAGAAACCAGTCTCTTTTGTCAAAGTGTTGGTGTGGCACCATGGAAGATCTAGTCTGATGCATCATGCATTGGTGGGTGGGAATCCTAGCTGATCCACACCTGATTCATCTTGACAAAGGTCAGTTTCTCCACATTTTGGGTGAACAGGCGAGTTCTTCTTGGAGTATCTATGGCTCCGGCTGCACTAAACACCCTCTCTGATGCCACACTACTTGATGGGCAGGACAGCTTTTCCAGGGCAAACTCTGCTAGTTGCTAATACACACCAAAAAGGGCTGTAATTTTCTCACTTTAACACACAACGGCTAATAAGCCCTTTTTCTTTTTCCCACTAATACACGCCAAAAAAGGGCTTTAGAACATAGCCGCTGAACGGTAAATATATATTTTTGGCCACTAATACACGCCAAAAAGAGCTTTAGAATATTTAACTGCAACACTGAACGGCAAATAGGCCCTTATTTTTGTGCACTTATACACGACACAAAAGGCTTTAGAATATATAACTCCTCTGCTGATCGGCAAATATATTTTTCTTTTTTCCACTTATAGACGACACAAAAGGCTTTAGAATATATAACTGCACCGCTGATCGGCAAATATATCTTTCTTTTTTCCACTTATACATGCCACAAAAGGCTTTAGCATATATAACTGCACCACTGAACGACAAATATATTTTTCTTTTTTCCATGCTGAACGGCAAATATATTCTTCTTTTTTCCACTTATACACGCCACAAAAGGCTGTAGAATATATAACTGCACCGCTGATCGGCAAATAGGCCCTTATTTTTGTCCGCTTATACACGACACAAAAGGCTTTAGAATATATAACTGCTCTGCTGATCGGCAAATATATTCTTTTTTCGACTTGTACACAACACAAAAGGCTTTAGAATATCTAACTGCACCGCTGATCGGCAAATATATCTTTCTTTTTTCCACTTATACATGCCACAAAAGGCTTTAGAACATATAACTGTACTGCTGAGCGGCAAATATATATATTTTTTGCCACTAATACACGACAAAAAGGGCTTCAATTTTCGCACTTCACCACACAACAGCTCTTTTTTTCCCACTAATAAAAGCCAAAAAATGCTTTAGAACATATAACTGCACCGCACAAAGGCAAAAAAGACGTAGAAATACTTCCTTGTAATAAACCCTGTTAATGGCTGTATCAAAAAGCACTTGCACCCCAATAACAAGAACGGTTTGCTGGAATTACAGAGCTGTATAATGGCAATTTGGGTCCCCATTCAGTGCAGCAAGGTGTAATAGAATTGTTCCTATTACCCAGGCTGTAACCTCCCCTACTGAACCCTGTTCAACATGAATGCTGTGGAATGATTCCTCTGTATCTTTTCCCTACACCTTGAATAATCTTTCCCTGCACTTGTAAATCGTTTTTTTAGCACAATGTTTTTTCTAACGCTGTCCCTAGTGCCTGCTGACATCTCTCCCTGCACTAAGTACACTAATAAATGGCAGAATCCAAGATGGCTGAGGCTATTTATAGGGCTGTGACATCACAGGACTGGCTGGCTGCTAATTGGCTGCATGCATGGCATTATGGGTGATCCTGCCTTCTCAGAGTTCCTCACATGTGAAGCAGCCATTTTAGGAAAAAATGCAATTCGCTTCCACGAATCTCGAGGAAATTCGGATTCGGTGTGTATCTAATTTTTCCTGAAATTCGGATCGAATTCCACTTCGTCAGCTTCGATTTGCTCATCTCTAGCCATCAATATAAACAGGTTGCACAACGCCTTTAAGTAAGGAAATTAATTATTTTAAACATAGGAAGGCTGAAGTTGCTTTCTTGTTTGGTTTTAAAGAATCTGAACACTTTTAGATTTGTAAAGAATCTGATGCTAATTATCATAGGTAGATGAAGAAGTTAGACACATATAATAACTTTCTCCAGGTCATTGCTGTACATTTACTTCTTTGGAGACACAGTGTCTTGAAAAGTGGTAAATGAAGTAGGAGATTGGCGAATGAAATTCATTTGGTTGAGGCGACTCCCCACATTATACAGCTTATCGATGATGTTAGTAATGATATTAGTGAGAATAGTAATATACGTTCCTTTATCAGCCTATATTTTAGAGACCTCTATGCATCTGCTGAAGTGGTGGCACATTTATCATTTGTGGAGTATTTAGATGGAATCAGGTTACCTAAAATATTATTGGAGAGCCGTAAAAAATTAGATGGTCCATTTGCTTTAGAAGAGATCTGGGAAACTGTTAACATGTCACCTCATAATGAAGCTACCCATACAGAATTTTACCGCAGATATTAGCAGGTTATTTCACTTTGGCTATTGTCCGTAATCAATTATGTGTATAATAAACAGAAGTTAGGGTGGGTTCACACTAGCATTAGGCATTCCGTTATTGCTTTCCGTTATAACATGGTTATAACGGAAAATAACGGAATGCCCAGACAGAATGCAAAACGGAAGCCTTTAAAAGGCATTCCGTTTGCTTTCCGTCATAATACAGATCTATGGAAAAGCATAACGGATCCGCCTGGGTCCCGTTATGCAAGACGGAAAACAAAGTCCTGTCCACAGGACTTTGTTTTCTGTCTTGCATAATGGGACCCAGGCGAATCCGTTATGCTTTCCCATAGACTTGTATTATGACGGAAAGCAAACGGAATGCCTTTTAAAGGCTTCCGTTTTGCATTTCGTCATAATTGAAGTCTATGGGCAAAAGAACGGATCCGTCCTTCCATCTTATGGATTCCGTTATGTTCCGTTATAACTACGTAACGAAATGCATAACGCTAGTGTGAACCCACCCTTACCTATCGTCCTATGTCTTTATTGAACACTGATATTAAAATCTTAGCGAATATTTTGGCAACTCGTTTATCTCAGGTTATTTAAGAAGTGGTAAAGCAAGATCAAACAGAATTAATGAAAAACAAGACCACCTTTATAAATACACATAGATTGTTCCTAATATTCAAGCTAAGGGATCATTCACACGAACGTATGTGTTCTGTTCCGTGCATTGGGGCCGCAATTTGTGGTCCCCAATGCACAGAGAGCGTTCGTGAGGCCTCCGGGACGGATCCAGACCCATTCAACTTGAATGGGTTTGCATCCCTCTGTTCCGCAAAAAGATAGGGCATGTTCTATTTTTTTGCGGTACAGAAGAGAACCCCAAAGAAGCACTCCGTAGTGCTTCCGTAGGGTTCCGTTCCATGCTTCTGTTCCGCACCGCTCCGCATCTACTGATTTGCAAACCCATTGAAGTGATGTGGAATGCACACGGAACGGTGTCCATTTATTGCGGATCCGCATATATCGTCCGTAATACGGAAACAGAACCCATACGCTCGTGTGAATAAGCCCTAAAGCAGATAATATGCGGGAAAGAACATTTTTGTCATTGGATGCAACAAAGGCATTTGATTCTGTTGAGTGGCCCTTTCTGTTTGAAACCCTGAAGCAGGCCCGCTTATGCCATGAGGCGAGATAGGAATCTTGCCTCAGGCGACGTCTTGTGCTGTCTTTGAAGGGGCGGCATCGGCACAGCCTGTGGCCGATAGTAGCTGATGCAGGTAGCTAACAGGGATACGACTGCTTTGGGGCCAAGCTCAGAAGGGTTCCCGAAGCAGTACTGAATGTTTTTATTATATCTACAGGCTGTCCCTACTCACAGCTGCTGCACTTTATAGAAGAGGATGCCACTTACAGCAGCAGCGTTTGAGCTCCTCCCACTGAAGGCCCTTGCTCAGTGAGGAGGACACTGTACAATTCCTCCATGCTGTCTCCTCCTCCTATAGGTGTTCTCACACTGAGATCCGCAGTACTGGTACAGCCCTTGCCAGTGTTGCTTTTTGTTTTCTATTGGCTGGCAGCTTACTATGACATCTGCTGACAGCCAATAGCAGAGCTTCATTGGATCAAGCCCCACCTATATATATATATATATATATATATATATATTTATATAGTGAGTACATATATAAGTGCATCCATGTATGTGGTGAGTGTGTATAGGTGTTTCCATGTATGTGGTGAGCACATGTATAAGTGTGTCTGTGTGTGTATGAGTGCATCCATAAATGTGGTGAGTGTGTCCATGTATGTGGTGATCGCGTCTATGAGTGCGTCCATTTACTGTATGTGGTAAGTGCGTTTATGAATGCGTCCATGTATGTGGTGAGTGCGTGTATCAGTGCATCCAAGTATGTGGTGAGCACGTAGATAAGTGCGTCCATGTATGTGGTGAGCACGTATATGAGTGCATTCATGTATGTGGTGAGCACGTGTATGAATGTGTTCAATTGGTTGGTGGGGGGATGTACAAAACTTTGCTGTGGGGCCCAGTCTGTTCTAGCTACTCCCCTAAACTCATGAGTGCCTCCTATTCTACTCTCTGCCTCCAGGAGCGGTCTGCACTCTGCAGGCTAGTTACTGACATGCCGCCCAGAGCTGGAGTCTGCTCTCCTCCAGTCCAAAGTGCTGACTGTATCAGCTGTGCTGTGTGTGATCAAAATCGATTCAGTTTAGCTGCGGTGATGCACTTAGCAGCTGCAGTATCTTTGTCTGAGTGGACATGCTTACAAAAATATCCTCCATATATAATGTGTACTGGCAGCAGCACTACCGCACCACTAGTCCGTCCTTTCCTAAAGTTCCCGACCCCATCGTCCATCACTCACAGTGCAGACTTGGCTCTTCAGAAGCGAGGAGTCCCTCTCTATAGTACGTTGCCTCTGCTGAGAACTGCCCTGCCAGTGAGTGCTGCCATTGGGGGATCGGGGACAGAAGGTTCGTGGATGGTGGCACAGCGCCTCTGTCATCTCGTGACCGGGAATGGGGGGGGGGGGGGAGAGGTTTAGGTGTTCCTGGCAGGCAAATCTGGCATAGAGTGTAGGGCCTGGGGTTCTGAGTATCCTGCAGGCATGGCAAGGGAAGTCTCTACTTGTGCCTGTGGAATGTCAGTGTCCACCAGTAAGGGAAACATGGTCCATGGACTATACTGTTTAACATGGCCAGTCCACGGGGTGATAGCCAATAGGATGCCATTATAGAACTGTACCCTGTGGTCTGGCTTCTGAAATCTTCCAATGACAGAGAGGGTGGGGAGTGGCTGGGTAAAGTAGAATGAAGGACATTTTGGTCACGTGTGTCAGTCAGAGCCAATGAGGTGGAAGGGTGTTATAGGTCTAAATAAAAAGCTTCATGGTCAGAGCAAAGAGATAAATAGTTGAGTCACTGTGACACAATTTTGTGACGGCTATAGGCCAGTTTGATCCTGCCTAATCATAGCAAGTGCCCACTTTTGGATGTGAAGAGCAACGGAGAGCGAGCAGCAATAAATAAAGGTATAAAATGTTATATGCTGATGATGTTCTCCTATTTTTGGGAGATATGAGAGGCTCTTTAGGGAAGTTACGAGCGTAGATCAGTTTGCAAAGTCTTCAGGGGTAGGGATTACTAAATCTAAATTAAATCTCTTGTTGCTTGATGCTGACGACCCGGGGATGGAATGTGATATTAGGTGGAATTTAGTTTCCAAGTTTCCAACAGGTTATCAGTATTTAGACCCCTTATTTTGAAGCAAGTTAGAGAAAAGACCAAAGGCGTGGGCTCGTCTACCTTTAAATATGATGGACCTTATGGCACTGTTAACAATAACATTGTTGTCTCATATGATATACTTGTTTAGTTGTGCCCTTAAAATGATTACGAGTTCTATGTTTTAAACCATTGATATTTTTAAACCCCGTATTCCTCTTGCTAATTTAGGCCTCATCCACATTTCCGTTTTTCACTGATTCATGCTATCTGTATTTTTACTCCGATTTGGGAAAATAAGTTTTTGAGTGAACTTAGTACCCGATATTGAACAGTAGGAAAAGAGGGGATACAGTGTTTAACCCAACTCTTTAATGGTTCTGGTTTAAAGTCATTTACACAGGTGCAATTGGAATGTAATTTGACCGATATTAGTTTTTTTAATATTTGCTACTTAAATCTGTGTTGCAAATACAAGGATACGGGAAAATATTTAAAATGACAAAGAGTCAGGGGCTTTTATCGAGCATCTATAACATATTCTATAACCATTTGCATTTAAAGGGTTATTCCCATTTGCGTTCCCATTCATACTTACCTGCTCCTGGCGCGCCGTTCACTTCCTGGTTTCGGCAGGGGGCGGGATCCTTCTTGATTGAAGTCTTCTCCCTGCCAGGCCACGCGCTGGACTGAACGCGAATGTCGCTGCGCATGCGCCTTGGTGACTTCTTCCTGGCAAGTATACTATACTGGCCAGGAACAAGTCATCATAGCGCATGTGCGGCGCCGGCGTGCGCTTTCGGGAGTACGCACGCGGCCCTTCCAGGAGAAAAGAAGTCGTCTAGAGATTTGCAACAGATGATATCCTCTATTCGGACTGTTTCAAATTCATGCTCGTATAGAATCACCCAAGTTTAGTGTAAGGCCTAATTCACACGTCCGCAATCTATGTCCGCACCCATTCATTTTGAATAGGGACTTGATGCGGAGCACGCCGCCGATCTTCCGGACGGGGGCTCTGCAAAAATATAGAGCATGTCCTATTCTTGCCCGCAATTGCGGACAAGTATAAGCATCTCTATAGGGCTGGTGGCAAGGTGTTTTGCGGATACGCAAAACACTATGGACGTGTGAATAGGCCTAACACTGCTACAGGGGATTTAAACTATTTAAAGGGGTTGTCCGGGATTTTTCTATTGATGACCTATCCTCAGGACACCCGACACCCCTGTTGATCAGCTGTATGAGGAGACAGCACAGAGCAGTATTCAGTAGGTGAGTAATTATTATTATTTTTTTAACCCCTTATGGACCGGGCTCATTTTCACCTTAAGGACAGGGCCATTTTTTGCAAATCTGACCAGTGCCACTTTATGTGTGAATAACTTCAAAACGCTTTTACTTATCCAGGCCATTCTCAGATTGTTTTTTCATCACATATTGTACTTTATGTCACTGAAAAAAATGGAGTAAAATAAATTCATTTTTACTTATAAAAAAATACAAAATTTACCAAAAATTGGGAAAAATTTGCAATTTTCCAAGTTTCAATTTCTCTACTTCTATAATACATAGTAATACCGCCAAAAAAAGTTATTAATTTACATTCCCCATATGTCTACTTCATGTATGGATCATTTTGGGAATACCATTTTATTTTTTGGGGACGTTACAAGGCTTAGAAGTTTAGAAGTTCAGGTTTGAAGTCACTTTGTGAGGCTTACATAATAGAAACCACCCAAAAATGACCCCATTTCTGAAACTACACCCCTCAAGGTATTCAAAACTGATTTTACAAACGTCGTTAAACCTTTAGGTTTTCCATTTTAATCCATTTTTCCAGTAACTAAGCAAGGGTTAACAGCCAAACAAAACTCAATTTTTATAGCCCCGATTCTATAGTTTGCAGAAACACTCCATATGTGGTTGTAAACTACTGTATGGCCATGCAGCAGGGCGTAGAGGGAAAGGACTGCCGTGTGGTTTTTGGAAGGCAGATTTTGCTGGACTGGTTTATCTACACCATATCCCATATGAAGTGGCTAAATGGAAAAGTGGATAGTAAATTTAGTACTCCATGGAAGTGTCGTACTCCCTGAAGCAAACCAATAACGCAGAGGCCCGGATGATCAGGGCATGTGTTACACTGAGTGGTGGTGTCCTTCCGTATCTCCCTCCTGTGACACACTCTGAATTTGTTTAATTTTTGGGGGATTCGTCCCTTCTTTCCAGTATGGGGGACCACACCTGGAAAGTGTTGGCCAGGGACGATCCGGGCGCCTCCAGTTCCCGAGGTACTCCGGCCTGCTCTTTCCCAGTCAGAAAAGATCAGGTCCTTGAGGACTGCCTCATAGAACTGAAGGAATTTCCCTGTGTTGCCAGCGCTCCGGGATGGCACAAAAGAGTTGTACATGGCAACCTGTACCAAGTAGACCGCAACTTTTTTGTACCATTCCCGAGTTTTGCGCATGGCATTATATGGCTTGAGGACTTGATCAGAGAGATCAACTCCTCCCATATACCGATTGTAGTCGACGATACAATCAGGCTTGAGGACCGTTGTCGCTTTGCCTCGCACAGGGACATGGGAGATGCCGTTACCGTGAATTGTGGTCAGTACAAGGGCATCCCTCTTGTCGTTATATCTGACCAGCAACATGTTTCCACTGGTAAGGGCACGGGTCTCACCCCTGGGGATAGGTACCTGGAGGGGGTAGGTAGGGAGGCCGCGTTGATTTTTCCACACGGTCCCACAAGCGGACGTCGATCTGGTGGCGAGTGACTGGAACAAGGGGATACTAGTATAAAAGTTATCCACGTACAGGTGGTAACCCTTATCTAGCACTGGGTGCATAAGGTCCCACACAAGTTTCCCGTTAACACCCAGATTGGGGAGACATTCTGGGGGTTGAATACAGGAATCTTGCCCCTCGTACACACGCAACTTGTAAGTGTACCCTGATGTACTCTCACAAAGCTTCACGCCATACCTTGCCCGCTTTGAGGGAACATACTGGCGGAAAATAAGTCTCCCTTGAAAGCAATGAGAGACTCATCAACCGCGACCTCCCTTCCAGGTACATAGGCCTCCACAAATTTGGCCCCGAAGTGATCGATGACCGGCCTGATTTTGTACAGGCGGTCATAGGCAGGATCACCTTGGGGGGGACATCCTGCATTATCTGCATAATGCAGGCATTTCCGGATGGCCTCAAACCGGGAGCGTGTCATGGCCGTACTGTAAATTGGGGTCTGGTAGAGGACTTCCCCACTCCAGTAATGCCTGACACTGGGTTTTTTGACTATGCCCATGTGCAGCACGAGGCCCTAAAACGTCCTCATCTCGGCTGCACTGACCGGCATCCAGCCACCGGGCCTAGCCAAAAAAGAGCCTGGGTGTTGAGCAATGAACTGTTGGGCGTACAGATTTGTTTGCTCCACCATCAGATTCACAAAGGGGTCACTGAAAAAAAGACTAAAATAGTCATATTCAGTGAAGCCCACTGTGGGAATCTGAATTCCTGGTTGACCAACACAATCAGGAATCGTGGGCTGAAAATTCTCTGGTACGGTGTTCATTTTAGGACATGGTCAGATATCAGAGTCAACTATCAAAATAATGCCAATGTGACACCTGACACCTGACTCCTGACTCCTGACTCCTGACACCTGACCCCTGACTGAATTGAAGTTATGTGTGACCGCTGATATCTGACTACTGACAAAGTCAGGTGTAACGGATCGCCTGGCACCCCGACTGGGTACCTCCGTTGAAAGATGCTCCTAGCGCTTCTTGAGGATTCCAAGCGCTCTAGACGACACCACAACCACCGAACCTGAGAAGCATACGAATCCTCTCAAGCCTCTGAATGCTGTAGACAGTTGAATAGGAACCATACGAATAGGTTTGCACTCCTAGCAGTCAGACTGGAACAGCATCCAATAACTCCTCCCCCAATAATGAGACGACACTTCACTTTGAGGGTTAAACAGGAACTCTCCTTATTGAGGGCTACCTGCCCGGTATTTATGCAGGTCTCCCACCTGGTGGACACTCCCCTAGGGGACCAGAAGGAAGACTGCGACACAGGGGATACAGCAGCCAATCACACACATTGGGACAATACAGACACCCCCAGCATATCCCTCCCCTGTGCCTGTGATACAATTACCCCACATGGGTAATGTAATCATCACAGTCAGGAGAATACACAATGTCTTCTGTCCTGGAGACAATTGAGGAGTCATTCAATTATCTCTCAGGACAAAGGGAAATCGCCAATACACATGTGGGGACAATAGGACAGACATCACTATTCAATACACAATGTCCCACCCTTTACAGTACACAGACATTTAACATATCCCCAGATGGCTTGGATCTGAGCGCTCAATATATCCAAGGATAGAGGCAGACTCCATTGAGCACATGGTTGCAAAAGGACATAAAATTACACAATGTTACAATTACTACATAAAACATATACATGCAACATATCCCCAGATAGCTTAGGTCTGAGCGCACATTATTGAATGGCGCTCAGACCACACACATCCAGTTCAATTGCCATGGAGCTAAAGTCTTTCCCATAGTCTTTCATTATACGAATGGGCTCCATAGCAGAGCTATCTGGGGCATCACCGCTCAAACAGGACAAGCATACATGGGGCCATAGTCGCAGGGCAGGAGGCGAGCAAGCAGTCCCCTCCAGGAAACTGGGGCAGACTCTGGTACAGGGTCCAGTCCGCTACATCAGGTGTCAGGGGTCAGCCTCACTATTAACTTTAGTTTCATCCTTCTTTTCATACACTGAAAGGCATAGATGAATAAAATGCCAAGCAAAACTTAACTGATTTTATAGCTCAGTGGTAGTGCATCTGTCTTGTGATTAGAACCTTAGGGTTCAAATCCCCTTCCAGCCCTTAAAAAAAAATTACTTTTATTAAACTGTAGATATGTGGCAAATTGAAGTCACGTGCGACCGCTGATATCTGACTACTGACAAAGTCAGGTGCCAGGGGTCAGCCTCACCATTAACTTTAGTTTCATCCTTCTTTTCATACACTGAATGGCATAGATGAATAAAATGCCAAGTAAACCATAACTGATCTTATAGCTCAGTGGTAGTTTGTATGTTTTGCGTCCAAAGACCATAGGTTCAAATCCCCTTTAATACTTCATTGTATTGTACATTAAATTAGTGCCCACTTTACAGTGGTGCTGCCCATTTAATCTTTAATAAAATAAAAAAGGACTACTTACAGTACTCCTTGTCACCTGTTTAATGTAAAAAAAAGAAAATTCCAAGCTCATAATTTTAGTCAGGTTTAGACAGCAAAGGGATTTGAACCTATGGTCTTTGGACGCAAAACATACAAACTACCACTGAGCTATAAGATCAGTTAAGGTTTACTTGGCATTTATTCATCCATGCCATTCAGTGTATGAAAAGAAGGATGAAACTAAAGTTAATGGTGAGGCTGACCCGACACCTGACTTTGTCAGTAGTCAGATATCAGAGGTCCACATGACTTCAATTTGCCACATATCTACAGTTTAATAAAAGTAAATTTTTTAAGGGCTGGAAGGGATTTGAACCCTAAGGTTCTAATTACAAGACAGATGCACTACCACTGAGCTATAAGATCAGTTAAGGTTTACTTGGCATTTTATTCATCTATGCCTTTCAGTGTATGAAAAGAAGGATGAAACTAAAGTTAATAGTGAGGCTGACCCCTGACACCTGACATTGTCAGTAGTCAGATATCAGCGGTCGCACATGACTTCAATTTGCCTCATATCTACAGTTTAATAAAAGTAAATTTTTTTAAGGGCTGGAAAGGGATTTGAACCCTAAGTTTTTTTTTATCATGAAACAGATGCATTACCACTGAGCTATAAGATCAGTTAAGGTTTACTTGGCATTTTATTCATCTATGTCATTTAGTGTATGAAAAGAAGGATGAAACTAAAGTTAATAGTGAGACTGACCCCTGACACCTGACTTTGTCAGTAGTCAGATATCAGCGGTCACACATGACGTCAATTTGCCTCATATCTACAGTTTAATAAAAGTAAATTTTTTTAAGAGCTGTAAGGGGATTTGAACCCTAAGGCTCTAATCACAAGACAGATGCACTACCACTGAGCTATAAGTTCAGTTAAGGCTTACTTGGCATTTTATTCATCTATGCCTTTCAGTGTATGAAAAGAAGGATGAAACTAAAGTTAATAGTGAGGCTGACCCCTGACACCTGACTTTGTCAGTAGTCAGATATCAGCGGTCACACATAACTTCAATTCAGTCAGGGGTCAGGTGTCAGGTGTCAGGAGTCAGAAGTCAGGAGTCAGGTGTCAGGAGTCAGGAGTCAGGTGTCAGGTGTCAGGAGTCAGGAGTCAGGTGTCAGGAGTCAGGTGTCAGGTGTCAGGAGTCAGGTGTCAGGAGTCAGGTGTCAGGTGTCACATTGGCATTATTTTGATAGTTGACTCTGATATCTGACCATGTCCTAAAATGAACACCGTACTCTGGGGCACACCATCCAAGTTCACCGGTAGGGGGCTCAGGTGAACTTATCTGGTGGGTGGGGAAACTAGTACGAGCCCCAGAGTTGCTCGTACTAGGGAGGGCCACAGGGTTAAAAAATAATAAAAATTAACACTAAACTCTCCCTAACTCTCCCTGCCTGACCTAAAGCCTTCCCTAGCTGTTCCTAACCTACCTGATAGTGCCAGATGGCACTTTGGAGGGTGCTGGGTGTTGGTGCTGCACGTGCAGGCTGCTCTCTCTCCTCGCTCTGGACGCAGAATGGAGGAGTAGGAGGAGAGCAGGGGTAATTAACCCCTGCCCGCCCGTGCAGCCAATCGAAATCGATTCTGTGAGGTGATGTCACCATCACCTCACAGGATCGAAGGATCACCATCCTATTCCGGGTTATCGGCGGAACCTGCGGTTTTCTGCGATCGCCGCTGCGAGGGGGGGGGGGGGGCGGGGATCGCAGGATCCCCCTAGGCATTGTGACAGAGTGCCTGCCGAATGATTTACGTCCCGTGTCCTTAAGTACGAGGACATCAGGGTGTAACGTAACAGGTTAATAATCTTTATTCAAAATTTAAATAACAGTTTTCAAACCAGTACCTGGATCTGAATACTTTTGTAATTGCATGTAATTATAAATTTAGCATAGCCAGTGAGCTATTCAATAAAATATATCTGTATAGCGCCACCTGCTGCCCCCCCCCCCTTTATTTCTTTGTCCGACTCACTGATAGGGCCACACATGCTGTTTCATCCTTTAACTGCCTCCTGAGTTGTGATAGGCCGAGAGATGCAGCAGAAAAGACACGCCCCTGAGCTGTCAGCTTGATATAAATCTGATACACTGGGGAGATTTATTAAAGGGGTTGTTCCAAGTTTGCAAGTTATCCCCTATCCACAGGATATGGCATAACTAGCTGATCGCTAGACTTTTGGGATCCCCACTGATCCTGAGAATGGGGATCCCGTTTCCCCGATCTGATGGAGCAGCAGGGCACATGAGACTAGGGTATTGAGACCTGTTTTTGGGGTCGATGGGGGTCCCAGTGGTCGTACACGCAGCAATAAGCTAGTGATCTGTTATCCTATGAAAAGGAGATAATTTACAAACAACCCCTTTAATGTTATAATGATTAATATAATTAGGGTGCACGCCCTATTTGCACCATAATTTGTGAATTTTTGGGCATAGAACGGTGACAAGAAAAGGGACAGGGCTTAGGCTGTGTTCACATCAGCGTTCAAGCTCTCCGTTCCTGTAGTCCGTCCGGAAGTTGAAAATAAATTGAAAAACGTATCCGTTCAACCTCCCATAGAATTTAATTGACGTATTTATGCATACGTTTGTGTCCGCTAGTTGGTAATACGTTTGGAATCCGTTTTTTCTGAAGGATTTTTTTCCACGTTCAGAAAAGCGTATTAATGACGGAGCGTCTATTCACGTTCATTGTAGTCAATGAGAAACGGATTGTAAATTTTTTCTTTCTCGGGCATAACGTTGATATTGTACGTTTTTTTGGTTATGAACATGCGCAGAACTTCCAAACGAACAGGAAAACAAGGTAGTGTCATGTGACAGTCACATGAGCGCTACTCCTTGCCATTTCTGAAAGTTCCCATATCATATAGTCCACAGAAAAAAGGAGCAGGCAGCATTGTTCCTCTTCCAGCAATTGGATGTCACAATATAGCACCATTTGTATATAAAGCATGCAGATGTGGGAGGGACAACTGGAAAAAAAAAAAAGAAAACTGATCCGTTACTTGACTTACTGGACGGATTGAACGGTTTTTTTTTACTCCGTTTATTAACGTATCTGTTAAATGGTATCCGTTTTAAAACGTACCTAAATGTGTCCGTTATGTTCCGTTATGAATCAATCCGTTTCATTTCGGAAACAAACTCAAGTCATAACGGAGAGCCGAACGGAAGACTAAACGCTGATGTGAACAACCCCTTAATGGGATGGATATAACCTCTGCTTTAAATTTGGTGGGCCGCTCAAGTCTTTACCAAGCCTCTGGCTGAGGTAAATTTGGGTTTCTTCCACACAGAGTGCCAGAGATGCTCTTAATTTATTAATAAGAGAAGGCGCATCTCACTCCAGCACACAGGGGATTAAGATTGGCATACAGGAATGCCAGACTTAAAGGGGTTGTCCCACGAAAAGTATTTTACAGCTTTCAAACCAGCACCTGGATCTGAATCCTTTCGTAATTGAATGTAATTAAATATTTAGCAAAACCACCGAGTTATTCAATAAAATGTATAGCATCACTTATTTTCTTATTACTTTGTCCGACTCACTGAGAAGGCCGCACATGCTCAGTTTCATCCTACTACTGCCTCCTGAGCTGTGATAGGGAGAGCTGAGACATGCCCCCTGAGCTGTGATAGGGAGAACATGGACACACCTCCTGAGCTGTGATAGGGAGAGCATGGACACGCCTCCTGAGCTGTGATAGGGAGAGAGCTCCAGGGGAAAAGACACGCCCCTTGAAGTGTTAGCTTGCTATAAATCTAGCAGAGCAATGAATGTGGAGATCTCTGGATCCATGTGTGGTACAGGGCTGGTTCCAGCTTTATTAGAAAGAGATTGTCATAAACTAGATTATATATAACCCCTTTAAACTCTCCCACTGTGTTATGTCTAGTGTAGTGCATAATACACAGCTGTAAACACCAAATATAATATTCCGTTGTAAAGCCTCATTCACACATCAGTGTTTGGTCAGTGATTTCCATCAGTGATTTTCAGCCAAAACCAGGTGCGGCTCTGAACACAGAACAGGTGCAGATTTTTCTCTTATACCTCATGTCTGTGGAGGCTCTAAATCTTGTTTTTTGTTCACATTCACTGATGAAAATCACTGACGTGTCAATGAGGCATAATACTTCGCCATCTCAGGTCCTGACCTAGACATAACACAGCGGGTCTTATTTATCAAAACTGTCTAATAATAAAACTGTCTTTGTTGCCTACAGCAATTAGTTAGAGCTCAGCTTTCATTTCTTAAAGAGGACCTTTCACTGGTCCTTACATAAGCTCACCTTCTCCCTGGTGGTGGCGCTCTCCGCTGCGATTGGGCATCTCACAGCCCAAGGAGAAGAAGACGACCCTTGACAAACACGGCTATCTCCTCCTCCCTGTGCCGATGGTACTAATTACCTTATAGGGTGGCAAAAGTGAATGGGGTGGCACAGCAGGGGAACGGAGCAGCGCATCTGAAAAAAAAGTGCCTTGACGTCTACTAATGAAGCCTTACTCTGCCAGGTACTAATATTGTAACATCAGGACCAGTGAAAGGTCCTTTTTAAACTGCTTTAAATGAAAGCTGCGCTGTGATTGGTTGCTATGCGCAACAAAGATAGTTTTACTGTTAGACAGTTCTGATAAATGAGGCCCATTCAGTGTTTTACCCACAGTGTTCAAGTAAGCAATTCCCTTATATATTTCTCTAGGTTAACCATTGGTACAGGTTTTCCATCTGTTCATCTGTCCTTAGGATAGGTCATCAGTGTCTGGTCCATGGGGGGCACCTGGGGCCCCTGCCAATCAGTTATTTGAGCAGGCTGTGGTGCTCTGGTGGGAGCTGCAGCCTCTTCACAGCTTGCCAAGTACGGCACCGTACATTATACAGTGGCTGATTTTGCTATATTTACTTGAATGGGACCGAGCTGCACCTAAAACGCTTAAATCAATGTGACATTACTGGCCTAGGGTAAGCTGTGAGAGGGCCGCGGGACTCATAGGAGCACCGTGGCCTCCTCAAACAGCTGATAAGTAGGGTCCCGGCAGTGGCATACAACTGGGCCCCCTCTTGCCCTGGGCCCCATAGCAGTCACATGGTCTGCCACTATAGTAGTTACGCCCCTGGTTCCGGGTGTTGGAAAAGATAGGTCATCAGTATAAGGCCAGACACACATGAGTGAGTTCAATGTGAGAAACTTGCATCGTGTGTCAGGGTGAGGTCTCATTCTGACCTCCACTCTGACAGGATTGCACAAGTCCTAGAATCTAATAAATTACACTGACATAATGCATAAGTGTAATACAGTAGATTCCAGGTCTTACAGGGACACACAGCATTATAAATTATTATAATGCTGTGCGGTCCTGTCAGGAGAAGAGGTCAGAACGAGACCTCACACTGACACACGTTGCCAGTATCTCAGTTGGAAAACCCCTTTACATTTCAGAGTAAAATACATTTTTAGGCAAAAAGATTGCACAAAAGAGATGAAAGGCTTTGATTGCCTAATATAAATATTTAATATAAGGCAAATGTGTAATACTTTGTGTGGGTGGATTGACGAAAGCTTTGCACCATGAATGAAAGGCAGTGACATAAATACATTGTTGATTACAAAGATAACCTTTGGATATAAGGAGCGTTTGCAGACTGCCAGTAAAATGCCACTTCTACTACAGCAACACAGCTTTCATAGGGGGCAATCTCCTACTGTGCCACAGTGAGTCATGGCGTACTAGATAAACACAGCCATGGCGGAGGGCACTAAGTGTGAGATTTCCAGATATTCTGCTTTCATCTATGGTATCCAAGTGATAGTAATAACACATCAAAGAACAGATACGTGGGCAATGTGTTTTGATGGTGTATGTGGGCACATTCTGCATCAGTCCCCTACCAGGCTAAGACGCATCACACCTGCATGATTCAGACACAAGGATTAGGGGCAGCCTAGTATATGGAGAAGAGAGGGGGTGGATCAGCGCCACTGCAGTAGGAGAACAAGGGTGGGAAATAAGCAAGGAAATAGGATACTGGCATCTAGACAAATTTGTGGGGATCTAATAAGAATAAGTGACTGAGATGATACGATGAAACTGTTTTAACCCCTTAAAGAGAACCTGTCATCAACTTTATGCTGATCTCACTGAGGGCAGCATAAATTAGTGACAGAAATGCTGATTTCAGTGGTGTGTCACTTATGAGCTAAAAGTAACTGGTTGCCGAGAACCAGCATCATAATATTGCAGCCCAGGCCTTGAAAAGAGTCAAATCTACCTTAGAAGAGTCATGGTTATTCATAATCTCCTGCTCTCCCGCCCATCTGCTGATAATTGACAGTTCTCTCCTAGAGAGAAAGGGAGAAAACTAGGTAGAAGACTGTCAATCATCAGCAGGTGGGCAGGAGAGCAGGAATTCATGAATAACCATGACTCTTCTCAGGTGGCCGTGACTCTTTTCCAGGCCCAGTCTGCAATGATTGTGATGTTGGTTCTCAGCAATCACTTACTTTTAACTTATAAATGACAGACCGCTGAAATCAACTCACCTGTCTCTACTTTATGCTGTTATTAGTATGGCCAGCATTAGGTTGATGACAGGTTCCCTTTAATAATGTGTCACCAGTTCTCTGCTGCCTTATCTGAGAGCAGCATAAACTGGTGACAACTACCCTAAGCAAAACACTGGGTCATTTTCTTGTATTGATCCAGTGACTCTGCTAAGCCTGTATTGAATAGCTTCAATGTAAACCGGGCACTGGAGTTTACCCAATACAGGGCACACATCAGGGAGTCCTCATATTCATGAGTTCCCATCTTTTCTCGTCTCCTGCCACTGATAGAAAAGATATCAGCTAGTGTGTGTGTGGGGGGGGAAACTGCTGATAGATTCCCTTTAACCTGTTAGTGACCACCCATATGCCTTTTACAGTCGTCACTAACGAGCCTTAGGCCTGACTGCCGCCTTTTTATGGCAGCGTAATCTAAGTGCTGTACTGATCTCTTGTGCATCAGAGAGGAGGTGCTCAGCTCTCACATGAAAGCCGGGCTCCTGCTGTAACAACCCAGACAGGCAGAAGCGCTAATTTGCCATTTAACCCCTCAGATGCCACAATAAATAGCAATTGCAGCATCTAAGTGGTTTAGAAGAAGGGACCTGCCTTTGTCTTGCATCTGCGCCCAGCGGATGAGATTGCAGCATACTGATATCTGTCTGCCTGCAATTTATCCCCATCAATTTGCGCCTCTCTGGCTGGGCCTGCTGGTGACTGTCATTATAGCACTGATTGTATAATACTCTGTACTGTATATACAGATCTTCTGTTAAAGCCCCCTTATAGGACAAGTAAATAGTAAAAAAATAAAAATGTTTTTTTCCATTAAAGAAAAAGCTTTCCAGTGGGAAAAATTGACAAAATAAGATCCCTCCATATTTTTGGCAAATGTTGCATTCTCTTCTAACAGCAGGGGTGCTGAAAGTCAGACCCCCGCTGATCTGATATTGATGACCTGTCCTCAAGAGGATAGGTCATCAATATCAAAATCCTGGGCAACTCCTTTAACCACTTGAAGACCACAGGTTTATACCCCCCTAGTGACCAGGCCCTTTTTTACAAATCCGCACTACACTACTTTCACCGTTTATTGCTCCGTCATACAACTTACCACCCAAATGAATTTTACCTCCTTTTCTTCTCACTAATAGAGCTTTCATTTGGTGCTATTTCATTCTTGCTGACATTTTAACTTTTTTTGATATTTTACTTTTTTTGGCGAAATTTTTGCAAAAAAATGACATTTTTCACTTTCTGTTGGAAAATTTGCCAAATAAAACTACATTTCTCTATACATTTTTCACTAAATGTATTGTTCTACATGTCTTTGATAAAAAAAATATTCTATAAGTGCATATTTATTGGTTTGGGTAAAAGTTATAGCGTTTACAAACTATGGTGCAAAAAAGTGAATTTCCGCACTTTGACTTTCTGAGCACCTGTCCTGTTTCCTGACGTGCTACAATGCCCAGACAGTAGAAACACCCCATAAATGACCCCATTTCGGAAAGTAAACACCCTAAGGTATTTACTGAGGGGCATAGTGAGTTCATGGAAGTTTTTGTCACAAGTTAGCGGAAATTGATTTTTTTTCCCCAAAATTTCATTTTTCGCTAACTTGTGACAAAGAATAAAAACTTCCATGAACTCACTATGCCCATCAGCGAATACCTTAGGGTGTCTACTTTCGGAATGGGGTCACTTGTGGGTATTTTTACTGCCCTGGCATTTTAGGGGCCCCTAAACGTCAGAAGCAGTTTGGAATCCAAATGCGTAAAAATGTCCTGTGAAATCCTAAAGGTACTCATTGGATTTAGGGCCCTTTGCATCTTGGATGCAAAAAGTGGCACACATGTGGTATCGCCGTAGTCAGGAGAAGTAGGGAATGTGTTTTGGGGTGTATTTTTACATATACCCATGCTGGGTGTGAAAATATCTCTGTAAATGACAACTTTTTCCTTTTTTATACAAAGTTGTCCATTTACAGAGATATTTCTCTCACCCAGCATGGGTATATGTAAAAATACACCCCAAAACACATTGCCTCTACTTCTCTTGAGTACGGCGATACCACATGTGTGCCACTTTTGCAGCCAAGGTGCGCAAGGGTCCTAAATCCAATGAGTACCATTAGGATTTCACAGGGCATTTTACGCATTTGGATTCCAAACTACTTCTCTCGCTTTAGGGGCCCCTAAAATGCCAGGGCAGTATAAATACCACACAAGTGACCCCATTTCGAAAGTAGACACCCTAAGGTATTCGCTGAGGGCATAGTGAGTTCATGGAAGTTTTTATTTTTTGGCACAAGTTAGCGGAAATTTTTTTTTTTTTTTTTTTTTTACAAAGTCTCATATTCCACTAACTTGTGACAAAAAATAAACTTTTACATGAACTCACCATACCCCTCACAGAATACCTTGGGGTGTCTTCTTTCTAAAATGGGGTTACTTGTGGGGTATTTATACTGTCCTGGCATATTAGGGGCCCCTAAACGTCAGAAGCAGTTTGGAATCCAAATGTGTAAAAAATGTCCTGTGAAATCCTAAAGGTACTCATTGGATTTAGGGCCCATTTGCGCATCTTGGCTGCAAAAAAGTGGCACACATGTGGTATCGCCGTACTCAGGAGAAGTAGGGCAATGTGTTTTGGGGTGTAATTTTACATATACCCATGCTGGGTGTAAAAAATATCTCTTTAAATGACAACTTTTTCCATTTTTTTATACAAAGTTGTCCATTTACAGAGATATTTCTCTCACCCAGCATGGGTATATGTAAAAATAAACCCCAAAACACATTGCCCTACTTCTCCTGAGTACGGCGATACCACATGTGTGCCACTTTTTTGCAGCCAAGGTGCGCAAAGGGGCCCTAAATCCAATAAGTACCTTTTAGGAGGGCATTTTTGCGCATTTTTCTTCTCTCGCTTTAGGGCCCCTAAAATGCCAGGGCAGTATCAATACCCCACATGTGACCCCATTTTAGAAAGAAGACACCCCAAGGTATTCTGTGAGGGGCATGGCGAGTTCATAGTTTTTTTTTGTTTTTTTTCAGCGGAATTTGATTTTTTTTTGTTTTTTCTCACAAAGTCTCCCTTTCCGCTAACTTGTGACAAAAAATTCAATCTTTCATGGACTCAATATGCCCCTCAGCGAATACCTTGGGGTGGCTTCTTTCCAAAATGGGGTCATATGTGATGTGTTTGTACTGCCCTGGCATTTGAGGGACTCTGCAATCATCACATGTATGGCCAGCATTAGGAGTTTCTGCTATTCTCCTTATATTGAGCATACGGGTAATGAGATTTTTTTTCCGTTTAGCCTGTGGGCTGAAAGAAAAAATGAACAGCACAGATTTCTCCATTCGCATCGATTGATGTGGATGAAAAAATCTCTGCCAAAAAATATGCAAGAAGAAAAAAGGGGCCTGGCGATTGCCAGGACATAGGGGCTCCGCCCAAACATCCATACCCACTTCAGCTCCTATGTCCTGGCAAACGTGATTTCTCCATTCACATCGATCAATCGATCGTTGTGGAGGAAGACATCTTTGCCAGATTTTTTATACAAAGTGTTTGCCAAAGCATATGAACTCCAACACCTCTCCTCAGCTCATATGCCTGGGCAAACGTACCTGTCCTGCAGAGGAGAAATCTCGTCTTGCAGCGCCGCATACACCGACTTCACGTGTCTTCTGACAGCAGCGCAATGCTTCTCTCAGAATGCACATCAGTGCTGCAGCTGGCTCTTTGCTTGATCCACCTAGAAGGTAAAAAAAAAAAGAAAGAAAAACCAGGCAGCAACGCAATAATTTTATTAACATTAACTTTATAGAACATTAGAAACCGAACGTTAACTTAAACATTTGAAACATAACTTGAACTTTTTTGCTTACCTGTGGATTTTTTTGTTTTTTTTTTTACCTTAGGCTTCATGCACACGGCCGTGAAACACGGCCGTGCATGGACCGTTAGTCTCGGCCTGGCATCCATCTGACAGCAGGAGCGCACGGCGTCACTGGTTGCTATGACGCCGTGCGCTCCTGCTGTCAGATGGATGCCAGGCCAGGATACCACGGTCCATGCACGGCGTGTTCCACGGCCGTGTGCATGAGGCCTAGAGGATAAACCTCTCCTTCCCCGTGGGACAATGTGCAAAGCACAAATCACCCAGAGATGTGGCGAAGTACATTATGCACTTTGTCCCAGGTGAAAGGAGAGGTTTGCAGCAGCTCTGTGTGAAAGGGCCTAGGCTTGCACAGGCGTTGCTCACGCATGGTGATCGCAGAGAGCGCCTGGCCTGACTTCTCCCGCACAGACGAGGTCGCATAGCATCATATTGATTTATGATGCTATGTAACCCTACAGTTCTGGAATGCATTGGATAGCACTGGCAGCAGCAGTATGCCAGTGCTATCCAATGCATTCCAGAACTGTAGGGTTACATAGCATCATAAATCAATATGATGCTATGCGACTCCGTCTGTGCGGGAGAAGTCAGGACGGGCGCTCCTTGCAATCACTATGCGTGAGCAACGCCGTGTGCAAGGGCCCTAAGACTCTTGTGTGCCTGGCCTGTGTCTTGCAATCCCTATGCTAATAATGTACCTGGGTGTGATACTTATGGAAGCACTCCCTATGCATAGGGCAGGCTGGTCAGGACAGTCAGGACAAAAACGGTGGTGTCACGCCTTAGTCCACTCCTGCTACAGACACGACATCTTTTTCTTGGGGAACGGTGGCTTGGGGTACCAGGGAAGACACTGGGGAAGTGTCTCTCATGTAGCCGGCTCACTACATCGGGGACTTGGGGCACAGAACCTCCTGGATACAGGAGTTCCGAAATGATCTCTTCCTGGAATTTAAGGAAGGATCCCGTTCTCCCAGCCTTACTGTAGAGAACGTAACTGTTATATATGGCCAATTGAATCAAATATACAGACACCTTTTTATACCAGCGTCTGGTGCGTCGGGAAACTAAATATGGAGCCAACATTTGGTCATTGAAGTCCACCCCTCCCATGTGGAGATTATAATCGTGGACTGAGAGGGGCTTTTCAATGACTGCTGTCGCCCGTTCTATTTGGACAGTCGTGTTCTGCGTGAATGGTGGACAGAAGGTAAACGTCCCTCTTGTCCCGCCACTTCACCGCGAGCAGTTCTTGGTCACACAAGGCAGCCCTCTCCCCCGTGCAAGTCGGGTATTAATGAGCCGTTGGGGAAGCCCCGCGACTAGGCCGCGCGGTGCCACAGCATTGGATTCCGACTAGATGTAAGTGCCGAAAGAGGGCCACACTTGTGTAAAAATTGTCCACGTATAAGTGGTACCCCTTGCAGACTAAGGGTGACACCAAGTCCCAGACAATCTTGCCACTGCACCCCAGGTAGTCAGGGCATCCGACCGGCTCCAGTTTTGAGTCTTTTCCCTCATAGACCCTAAAACGATATGTATAGCCTGTGGCCCTTTCACAGAGCTTATACAATTTGACCCCGTACCGGCGCGCTTGCTGGGGATGTACTGTTTGATGCCAAGGCGCCCGGTGAATTGTACGAGGGACTCGTCTATGCAGATGTTCTGACTGGGGGTATACGCATCTGCAAATTTGGATGACAAATGGTCTATGAGGGGCCGAATTTTATGGAGCCGGTCATAAGCAGGGTGGCCTCTTGGATGACAGGTTTCATTGTCAGTGAAATGCATAAAGCGCATGATGACCTCAAACCGTGCCCTGGACATTGCAGCAGAGTACATGGGCATGTAATGTATTGGGTCTTTAGACCAATATGACCGCAATACATTTTTTTTAGTTATGCCCATGCTGAGGGTAAGGCCCAAAAATGTTTTAAATTCGGAAACGGTGACTGGTTTCCACCGGAACGGCTGGGCATAGAAGCTTTCCGGATTGGCGGTTATATATTGTGTGGCGTATCGGTTGGTTTCTGCCACAACTAAGTCGTAGAGATCCGCGGTGAAGAACAGCTCAAAAAATTCAAGGGCCGATCCGAAATTGGCTGTCTCCATGCGAACTCCTGACTGGGCGGTGAAAGGGGGCAATACGGGTGCGGCGGAAGGAGGGGATTGCCAATTAGGGTTTGCCAGCACCTCTGGGAGACTAAGGGGTCTACGGGCCTGAGAACGCGGTGGCTGCGACGGGGGAGTTAGTGCACGTGCCACCGTACCAGCAACTGCCCTACTAGGGTTGAGTGAACCCGAACTGTAAAGTTTTGGTACCTGGACCCAATCACGGACATTTCCGTAAAATTTCGAGTTCGGTGTTCGGGTACTAATGGCATGGCTGTGATTGGCCAAGAGCAGCATGTGACCCAGCCTCTATATAGGCTGGAGTCATGTAACGCCGCACGTCACTCTGCTCTTCTCAGTGTAGGGACAGGTTGCTGCTGCTTCTGTGAGGGAGAGATTAGGAAAGAATTCTGTTGAACTTAGTGGTGTTCAATCTTCAAACTACAGAGATTATTGAGGGTGCTATGCTACATTTTTGTACCCAGCCCTGAGCCCAGTGACACTGAAAAATACGTTTTAATCCATCTGCTAGTTCGGTGGGCGTCGGCGGCCATTTTTGCAAGTGCAGTGTCCTTGCAAATGCATGTGAACTGCATGTGTACCAGGGACATTAATTTAATTCTGTTCTGGTAGCACAGTGGAGGACAAATTCCCTTTTTTGTCCGTTCAAGTATCCCTGTGGCCTGCAGTGCATACCTTGCAGTGAAAATTGCATGATTTTGCTAGTCTATGACGTAAAGTCATGATTTTACAAAGAGACACGGAGGCGAGCATTGCATTGCAGTCTTTCTTTACTGAACATAGCAGCAAAGGATAACAGGAGAAAAAAATCCAGTAACCAAGGCAACAAGCCCCTCCCCTCTCTAGTCCTGGTACAAAACCCCCAGAGCCAGCATCTACTCCCTCTTTCTTTGATGAGACTAGGGAAGACTCAGGAGACACAGCAATTGAAGAACCCCATCCAACCGGCAGAACTTCGCTCAACAGAAACCGTTCTCAAACTGGAACAAACAGGAGGACGTCAGGAGACCAATCCGTCCGACATGGCAACAGGAACCGTTCTCAAACTGGAACAAACAGGAGGACGTCAGGAGTCCAATCCGTCCGACATGGCAACAGGAACCGCGCTATCCTCTGAAGAATGCGAAGGTCAAGCTGAAAATCAGAAACGACATCATTTAATACTAGAACATTTCTAGGGCTAAAAGAACACGATTAAAGATAATAGTCAGGTAAAACAGACTCATCAACTTAAATGGTATAATACATCTGAATATAAACATCGCAGGAGGCAAAGAGAAAAATTAAAACCTCCCCATCATACTTACCCAACGGGAGGGAAAAACATGGAAAAAAAAATCTATGTGGGAGGGCAATGCTCGCCTCCGTGTCTCTTTGTAAAATCATGACTTTACGTCATAGACTAGCAAAATCATGCAATTTTACTTCAAGACACGGAGGCTTCGCATTGCAAGTTCAAAGCTGCGAGACCACTGAAGAAAAAACGTGTGTTCCCGGTCGGAAGTAGAAATCTCTAAACGTGGATTCCCGAGACCAGTCCGCTGCCCTCAAAATGTCCTCCAGGCGAGCACCCGCAGTAAACATAGAAGTGGCTGCAGCCCCCCGAGTGGAATGAGCGCCAACTATCGAAGTATCCACACCGGCCTGGGATAAGATCCACTTGACCCAGCGAGCCAACGTAGTGCAAGACACCGGAGCAAAAGGTGAACGAAAAGAAAGAAAAAGGTGAGGAGAAGAAAAAGAGCGATGGGCAGAGGTTCGTCTGATGTATTCTTGCAGGCAGGTCATGGGACAAACAGCCGAAGAAGATGGGAACGAGGGGTAAGAAACTGAACGAAGCGCCGACTTGGTGCGCCTGGAAATGTAAAAGGAAACCCCCTCCGGGGTGAAAGACATAGCGGAATGGTCCAACGCATGAACGTCAGAAACCCTTTTGCACGAAATGAGGCAAAAGAGGGTAGTCAGCTTAGCCGACAGCTGACGCAGAGAAAGTTCGGCGTTCGAGGGCCAAGAGGAAAAGAGAGACAGGACGCAAGAGACGTCCCATGTTGTGGAATAACGAGGTCTGGGAGGCCGTGCCAGGCGAGCCCCTTTCATGGGGCGACGAACAAGGGGATGTTGTCCCGCTGGACAACCATCAAAACCCCGATGAGACGAAGAGATAGCCGAACGATAGGAACTGATCGTCCGGTAGGCCCTGCCAACATCAAAAAGCGAAGCTAAAACTTGAAGGATAGCAGTTACAGGGGCTGATACGGGATCCAAATCCCGTTCCAGGCACCAACTAGCCCAAGCTCTCCAGGCTGTGCGATAGGCGCGTCTGGTGCCGGGGGCCCACGCCTCTGCCAATAGACGTTGAGCCGATCCAGAAATTCCCCGGATCTCCCAGGGATCCCGGAAATCCTCCACGCCAAGAGAGTCAGGGAGCCATCCTGAATGAGGGGGTGCGTCTGATTGAGCGGATCTAATAGCAATTCCGGAAAGGATGGCAACAGACGAGGGATCTCCACTGCGAGTTCTAGCATCTGGGGGAACCACGACTGAGCACCCCAAAAGGGGGTTATCAGCACCAGCTCCACCGACTGCCTCCGGACCTGGAGAAGCACTTGAGGAATAAGGGAGAATGGCGGGAAGGCATAGAGCAGAAGATCGCTCCAGTCCTGCAGGAATGCGTCGACCGCCTCTGCGTCCGGATCCGGACGCCAGCTGTAAAACCGCGAAAGCTGAGCATTGAGGCGAGACGCAAAAAGATCGAGAACGAAGGGTCCCCAGAGTAAAGAAATAGCAGAGAACACCTCCCGATTCAACTTCCAGTCGCTGCTGTCTGAAAGCCACCGAGAGCTCCAGTCCGCCTGGGTATTGTGGAGCCCTGGCAAATATTCCGCTTGGATGACAAGGTTCTTCTCCAGACAGAAGGCCCAAAAATCCTTCGCCAGTCGGGCCAACATGGGGGAATGGGTACCACCCATATGATTGATGTAACGTACCGCAGAGACATTGTCCATGCGCAATCTGATACAGGCATTGGCCGTCTCTGCGGTAAAGCTTCGAATCGCGAAGGAACCCGCTAATAACTCCAAAGCATTGATATGCATGCGGGATTCGGCCTCCGACCACCGTCCCCCTGTGGACACACCATTGCAGTAGGCTCCCCAACCTGAAAGGCTGGCGTCGGAGTCCACTGTGAGCTCTGGTTGGGCCCCAAAAATGGCCTTGCCGTTCCACGCGGTAAGGTTGTGGATCCACCAGGAAATTTCTTCCCTGGCTTCCTCGTCCAGAAGGATCTTGTCCGCATAGGAGGCTCCCTTGCGGAGGTGAGCGATCTTCAGACGTTGAAGAGCACGGTAATGGAGGGGAGCCGGGAAGACCGCTTGGATGGAAGCAGCTAAGAGGCCAATAATTCGGGCCAACTGTCGGAGGGAAACGGATGGTTGTAAGAGGGACCGACGCAGTTCTTTGCGAATGGCTCTGAGTTTGGCCGGGGGAAGGCTGAGGGACTCCAACTCCGAGTCCACCGTAAATCCCAGGAACTCGACCCGTCTGGAGGGGACCAAGCAAGACTTGTCCCAGTTGATGAGAAAACCAAGACCCGTCAGCAGGTCGATCGACAAATGAAGATGGGCACGGAGTGTAACTGGGGACTGGGCCATAAGGAGAATATCGTCTAGATAGACGATTAACCGGATGCCCCGACTGCGCAACCAAGCCATGGCCGGACGCATCAGCTTCGTGAAGCACCACGGAGCCGAGGACAGGCCGAAGGGGAGGCAAGTGAACCGCCAGGGTCTTCCTTGCCAAAGGAACTGGAGGAGATCTCTGGAGCTTTCCTCCACCGGAACTGTAAGATAGGCGTCTTTTAAGTCTAACTTCGCCATCCAGTCCCCAGGGCGGAGGAGATCTCTGAGTAAGTGGATCCCCTCCATTTTAAAATGTCGGTATAGCACCATTTCGTTCAGCGCCCGTAGGTTGATTACCGGGCGCATTTGTCCGTCCTTTTTTGCTACAAGGAAGATATTGCTTAAGACGCCCCCCAACTCTATAGCCTGCTTGTGGCGCAACGCAGTGAGTTCTTCGTCCACCAAAGTCCGTTCCTGAGGAGAAAAGACTAGGGGAACAGGAGGGGGCAGAAGAGTGGGGGAACGAACCAGCTCTATCTGGAACCCTCTGACCGTGGACAATACCCAAGGGTCCCTGGTAATATCTTGCCAAGCATGGGAAAAAAGCCGGAGTCTGCCCCCGACACAAACATCCGAAGAAAGGTGAAATAACCTTGGGCTTACCGTAAGGGCGTCTGGATGAAGAGATGCCTCTGAATCCTCTAGAACGCCAGGATCTGCTTCGATAAGGGAAGAACGGGGATTCTCTTCTTGGTTCCTGGGTCTGCGGACCACGTTGGAAGGAAGACTGATGGAAGGAGCCTCGGCCCTGAGTTCGGGCTTGAGAGGAACGGCCGGACAGGCGGCCCCTGACACTGCCGGCCCTGGAAGAGACCCGAGTCTGAAAAACTTTTCTCATCGATGATTGGGCCTTATCAAGTGCCGTGAAGGTGCCCACATATCGGCCCAACTCTTTTATGAAAGAGTCTCCAAAAAGTTGACCTTGGGCATCTTTGCCCGACTCGCTGAGAGCGAGATTCGATAGTTTTGGGTCAATCTTAAATAATATCGCCTTTCTTCTCTCGATGGAGAGTGAAGTATTAACACTGCCGGCGATACAAATCGCCCTCTGCACCCAGCCACGTAGCTCTTCTGGGTCCACTAATTTGTTCTCCGCGCGGGCCGACTTAGCCAAGTCAAATAACTTCGCCAGGGGACCAAAAATGTCGAGAAGCTTGTCTTGGCAAGCCTTAAGTGCAGAGTCGAGACCCTTGCGGGGGTTAAACCCTGATTTGGCCAGGAATTGGGTCATTTTTTCGTCCACTGTAGGCGTGTCACACACCTTGTTGGCAATGAGTGGACGAGGACATTCTGCCCGTAACTTATTACGAGCCGCCTTGCTGAGGGGACGGCGGACCCAAGCTTCAAGGTATTTGGCCACATGTTCGGCTGGGACCCATTCTGCGGAGCGCGGGTGGTGCAGCGCGTCCGGGTCAAAAAGCGGATCACCAAAAGGATCGGAGACCACTAATTCAGACATTTCAGTCTTAGCATTCTGAGGGCCTGCTGTGGAGGGGCCTGAGGTGGCTGGGACCAAAGGTCCCTCCTCTGGCTCCAATTCCGCATCCGCAGAATCCTGCTCAGACTCATTAAATGACTCATTCTCAGCCTCCTCACTAGACCCGATTTCTGAGTCGGAGTCGCTCACTTTTTGTGCTCTGGCACATTTCCATTGCCGCGCGTGTTCTGCCTGGCGCGAACAGGCTCTCTTGCGTGACGAACGCACGCCATCTTGCTGGCTTGGGGCGCCAGAGTCTAAACCATTTCTGGAGGCTTGAGTCATTTGCGGCATTTGTTTAGTGGGCTTAGATGTAAATTGAACGGTCCGTGGGCGGTTTGTCTGGACCAGCGGTTGAGCAGTGTGAGCCATTAGGGTTTGTGATATCGTTTGAGCCAGGGTGGCTGACATAGAGCCCATGGCGCTGGCGATAGCGTCAGATACAGATTTCTGAAAAACCATCGCATTATCTGCCCCAAGGTTGCAAGTACCAGAGGGGTCAGGACCATACATGACCGGGCTGGGGGAAACCCGGGATGCATCAGAGTCCCCAGAGGAAGGGGGGTTGCTGGGAGCAATATTAGACATGGTGCCGCACTAGTACTAAAAAGGTAGTACTAAAAAGGTAATCAGAGGTAATCAGCTAAGGGAAAGAATTTGGGGCAGGTAATGGACTGACCACAGAAGATGCGTCTCTCTCCAAGGCTAGCAGCAGCAGGAGCGGCTGACCGTAGTGAGGTGGAAGCGCAGGACCGAGATCTCGCGAGATCTCGGCTGCAGATGCACCAAGAGCCGAGATCTCGCGAGAGGACGCATTGAGAGCACTGGGAGCCGCGATCTCGCGAGAGGAGGGTACGGAGGGATGCCAGGCAGGAGCGGGAACTGGAGAGAAAAAGCCCGCGAAGGTGAGGGGAAAGAAGGGGGGCGGAGCCCCCTATGAGCAAAATGGCGGATCGCCAGAGGGCGACAGCCGGTCCCGATGTGGGGGAAGGACCGTGCTAGTCGGGCAGAGAGTGTGTCAGCAAAGTAAAAGGTCCGATGGCAAACCAAAAGAGTCTAAAGAGCTGAGGGGAGAGGAAAGGGGGTTACAGCTTGGGCGGCATAGCCCAGAACTGTAGAGCTGCAAGGAAGAAAATACACAATATACAGTAGAAAAATACCATACAAAAAGTCGCAATGTACAGAAAGAAACCAAATGTACTTAACTGTCCCAGGAACAGCAAAGAAAGAGGGAGTAGATGCTGGCTCTGGGGGTTTTGTACCAGGACTAGAGAGGGGAGGGGCTTGTTGCCTTGGTTACTGGATTTTTTTCTCCTGTTATCCTTTGCTGCTATGTTCAGTAAAGAAAGAGTGCAATGCAATGCGAAGCCTCCGTGTCTTGAAGTAAAATTATTCAATTACATTAGTCATATTACATTAGTCATACATATTTTTTTGTGAACTAAAGCGTTTTTTATCTGTCTGCAACATGCACTGCATATCTGACAGTCCAATAAAACGGCAAAATACTGCAGTTACCTTGCTGATATAAAAAAGCACACTTTTTTTTCAAGATAGTACATTTATGGGCTATGCTGCATTTCTCATAGTCCAATTAAAACGTTACATACTGCAGTTACATTGCCGCTATAAAAAAGCACAATTTTTTGTGCTAGATAGCAAATTTGCATGCTACGCTGCATTTCTGACAGTCCAATACAACCGTAACATACTGCATTTACATTAGAGCTAGATAGGTGACAGGGATGTAAATTTGTAAAAATCGTCTGTTCCATTGGTGGGTGATGTTTTACCGTTTTTGCCGTATACAAACCCCTGCCCTGCATAGGTGACAGGGAGGTAAATTTCTAAAAATCATCTGTCACATTATTGGGTGACATTAACCCAGTTTTGTCATATACCAACCCCTGCTCTGCATAGGTGACAGAGACGAAAATTTTAAAAATCGTCTGTTACATTATTGGGTGACATTAACCCAGTTTTGCCGTATAGAAACCCCTGCTCTGCATAGGTGATAGGGAGGTAAATTTCTAAAAATCGCCTGTTACATTGGTGGGTGACATTTTGCTAGTTTTGCCGTATACAAACCCCTGCTCTGCATAGGTGACAGAGAGGTAAACTTCTAATAATCGTCTGTCACATTGGTGGGTGACATTTTGCCAGTTTTGCCGTATACAAACCCCTGCTCTGCATAGGTGACAGGAATGTAAATTTGTATAAATTGTTTGTTACTTTAGTGGGTGACATTTTGCCATTTTTGCCGTATACAAACCCCTGATCTGCATAGGTGACAGGGACGTAAATTTGTATAAATCGTCTGTTACATTCGTGGGTGACATTTTGCCAGTTTTGCCGTATACAAACCCCTGCTCTGCATAGGTGACAGGGACGTAAATTTGTATAAATTGTCTGTTACATTATTGGGTAACATTAACCCGGTTTGCCATATACAAACCCCTGCTCTGCATGGGTGACAGGGAGGTACATTTCTAAAAATCGTCTGTTACATTCTTGGGCCATAAAGTACCTCTGCACTGCATACCTGACTTGGAAATATATTCTGTAAATTAGGTGGCCTTCAGATTGTTGGGTGATCTGTACCCCTTCTTTCTTTCAAAGAACCCCTTTACTGCATACCTGACTGGGAAATATATTCAATAAATTCGGCAGCGTTCAGATTGTTGGCGGATCTGTATCGCTTCTTTTTTTCAAAGGGAACTTAATTCATTACAATTGGCGGTTACATTGTTGCCTGAGATAAAGCCTTTTTTGGTGTGACAGGCGGTGTGTCTCTATGAAAAACACAATAGGCGCACCATAGGGTAGTACAGTCCAGGTAGATGAATAAACATAAAGTACTCCAAAATGGAGGCTCACCTTAAAGGGTTGTGCGATCAATAGGCACAACGCTACCGTAAACTTCAACGTAGATGGTTATGCAGCCAGGGATGTACGCACTTCCACGTAGGGATGCCTGGGTTCCCCAAGAAGGCGGATAGATCCAAATAGAGAGAAAAGGCTCCCACGGCGCAAAGAACCAATCTTTGGTGTTGACACAAATTTGATTTAATAAATTAGCAGATGGTACAACGTGTTTTGGGGCATACAGCACCCCTTCATTAGATACAGACTGCTCATACAGTACACACATCTTTTAAACACACTTAAATACTTAAAAAAACATTAAAAAAAGGCCAAAAGGGCACAAATGGGGGAGTGAAAGGGGAGGTACTGACCCCTCCACATCTCTAATACAATGCTTGCAATGTGGCATGCAAATTGAAATAGGATCTGAATTAGAATTACTAGTGGCTGTGAAGCCAAAGGTAGTCGCCAACAACAATGTGTTTTCTTTTCTTTTTATAAATTGGGGTAGACCCCAAAACATTGGGAAATATAAAAAAGAAAACAAAGAGTAAATGCGCTGTAGTATAACAATGTCTATTCTGCATAAGGTACGAACAAGTCCTGCAGGATCCATGCGCGCCTGCGTTCGTCTGTTATAACACCCCCAGCCGTGCTAAACACATGTTCAGACAATACACTGGCTGCAGGGTAGGCCAGCACATCCAAGGCGTAAAGGTCAAGCTGAGGCCATGTCCCCAGTTTGGAGACCCAGAAGTTGAATGTGGCAGACCCAGTGGCGTAGCTAGATATGACTGGGCCCAACAGCAAATTTTGGAATGGGGCCCCCCTCCCCAAGTAATTTATTCGCAACTCCTTCCTTTAATGCTGCCCCCATTCCTGTGGCTACTAAAGATCTCTCTCTCAGACCAGGCCGGGCAGCTGTTCCATCAATTTTCCACACTGTCTATAATGCCACTGTATATAATTTCATTGTATTATACTGTTAAGGGGGCCCTGACAAAGTCTTTTAGTCCTCCTCCTCCTGGATGGGCCCCTTCTGGGTCAGGGCCCCAAAGTAGCCGCTTTCCCTGCTTCCCCTGTAGCTACGACCCAGGGCAAACCCATCAGTCAGTACGTGTAGGCGTGTGCACAGATACTACTCTACATTTTGATGAAATGCTTCCTCTTGCTAAGACATTTCATATCTGCTGATGGTGCCGGTTGTTGACGTGGTGACAAAGCTTTTCCACATTTCGGCCATGCTAACCCTGCCTTCTGAGGTGTGGGCGGTGCCCCAGCTGTGTTGGCGACTTCTTCCTTCTCCTCCTCTGCTTTAGCCTTGTGCTTCCACTGAGCCCCCGGTGTCAGGTGTGAATGCCATCCGCAGTGCGTCTACCAACGTTGGCTTCTTCCGATCACGCTTCAGTGACGGAATTAAGGATGGCACGTTGTCCTTGTAACGGGGATCAAGTCATGGCCATGAGCTGCTTTGGGTGCCACCCTGCTGTGAACACGGTTTCTTTTCCTCCTCCTCCAGAACTGTGCCCTGGCTGGACAATTGTGTTACTGGCCTATGTTGGTGCAGGAACCCACCCTCCGAGCCACTTGTATATGACTGGCCTTATAAGTTAAGGGTAAGGCATGTATATAGTTTTGTTTGTTTATTTAGTTTATCTGACTAAGGCCTCATGCACACGACCGTATGTGTTTTGCGGTCCGCAATCCGCGGATCCACAAAACATGGAAGCTGTTCCGCGTTCCGTTCCGCAATTTGCGGAATGGAACGCGGCCCATTGTAGAAATGCCTATTCTTGTCAGCATAACGGACAAGAATAGGACATGTCATATTTTTTTGGCAGGGCCACGGAACTGAGCAAAGGACGCGGACAGCACACGGAGTGCTGTCCGCATCTTTTGCGGCCCCATTGAAGTGAATAGGTCCGCGCCCGAGCCGCAAAAAATGCGGCTTAGACGCGGACCCAAAATACATTTGTGTGCATGAGCCTTATTTCACCTTAAGGACCTGGACATTTTTTGCCAATCTGACCAATGTCACTTTATATGGTGATAACTTTAAAACGCTTTTACTTATCCTGGCCATTCTGAGACAGTTTTTTTGTCACATATTGTACTTCATGACACTGGTAAAATGGAGTCAAAAGAATGTATTTTTATTTATAAAAACATACCAAATTTACCAAAAATGTTAAAAATTAGCAATTTTCCAACTTGCAATTTCTCTACTTGTATAATATATACCGTATTTTTCGCCCTATAAGACGCACCGGCCCATAAGACGCACCTAGGTTTTTGGCTAGGGAAATAAGAAAAAAAATATTTTTTACCAAAAGGTGTGGTTTTGGTGGGTTTTGAACGAATGCTGGTCTGTACATGACACTATTATGGTGGATCTATATATGACGCACTGTTATGGGGGATCTGTGGATGGCACTGTTATGGGGGATCTGTGGATGACACTGTTATGGGGGATCTGTGGATGGCACTGTTATGGGGGATCTGTGGATGGCACTGTTATGGGGGAGCTGTGGATGGCACTGTTATGGGTGGATCTGTGGATGGCACTGTTATGGGGGAGGTGTGGATGGCACCGTTATGGGGGGGAGCTGTGGATGGCATTGATATGGGGAGAGGGATCTGTGGATGGCCCTGTTATGGGGGGGAGCTGTGGATGGCATTGATATGGGGAGAGGGATCTGTGGATGGCAATGTTATGGGGGGGATCTGTGGATGACACTGCTATAATATGTGTCATCCACAGATCCCCCGTATAACAATGTCCCCTAATACACCGGGCCCTGCTGCTCTGCATAGTATTTCTAAACAGCAATGCTTAAGTTCCTAATAGATTTAACTAAAGCTGCGATCTCTCGTTTATTATAACTTACAAGAAATCCTCCGTAGCAGGCAGAGCGGCTGGCTGGGTTACGTCACTCACTGGCGTTGCACGCCTGCTCCGCCTGCTTCATTCATAAAGTGGGCGGAGCAGGCATGCAACGTCAGTGAGTGACGTAACCCAGCCAGCCGCACTGCCTGCTACGGAGGATTTCTTGTAAGTTATAATAAACGAGAGATCGCAGCTTTAGTTAAATCTATTAGGAACTTAAGCATTGCTGTTTAGAAATACTATGCAGAGCAGCAGGGCCCAGTGTAAGTACAGTGACTGCACTGGGCCCGCCGTAAGTTGCCGGCCTCCAGCCCCTCCTCCTTCCCCGCTCATACATCGCAGCCTGCGATGCTGGAGCACCGCAGGCTACGATGTAAATTGTCAGCATTCGCCCCATAAGACGCAGGGGCATTTTCCCCACACTTTTGGGGGAAAAAAAGTGCGTCTTATGGGGCGAAAAATACGGTAGTAATACCACTAAAATTTTTTTAATACATATACATTCCCCATATGTCTACTTCGTGTATGGAATATTTTGGAAATGCCATTTTATTTTTTGGGGACGTTACAAGGCTTAGAATTTTAGAAGCAAATCTTGAAAATTTTCTGAAATTTTCAAAAATCCACTTTTTAGGGACTAGTTCAGGTTTGAAGTCACTTTGTGAGGATTACATAATAGAAACCACCCAAAAATGACCCCATTCTAGAAACTACACCCCTCAAGGTATTCAAAAATGATTTTTACAAACGTCGTTAACCCTTTAGGTGTTCCACAAGAGTTAATGGCAAATGGAGATAAAATTTCTGAATTTCGATTTTTGGCAAATTTTCCATTTTAATCAATTTTTTCCAGTAACAAAGCAAAGGTTAACAGCCAAACAAAACTCTGTATTTATTGCCCTGATTCTTTAGTTTGCAGAAACACCCCATATGTGGTCGTAAACTACTGTATGGCTAAACGGCAGGGCTCAGAATGAAAGGAACACCATATGGTTTTTGGAAGGCAGATTTTACTGGACTGGTTTTTAGACACCATGTCCCATTTGAAGCCCCCCTGATGCAACCCTAGAATAGAAACTCCAAAAAAGTTACCCAATTTTGGAAATTATGGGATGAGGTGTCAGTTTTGTTTGTATTATTTTAGGGTGAATATGATTTTTGGTTGCTCTATATTACACTTTTTTTGAGGCAAGGTAACAAAAAATAGAAATTCTGAAATTTCATCTCCATTTGCCAATTACTCTTGTGGAACACCCAAAGGGTTAACAAAGTTTGTAAAATCTGTTTTGAATACCTTGAGGGTCGTAGTTTCTTAGATGGAGTCACTTTTATGGAGTTTCTACTCTAGGGGTACATCAGGGGGGCTTCAAATAGGACAGAGTGTCAAAAAACCAGTCCAGCAAAATCCGCCCTCCAAAAACAATATGGCGTTCCTTTCCTTCTGTGCCCTGCCGTTTGGCCATAGAGCAGTTTACGAAACACATATGGGGTGTTTCTGCAAACTACAGAAACAGGGCAATACATTTTGAGTATTGTTTGGCTGTTAACCCTTGCTTTGTTACTGGAAATATGGATTAAAATGGAAAATTTGAAAAACAAAATAGCTTTTTTGGGACCGTTTTTTTTTGTTATTTACATCGTTGATCTGACAGGTTAGATCGTGTGCTATTTCTATAGAGAACGTTGTTACGGATGCGACAATACAAAATATGACTACTTTTTGTGAATTTTTGTTTCAGTTTTTCATAATAAAGCATTTTTGAAAAAAAATTTTTTTTTTTGGTGTCTCCACATCCTGAAAGCCATATTTTTAATTTTTTTGGGCAATAGTCTTATGTAGGGGCTCATTTTTTGCGGGATGAGATGGCAGTTTGATTGGCACTATCTTGGGGTGCATATGACATTTTCGTCGCTTGATATTACACTTATTGTGATGTAAGGTGACAAAAATAGCTTTTGACACTGTATTCATATATATTTTTTTGCTTTGTTCACCTGAGGGGTTAGTTCATGTGTTATTTTTATAGAGCAGGTTGTTACGGATGCGGCGATACCTAATATGTATACTTTTTATTTATTTATTTAAGATTTACACAATAATATCATTTTTGAAACATAGTCTGAGAGCCATATTTTTTTATTTTTTTAGGCTATTGTCCTATGTAGGGTATCATTCTTTGTGGGATAAGATGGCGGGTTGATTGGCACTATTTTGGGGTGCATATACATTTTTTATCGCTTGCTATTATACTTTTTGTGATGAGATGACAATGTTTTTGACATTGTTTTTATTTAATTTTTTTTTATGGTATTTCCCTGAAGGGTTAGATCATGGGATATTTTTATAGAGCAGGTTTTTATGGACGTTGCGATACCTAATATGTGTACATTTTTATAATTTATTTTACTTTAACTTTAACTTTTATTCAGTGATATGTGTTTTGTTTTGTTTTTTCACTTTTTTTACATACTTTTTTTTTACCCAGACCCACTTGGTTCTTGAAGATCCAGTGGGTCTAATGTCCATATAATACAGTACAGTACACAATATAGTGTACTGTACTGTATTTTTTACTTTAGACTTAGTCTGATCAGACTTCTGCAATGTGCTGACACTCTGCTGAAACCACTCGGCCACTAGGGAAGATTAGAGAGGAGGTGGGCGGGATCGTGACCCCGCCTGCCGCACCGCCCACCTTCCGCACAGCCCGCCTTTGTAGTCACGTTTGTAGTCACGCATCTTTCGATCATTAACAGATGTTTTTAACAAATTTGGTTCCCTGTCAGCAATGCACAGCAGGGGTTTTTCACTGGCAAAACGGGGTTCATATCACCTACCAATGGAACAGACTATTTTTAAAAATGTAGGCCCCTGGCACCCAGGCAGGAGGGGTTTATTCACAGCAAGACAAGGTTCATGTCACCCACCAATGAAACAGACGATTTTTAAAAATGTAGGCCCCTGGCACTCAGGTAGAGGAGGGGTTTATTGATGGCAAAACAGGGTTTATGTCACCCACCAATGGAACAGATGATTTTAAAAAATGTAGGCCCCTGGCATCCAGGCAGAGCAGGGGTTTTTCACTGGCAAAACTGGATTGATGTCACCCACCAATGGAACAGACGATTTTTAAAAATGTAGGCCCCTGGCACTCAGGCAGAGGAGGGGTTAATTCACGGCAAAACGGGGTTCATGTCACCAACCAATGGAACAGGCAATTTTTGAAATGTAGGCCCCTGGCACCCAGGCAGAGTAGGGGTTAATTCACGGCAAAACGGGGTTCATGTCACCCACCAATGGAACAGGCGATTTTTAGAAATGTAAGCCCCTGGCATCCAGGCAGAGCAGGGGTTTTTCACTGGCAAAACTGGGTTGATGTCACCCACCAATGGAACAGACGATTTTTAAAAATGTAGGTCCCTGACATCCAGGCAGAGGAGGGGTTAATTAACGGCAAAACGGGGTTCATGTCACCAACCAATGGAACAGGCAATTTTTAGAAATGTAGGCCCCTTGCACCCAGGCAGAGGAGGGGTTAATTCATGGCAAAACGGGGTTCATGTCACCCACCAATGGAACAGATGATTTTTAAAAATGTAGGCCCCTGGCACCCAGGCAGAGGAGAGGTTTATTCACAGCAAAACGTGGTTAATGTCACCCACCAATGGAACAGGCGATTTTTAGAAATGTAGGCCCCTGGCATCCAGGCAGAGCAGGGGTTTTTCACTGGCAAAACTGGGTTGATGTCACCCACCAATGGAACAGACGATTTTTAAAAATGTAGGCCCCTGGCACTCAGGCAGAGGAGGGGTTAATTCATGGCAACACAGGGTTAATGTCACCCACCAATGAAACAGACGATTTTTAAAAATGTAGGCCCCTGGCACCCAGACAGAGGAGGGGTTCATTCATGGAAAACGGGGTTCATATCACCCACCAATGGAAAAGGCGATTTTTAGAAATGTAGGTCCCTGGCACCCCGGCAGAGGATGGGTTAATTCACTGCAAAACAGAGTTAATGTCACCCACCAATGGAACAAACGATTTTTAAAAATGTAGGCCCCTGGCACCCAGGGTTACTTGACAGGGTTACTTGTCGCCTACTCACACCTGAGGAAGATGTTTCACTTGGACCTGTAGTTGTCTCTGAATGGCCACGCCCTCTCCCAGCAACAGGAGCTCCACCAACCCCTTCACGACAATGCCCACGTCCCTTATTTGATGTTCTCCTCATTATTTGCGTTCACCCACCAAACTAACAGATGGTTTATCTCCGGTGTCACTTTAACTGCCAATAGTCAACAATTAAGTTCACTAACAGTAAGGCAGTGCCTGTGTCATAAACAGAATAAATTTCTTTAGGTCACACAATAGTGTAACGGAGCAATTTAATACAATTACTTCACTATCACCAAAAATTTTATTTTTCAAACCAACAATGTAAAAGCAGAAGTTAACTTTGACTGTCAGAAATGCAGTGTACACCACTAATGTGCTATCTACCACAAAACCTGAAAGATTCTTTTCAAAATATAAAATTCTGACTGTCTGCAGCTATCACTAGTAAAATGAGTAAGCTGTTCTTCCACTGTCCCTTTTTCATCAGCATGAGTGTCTGCTGTAAGATAAATATCAGTGGGATGACATTGTTTATGCCGCAGTTGTCCCTACTGACAAATTTTGTGGCCTCTTCAAGGGGCTTCAAACACGACAGGTGTCTCTGATAAGCTGCCACTGCCTGACCCTAAAACTACACATCTCACTTTTGTGGTGGGCTCGTACAGACTCTCTAGCATCTGCAAGGTGAAATTCCAGCAAGTTGGAATGTAGCAGATTAAGCGATGTAGCAGTAGACCGTTCTGTCACTGCAATTCTAAGGGGGTGTTCCTTGCCACATAAAGTGGATGAAATGCGAGGACAGTCTCCTGGGCATAGCCAGCACCCTCTGCAAGCCAGTGTACAGATGTATATGTAACCCTGTGAAGTGACACAGGCTGCATTATCTGAAATGCCCAGTAGATGGCAGATGGACTCAGTATGCTGTTAATAAAACATTGAGCATTGATCACATGACCTGCTGAAATCAGTCACATGGATTGTGGCATCATCGCAGGTCCTGTTAGGATACTTCCAGCACAGCTCTGAGGAAGGAGGTCCTGGAAGATCTTCTAGAAGTTATGACATGCTCAGCCAGAGAGAGGACATGTGTCTAGTTGTGAGAGACTGCAGCCCAGAGATAGAACCTTGCTGAGAGAACTTGCTTCACCCAAGATCACACCTGCTGAGAGAGGGACCTGCTGGCAAAGACAAGCATTGAGTCCAGACGTCTGGTGAATCCAGTAAGAGGAGACTGCTGCTGACTGACCTGGTTAATTGTGTTGTGAGGGTAAGTCAAACCTCTCCCTGTACCACCACAGGGCACCTGTCTCCTCACTCACAGTAAAGACTCTGAGGTCCAGTGACGGACATTACACAGCTTAGGCTGCTTCAGTGACCCTGCGAAGCAGGACTTATAAGGGCCCAACTCTTCTATGTGCACCAACGGCCACTAGGGCGAAGATAAGGGGGTGGGATGCAGGTGTGCTGGTGGGTGGGTGAGGAAAAATCCACATTGCATTGTTATCTGTGTTACTCTATTGTATTTTCCTATGTATGTTGGTTAATTTGCTACGTACTATATAAAGCTAATTCCAGTTAGGCTGTGTCAGTCTCATTGCACCAAGTATGTTCCCAGTGGGACCCCACATCCCTACCCCGGATGCTCCACTGGGTGGAGGCACTGCCGCAGACATGTACCCCAGCTCCCAGATAGCGGAGGCTCAGGATCCGCCTGTCAGGCATAGTGAGTTAACTAGGTTTAGGGACCCCAAAGACACTAGGGGGCATCCTCAAACCCCCGTTACATATGGAGGCACTGCTGAGATTCATTGGGGTACAACCAATGAGAATAGGTTAAATCCTCAGGCCACTCCCTCCTTTGCAAAAGAGTGGGCCCAGCAAAGAAAGGTACCATTACAGCAAGCTGTGATGTTATGCAAAGTCCCATCCTGCTGTGAGATGAATCACGTCATCTTGTGTATAGAAATTCGACTGGGAATAGAAATGGCGACCGTCAGGGATATCCTGCAGGATTCTGAAGGCCAAACTTACATGTTAATATATTGTCATACGGACTTGGGAGACCATGAGATGCCTACCAACATTCATTTATATGGAGCCCCGGCTGAAGGATGCTCCTTAGTGTACGCTCTCCTTGATAAGAAAGAAAGGGTCTCACTGCAACAACCCTTTAAATTAGAACAGAGAGATTATGTCACAGAAAATTATTCTAAGCTCCTGACTCCCATCTCCGGAAAGGCCGGAGCCATTCCTAAACAAGCTGCCCATCCTCCTAGAGGACAGGGGATGATTACTCCTAAAGCAGAATCTCATCCATCTACAGCATTACTGAAACCAGACAACCCTGAAGTACGCACCCTGCCTACAGGAGGTAGTGATGTATCGGACATACTACAGAAACTCTCAGAAGCCATAGTGACGGCAAACCACACCCATAGTTACCGCAAACTAAAGGTGTTTTCTAGGAATCAGCCTGTTCCTTCAGGAGAAGAGCCTTTTGAGGCCTGGAAGGATAATGCTATGCAGTTGTTGGAGGAATGGTCTTGTACGGATACCATAAAGAAACAGCGGTTGGTGGAGAGTCTTCGTTTTCCTGCTACAGACATGATAAGACTGTACAAGGGAGTAAATGGGCAAGCTACTGTGCACGACTATCTACAAGTTTTACAGGATGCCTATGGGAAATCAGAAGATTTGGATGATCTGTTGGTTATGTTCCTAGCCACTAAGCAGAAGGAGCATGAAAAAGCCACTGACTATATCAACCGGTTACAGCTATCGCTTGGAAAGTTATTCCATAAAGGTGCAGTCGCTGCCTCTGAGTTGGATGCTCGGCTATCTAAGCAAATTCAGAGAGGTGGTTTAACCAATAATCCAGTTATGATTCTACTGAGAGCCAAGTTGGATGATAAAGTTCTGCCTTATTCCACATTAATAAATACAGCCAGGAGATTGGAAGACCAGACGTGTCCACCCCTACAGAAGGAGAAAGAGGATACAGAACTGTCAGCTCTTAGGAAGAAGGTGGCTGAATTGGAGCTCTTATGCAAATCACCACCAGAGAGAGCAGATCCTCCCCCTGGAAGTGGGGGGCAACACAGGAAGACTCAAAAAAAACTGTTTCCTGAGGATTCACCCCGCCGAGGGGACTGCTTTAAAGGGAACCTGTCACCAGGAAATTCACTGATAAACCAGGCATGCTGCCTTGTAGGGCTCACTCTGCTGAATATAATGATACCTTTTACTTGATGATCTGGTGCTTTATTGTGGAGAAATAGTACTTTTAATCCATATGCTAATGAGCTGATTTGAGTCCAGTAGTTGATATGAGTCCAGCGTTTTTTCTATTTAGAGCTGTAGCCCCTCCCCTATTTACTTCTTCAGTTGTAAAAGAGGCGTGGTTTATTACATCATTCATTCATTTTAATAACTGGAGGGAAAATGAATAACAGGGAATGCTTAGGTAAAAAAGGGGAGGAATATATTATTGAAGTTAGTAATTATAATAAGGGCTAGTTTATTCATGGGGTGATAAACACATGATGGCTGATAAGGGACATGTCACCGTGGGTATGGCAGTTAGGCTTTAAAGTGAAAGGCAGCAAGGCTTGTATTGGCTATAATGCAGGTCATTTTTTTAAACCACGCCCCTTTTACAACTGAAGAAGTGAATAGGGGAGGGGCTACAGCTCTGAATAGAAAAAATGCTGGACTCATATCAACTACTGGACTCATATCAGCTCATTAGCATATGGATTAAAAGTAATATTTCTCCACAGTAAAGCAACAGATCACCAAGTGAAAGGTATCATTATATTCAGCAGGGTGAGCCCTACAAGGCGGCATGCCTGGTTTATCAGTGAATTTCCTGGTGACAGGTTCTCTTTAAATGTGGAAAGTCAGGGCATTTTCACCGGGAGTGCCCTGCGAATTCCATGGAGGTGGATGTGGAGGTGCTGGCAACCGAGCTCGAGGAGACTCAAATGACCAGGTCTTACAAGCGAAGGAAGACCCGGCCTACATATAGTTTATCGGTAGGGGCCAAGATTGGGCCTAAATCTTTGATACACGTGCAAGTAGAAGGAATTCATGCTTCAGCATTGCTAGATACAGGTTCTCAAGTCACCATTATCTACAGAGACTTCTATGAACGTCATTTGAAACACATTCCTATGGAACCTGCAGGAGAGTTTCAGCTATGGGGCGTTGGGTCTCAAGCTCAACCTGTGGAGGGATGCATAAAAGTGACCATAACTATTCCCCAGTTAAACACCGGGATGATATGTCCTATGGAGCTGGAAGCTTTGATATGCCCTGCAACCAAGAAAGTGTGTGCCCCAATAATATTGGGTACTAATGCAAAGATGGTACAGGATGTATTCAAGGCCTATCTGACAGAAGTGGGAGATGTCTCCTTAGACCGACTGATGGAGGTCAGCCCTGTCCTAGGAAAAGAGTGTAGACGACTAGCCCTTGAAACAAAACCAGGGTCGTGCCACTATTCAGGAACAGAACCTGCATTTGTGAAGCCTGGTGAGACCAAAACCTTACGAGCCATAGCCTCAATGCACCATGAAATGTTGGGGGAACTGGACAATACCTTATTGAGTCTCTGCCTGAAGAGGATCAGAAGAAGGGTGGACTCTCATACCTGAGGTAAAAGATTGGCGGAAAAGGTGGTGTCGGAGCTTTCCTGTGATGGTACAGAATTTAACCCCTCAGAAATCCGGATTGATCGTCATCAGAAGATTGGTGTGATACACCTTTTAGATCAAGTTTCGTCCATCATGTCTGTGAGTGCAGAGCAGAAGGATCATGTGAAAGCACCTTTAGATTTTGATCTAGAAGATTCTCCTCTACCACAGGAGTGGAAAGACAGCCTTCGTTCAAAACTGGCCACCCGAGAGGGAGTGTTCTCCAGAGCAGAGATGGACGTGGGGTGTTCTAAGAGTGCCACCCATGCTATAAGACTTGCTGATCCTACTCCTTTCAGAGAAAGGTCAAGAAGAATACCCCCTCGAGATGTGGAAGATGTCCGGGACGTACTCCAGCAGATGGAAGGAGCAGGCATCATCACAGAGTCCCGGAGCCCCTATGCCTCACCTATTGTGGTAGTGAGAAAAAGAATGGTTCAGTTCGGCTATGTGTGGACTACCGTACTCTGAACAAGAGGACTGTGCCAGATCAGTACACTTTGCCCCGGATAGAGGATCTTCTGAACGCCCTATCTGGCAGCCAGTGGTTCAGTGTGCTTGACTTGAGGTCTGGATATTATCAGGTACCCATGAAGAAGGAGGATCAGGAAAAGACAGCTTTCATCTGCCCTTTGGGGTTCTTCCAGTTTACCAGAATGCCACAGGGAGTCACAGGAGCTCCTGCTACTTTTCAGAGGCTGATGGAGAAAACTGTGGGGATATGAATCCCAAAGAGTGTCTAGTGTATCTAGATGACCTAATTGTTTTCGGGAAGACACCAGAGGAGCATGAACAAAGATTGCTAAAGGTGTTGGATCGACTTCAAGCTGAAGGCCTGAAGCTATCAGTGGACAAATGCCGATTTGCCCAGAACTCTGTCACTTATGTGGGGCACATAGTCTCCGCTGAAGGAGTAGCCACAGATCCTGCTAAAATTGAAGCAGTGTTGAATTGGCCAAGACCAAATAACATCAGTGAGTTGCGGTCCTTTCTCGGATTCTGTGGTTACTACCGAAGGTTCGTGAAAGACTACTCAAAGATTGCTCGAGAGTTACATGACCTACTGAAGATTACCTCTGACGTAAAGGGTGCTAAGGCACCATATCCTAAAGACCCCTTTGGAGAGAAATGGACTTCAGGATGTGAAGATGCCTTTCTGACATTGAAGAAGAGACTTACAGAAGCTCCTGTCTTAGCCTATGCAGACCCTGAGAAACCATATATCCTCCATGTGGATGCCAGTATGGAAGGCCTAGGGGGTGTACTGCACCAAAGTTATCCAGAAGGATTGAGGCCGGTGGCTTACATAAGTAGAAGTCTTACAGGTGCAGAGAAGAACTATCCAGTCCATAAATTGGAATTTCTGGCACTCAAGTGGGCCATCGTGGATAAGCTGCATGACTATTTGTATGGAGCAACATTCGAAGTAAGGACTGACAACAATCCACTTACCTACATCCAGACTACAGCTAAGCTGGATGCCACAGGACATAGGTGGTTGGCTGCCTTGTCAAGCTACAGTTTCAGCCTGAAGTACAAGCCTGGGCCCAAGAATGTCAGCGCAGATGCCCTGTCCCGCAGACCTAGACTCCCTCCTCACCAAGAAGAAGAGGAGTGGGAAGAGATCCCTGGGCCGGGGGTAGGAGCCTTTGTCAGATGTATGTGGTGGCCGAGAGTCAAGAAGAATTTGCCGAGCTAAGAGGGATAGACTCCATTAGCCACTCTCCAGAAGCCGTGCCTGAGGTGTTCCATGCTCCAGTCATGCTTCAACAGTGGTCCAGTATAACCACAGAAGACAAGAAGAAGGCTCAAGCGCAGGACTGGTATATTGGGATAGTTATCAGAGCAATAAAGACTAAGAATCCTAAATTGCTGACTTCTCTACCTGTGAGTCAAAGAGAATTATACCGAAGAGAATGGAGCCGACTACATCTCGAAGATGGAGTACTCTATAGGGTCGTGAAGTATCATGATCACCCTGACAGAAAACAATTGGTACTACCGCACAGATACCGTGGCATGGTCCTGAGAGCTCTCCACGATCAACATGGGCATCTCGGGGTGGACAAGACCTATGGCCTAGTACAAGATCGGTTCTATTGGCCTCGCATGAGGGAACATGTCGAGCAACATGTAAAGACATGCAGGAGGTGTATCCAGAGGAAGACCCTGCCTGTGAGAGCTGCCCCTATGGGTCATCTGAAAAGTACGGGACCCATGGATCTTGTGTGCATGGACTATCTCTGCATTGAGAGCGATACAGCAGGAATTGGAAATGTGCTGGTGGTAACGGACCATTTCACCAGATATGCTCAAGCCTTCCCCACTAAAGATCAAAAGGCTGTGACTGTAGCCAAAGTCCTTTGGCAGAAGTATTTTATTCACTATGGACTACCCAATCGGATACACTCTGATCAAGGTAGAGACTTTGAGAGTAAGTTGATCAAGGAGCTGTTGGACATGTTGCAGGTGCAGAAGTCCAGAACCACACCTTATCATCCGGAGGGTGATGCACAGCCAGAACGGTTCAATAGGACCCTTCTAGATATGCTAGGGACTCTCAAGCAAGTCGAGAAGCGGTCTTGGAGTAAACATGTGGAAGCCATGGTCCACGCATACAACTGTACAAGGCATGAATCTACAGGGTTCTCACCCTATTTCCTAATGTTCGGGAGAGAAGCTCGATTGCCGATAGATGTCCGTTTGGGAGTGTCTCCTGATGGAACAGATTCAACTTCACACTTTCAATATGTGAGGAACCTCAAACAAAACCTTCATCGGGCCTATGAGTTGGCCACCCAAGCTGCAGCGAAAATGGAAGAACGGAACAAAAGAAGGTATGATTCTAAGGTGAGATATCGGGAGATTCAAGCAGGGGATAAAGTTCTTCTCCGGAATTTAGGTGTGCCTGGAAAACACAAACTGGCTGACAGATGGAAAGATGCCCTGTTTGAGGTTGTGTCCAAACTTGAAGGACTGCCAGTGTACAACATTAGGGGCCCGGAGGGCCGAATAAAGGCTTGGCATAGAAACCATCTGCTTCCAGTTGTGTATGCTGATGAAGAGGAAGAGAGTAGTGAAGAACTGGAGGAAAACCCAGCAGAGAGTCCTGGAAATGGGCCAGAGGAGACCCCGGGAACTCCCAGTGCAGAGGATCAGTGGTGGTCATCACCCGCAGAAGAAACACAGCAATTACCTCCTTTAACTCCTGTGGGTTCACAAAGTCCCGGAACCTCTCCTGGGTCACAAAGTTCTCCAAGGTTGAATCCAGAAAGTCCATGTTTTGTGCCTGGAACTTCCCTTAGAGACTCTACTTCGAGGGCAGGAGTCGAAGTTCCACAGTTGATGTCCCAAGATCCTCTCCCACAGCGAGAACTGAGACACAGCACCAGAGTGCGGCAACCCCTAGGGCCCTAGTTTATGATAATATAGGAGAGCCCAGTTATGCTCCGCTGACACAAGCAGCGTCTAAAATGGCCACTTTCCTACATGCACTAGCTGAAGTGGTAAATGTTAGTGACTCTTTACCCTAGATAACTAGCTAGCTAGGATGTTACTGTGCTAACTGTACTGTATGTATGCTAAACCTTTTTTTTTTTTGTTGAATTTTTGTTAGGCCCCTGGCTAGGACTTGCCAGTGGAAGGCAAGTATTTTCAAGGGGAGCATGTAACCCTGTGAAGTGACACAGGCTGCATTATCTGAAATGCCCAGTAGATGGCAGATGGACTCAGTATGCTGTTAATAAAACATTGAGCATTGATCACATGACCTGCTGAAATCAGTCACATGGATTGTGGCATCATCGCAGGTCCTGTTAGGATACTTCCAGCACAGCTCTGAGGAAGGAGGTCCTGGAAGATCTTCTAGAAGTTATGACATGCTCAGCCAGAGAGAGGACATGTGTCTAGTTGTGAGAGACTGCAGCCCAGAGATAGAACCTTGCTGAGAGAACTTGCTTCACCCAAGATCACACCTGCTGAGAGAGGGACCTGCTGGCAAAGACAAGCATTGAGTCCAGACGTCTGGTGAATCCAGTAAGAGGAGACTGCTGCTGACTGACCTGGTTAATTGTGTTGTGAGGGTAAGTCAAACCTCTCCCTGTATCACCACAGGGCACCTGTCTCCTCACTCACAGTAAAGACTCTGAGGTCCAGTGACGGACATTACACAGCTCAGGCTGCTTCAGTGACCCTGCGGAGCAGGACTTATAAGGGCCCCAACTCTTCTATGTGCACCAACGGCCACTAGGGCGAAGATAAGGGGTGGGATGCAGGTGTGCTGGTGGGTGGGTGAGGAAAATCCACATTGCATTGTTATCTGTGTTACTCTATTGTATTTTCCTATGTATGTTGGTTAATTTGCTACGTACTATATAAAGTTAATTCCAGTTAGGCTGTGTCAGTCTCATTGCACCAAGTATGTTCCCAGTGGGACCCCACATCCCTACCCCGGATGCTCCACTGGGTGGAGGCACTGCCGCAGACATGTACCCCAGCTCCCAGATAGCGGAGGCTCAGGATCCGCCTGTCAGGCATAGTGAGTTAACTAGGTTTAGGGACCCCAAAGACACTAGGGGGCATCCTCAAACCCCCGTTACATATACAAGCTAGATTTGACTCTTATAATACGTTACAGTGTTATCTCGTGACAAAAGCAACTGAAATCCATTGAAAATGTACTTATCTTTTTCTTGCCATTTTGTAAGCTGTGTAAGAAATCTCTGCTTTGCTAGCTTAGTTTTCTACAGTTTTCTCACCAATCGTCATGTCTGAAGACTTAGAAAATGTACTCCTTTACTGGCTTATTTCTTGGCGATTCGGATGGCAATCAGCTATGTTGGACAAAGAGCCGGGGAGAAAGAGGAGACGACAGTGGGTCCATCCGATTATTGCTCAGAGAGATCAGAAAGGTCAATTCCACACATTATTTAATGACCTGCGACAGGACCCCAATAAGTTCAAAGCTTACTGCCGTATGTCCATGGAGGCTTTTGACCATCTCCTGGTCTCTCTTCACCCTGACCTCAGTTTTCAGGACACAAGTATGTGGCGCTGCAATACTCCAGAGCAAAGGTTGATAGTCACCTTGAGGTAAGTTAATTTTTCATAATATAAATACTATATATAATACTTATTTATGAAAATGAATGTTAGAAATCTAATAATTCTTTTTTTTTCTTCTTTTAGATTCCTTGCTACTGGGAACTCATTCGCTTCTCTGCACTTTGAGTTTCTACTAGGAATCACTACAATCTCTGGGAATATCTGCCATACCTGTAAAGTGATATGGCAGCGTCTCAGAGAAGCGGTGATGCCCACCACCAAGGCGGAAGATTGGCTACGATCGCCGAGGGTTTTTACCAATCAGCGCAGTTTCCTAACTGCATTGGGGCACTGGACGGTATTCTTGTCATCCATACAGATGAATCCGGACAATGCCACCCTGGTGATACAGGCTTGTGTACTGCTACACAACTTCACCAGGATCCACGATGCCTCCACAGACGCAGATTTGGGCCTAAATATGACAACCCCTGTCAGTTTAGACCTGAGCCGGCCTGGACGCCCAGGAACAGCTGGACTAGCTGTTCGGGAAATCTATGCCGACTACTTCTGCAGCCCTGAGGGGGCATTGTCGTGGCAGTTGGATGCCATCCGTAGAAGACGCTGATTTCAGCTGGAATCTGGTTTAAATTTTTCTAAAATTATATTTTTCTTAGTTTAGTTAGATCCCCTGTTAGTTTAGATTAGGGACTCGCAAGAGAATGAGGAGCCTTGACGTTGGCTGAGGTATTTTATAAAATCCAAATTTTTGGTCTAAATACCTTCTAATACCTCGTTAATAATTAAGGCTGCATTCACACGAGCGTGATTTCCACGCGGGTGCAATGCGTGATGTGAAGGCATTGCACCCGCACTGAATCCTGACCCATTCATTTCTATGGGGCTGTGTACATGAGCGTTTTTTTTCACGCATCACTTCTGCAACGCGTGTAAATCGCAGCATGCTCTATCTTATGCGTTATAAACGCATCCGCAGCCCCATAGAAGTGAATGGGGCTGCGTGAAAAACGCATTGCATCCGCAAGCAAGTGCGGGTGCGATGCGTTTTTCACTGATGGTTGCTAGGAGATGTTGTTTGTAATCCTTCAGTTTTTTATCACGCGCGTGAAAAACGCATCAAAACGCATTGCACCCGCGCGGAAAAAACTGAACAACTGAACGCAATCGCAGGCAAAACTGAATGACTTTGCCTGTGAAATCGCACAGTTTTCACTGAACGCATCCGCAACGCATCCGGACCTAATCCGGACACGCTCGTGTGAACCCAGCCTTAGGCCCCTTTCACACGAGCGAGTTTTCTGCGCGAGTGCAATGCATGACGTGAACGCATAGCATCCGCACTGAATCCTGACCCATTTATTTCAATGGGTCTGTGTACATGAGCATTTTTTTTCACGCATCACTTGTGCGTTGCGTGAAAATCGCAGCATGTTCTATATTCTGCGTTTTTCACGCAGCCCTAGCCCCATAGAAGTGAATGGGGCTGCTTGAAAAATGCATTGCATCCGCAAGCAAGTGCGGGTGCGTTGCGTTTTTCACTGATGGTTGCTAGGAGATATTGTTTGTAAACCTTCAGTTTTTTATCACACGCGTGAAAAACGCATCAAAACGCATTGCACCCGCGCGGAAAAAACTGAACAACTGAACGCAATCGCAGGCAAATCTGAATGGCTTTGCCTGTGAAATCGCACAGTTTTCACTGAACGCATCCGCAACGCATCCGGACCTAATCCGGACACGCTTGTGTGAAAGAGGCCTAAGTCTTTAAAATTTACCCGCAATCCAAAAATAATTCACTTCTATCCTGACAAGGTAAGTATTGACCTTTAGTATTTTAATGCGAATGATGATTTTTATTGTTTTTAATCAGTTTTAGTAAGTGCATTTTCGTGTTTTAAACAATACAAGCCATCATGTACCATATCATTAAATGCTGGAAAAAAAAAATATTAAAAAAACTACACACCATGTTTTGATACCTTAGTGTACTTTCGCACTAGCGGTTTTGTTTTACGGCATAGAGTTCCGTCGTCGGGGCTCTATGCCGGAAAAATACTGATCAGGATTTTATCCCCATACATTCTGAATGGCGAGAAATCTGTTCAGGATGCATCAAGATGTTTTTACATTCAGTAACAAAATGTTTTTGGCCAGAGAAAAATCTGCAGCATGCTGCGGATTTTCTCTGGCCAAAAATCCAGAGGACTTGCTGTAACGCTAGATCTGGAATTCATGCCCATTGAAATGCATTAATCCGGATCCAGAATAAAGATAAACATAATTTCTGTGCATCGCCGGATCCAACTTTTAGCTTTGCGCAGCGGCTTTTCCGATCAGGGTCCCAGTGTAAGCAACAGCTCTGATTGGTTACCATGACAGCCAGGACGCTACAGAATTCCTGGCTGCCATGGTAAAATAGTCGGCAGCAGTATACTCACCTCCGCTGCAGCCGCCAGTGCTTCAAAAGTTTTGCGTTATGACGGATCCGGCGGGCATTTCCAGCAAAGGAAGAGCCTGCCGGATTCTCACAACGCAAGTGTGAAAGTGCTGATCCAATGCAGGAACACAGATCCTGCTCCCACCATTGTGAAATTAAAATATGATTAAAAAAACTTAGTCATTATATATCATTATAACAAATTTAAATTTAACATATCTGAACTTTTTTTTGGGATTAAAAGAATATATTAAAATCTTATACAAAATCTTTATAAATACATTTTAAAGATCAAATGACTCTCGGACATAAGATCATTGTGTCTGGACTACTGGTGGATCTGGTCTATTCAGAGATAAAGGAGTTTCAACATTTAAATGTTGATCTATCATACGTTGCATTAAGTGTACAACTTCTGTTGGATCCTGCCTCTTATAAAGATCATTTAACAGACAGAGAGATGAAAGGCAACGTGTTCGCCGTTCTTCAGGCACGCTACCCAGACTAGCTCCAAGACTTCTTATTGTCCTCTCCTCTATAGTATCCGACTGATTCTGGTTTAGAAATTGGATGACCCGTGAATCAATCAGGCTCCGAACACCTAAACCAGAATCAGCCGGAGGTCTGCGACGTCGAACTGGAGTGGAAAATACATTAGCCGAAATTCCTGGCGATGGAATCGTTTCACTTTGGGGTTTTTCCTTAGTTCTTCCTTCAGGCTGCACCTGTGAGGCCTCTTGTGATGGATTCCCAGATTCCAGCATGGTGTTGGATTCTGAGGACAGGTTGTCGACAGTGCTATGAGAAAAAAAAAATTTACATTTAAATCCAAAAATACAATAAAACTAGAAAAAAATCTTTCAATTGTATAAACACATATTGATGGCAATCTTTAAAGTGGTTATCCCTTTATAGACAATGGGGGCATTTCGCTAGCATATGCCCCCATTGTCTTATAGGTGCGGATCCCACAACAGGGACCTGCAACTACAATGAGAACGGTGCCCCGAAAGTGAAGGAGGGCGCACCACGCATGCACAGCGACCCTCCATTCATTTCTATGGCCACCAAATGCAGTAAAATTACAACTCTTAGCATTCTTCGTAGCTTAGAGTAATTTGACAATTGCGTTGTGTGGATTCGGCAGGACTTCCGTCGTTGGAAATGCCTGCTGGATCCGTCATAACGCAAGTCAAATTCGAAAGAATTTAAAGACTGATCAGGATCCTGATCAGTCTTCAAAATGCTTTTTGGTTACCATGGCAGCTAGGACGCTACAGTCCTGGCTGCCATGGTAACTAGTCAGCAGCAGTGTACGTACTTGCGCTGCGGCCACCGGGTGCTCCTTCTTGATGTTACAGGTCTGTGCGGCGCATAGATCTATGCGCCGCACGGACCTGTGACGTCAAGAAGGATCGCCTGGCTGCTACAGCGCAGGTAAGTACACTGCTGCCGATACTTACCATGGCGGCGTTACAGCAAGTCTTCCAGATTTTTGGAAGGAGGAAAAACTGCAGCTTTCTGAAGATTTTTCTCAGGGCAAATAACGTTTGTGTACTGTACAGATTACATCCTGATGCATCCTGAACGGATTTCTCTCCATTCTGAATGCATGGGGATAATCCTGATCAGTATTTTTCTGACATAGAGCCCAGACGACGGATCTCTATGCCGGACAACAAAAACGCTAGTGTGAAAGTAATGAGTAATATAAATAAACAAAAAAATCTTACCTCCTTAATTCCATGATGGGTTTGAGGAATTGTAGTTATCTTGTGTATATATATGGCTTCTTTTTTAGTCCGCCATCGCCACTTCGTAATTTTAAATTTAGTTCGTGACGATATTGATCTCGGCAGGAATTCCAGCGTTTTTTCAGATCTTTAACTGCAAAATATAAAAAAAATGTTAATAAATTATTAATTTAATAAAATGCACAAATTTTATAGGAGACTAACACAATTTTATTAAATGATGAAGGTAGGAACGGGGCGGCACTCACCAGTGGAGTTTAAAAATTCCCTTTTATTGAAAAGGTCAGCGTGCAGGAAATGTCGGGCAGGACGCCACAAATTTCATGCAGTGAGTAAAGCGACGGCCGTTTCGCGCTGAATGCGCTTCCTCGGGCTGCTACGTCACAAGCGCGCATGCGCTTGCCTTCTTAAGCCGTGCGCTCCCTCACCAGCTGAAAAATCAGTGACGGTGCCACGGCATTACTAGAAGATTTAAAAACATAGCAAGGTACAAATAGAATACAAAACATAAACAGTAAGTCTTCCTTAATAATGTGACATCCGAGCATCTTAGGAGACAATGTTTGAAACAAAAATACATCATGGCAGAGTGTAACAGTGCGTGGTAGGCAAAGCGCATGCCCATATGCTACAATTCACACTAAACGGGTCATGCAAGACCACAGAGTGTCAAGGCAACAGGAGCGCGTTCACGCAGGCACATAAAAGCTGGGAGGGTGATGTAACCGCACAATATGTCAGGTTAAGAGCGGGAGGTACAGCGCACATAATGGGACAACCACCCATACTCCGTCAACTAAATGAACATACCTAGATCAGTGTGGTCATTTAGCCCTAGCCCTTCCGCTGCCCGGGTGCGGAGTATCCATCTCGCTTCTCGTTGGAGGAGAAGAAGGTGCCTATCGCCCCCCTGTAATGGAGGTTGCACTATCTCCAACCCCGAGAAGGAGAGGGAACTAATGTCACCACCGTGTGCCAAATTCACATGTTCTATCACCCTAGGGCAGCCTTTTCCTGAGGTTACGGAGTTGATGTGTTCGCGGACTCGTTCATATAGGCACCTAATACAATTTTAGACCAGGGTTGCTATGCAACCTCTGGCTAAAATGCATTGCATACAGGGATTAATCTAAGAATGCTTTGCATAAAGACTAGGCCTTGCACTTTAAATTTTAGACCAGGGTTGCTATGCAACCTCTGGCTAAAATGCATTGCTTACAGGGATTAATCTAAGTATGCTTTGCATAAAAACTAGGCCTTGCACTCTAAATTTTAGACCAGGGTTGCTATGCAACCTCTGGCTATAATGCATTGCATATGCTATGCAAAAGGGCTTATGCACATGACCGTATGCCCTCCGAGACATATGGTGCATGAGCAGGCCATATGTAACACAGCAGCATATATCGTGCACACAGGAGCGCACATCATCATACATTACTATGATGCTGTGTGCATGGGGCCACCTGCCAGACTATTGTCCTGCGCCCATATGATCATATATAAGTGCAGGACAGTAGACCCGCAGGCAGCCCCATGCACACAGCATCACGTACACTATACTGCTCCAGGACAGATAGAAAAGTAAAATCATACATTACATATTTTAATATATATACTCACTAATCTTTTCACGTTTGGCAAGGTTTCCAGACTCCCATTCGGACGTCACCAATTCTTGCGCAATCTCCTCCCAACACTGGTCCTTGAGAGCGCGGTTCTGGAAATCCTCTTTTCGGGTATCCCACAATGAGGGCTTTTCTTGGATCATAATGATAAGTTTTTCAACTTCAAATGCCATCTTGATCCAGCTCTGTGCTTTTCTCAAAACAGAAAGCACATGGCACAGAGGGCTGGGTTTAATTTTTGTTTTTTGTTTCCTGTAAACGGATCCGCAAAATCGGATGACATTCGGATGCTAAGGGTGGGTTCACACTAGCGTTATGCATTCCGTTATGGCCTTCTGTTATAACGTGGTTATAACGGAACATAACGGAATCCATAAGATGGAAGGACGGATCCGTTTTGCTGCCCATAGACTTCAATTATGACAAAATGCAAAACGGAAGCATTTAAAAGGCATTCCGTTTGCTTTCTGTCATAATACAAGTCTATATGAAAGCATAACGGATCCGTCTGGTTCACGTTATGCAAGACGGAAAACAAAGTCATGTGGACAACGGAAAGGAAAGTTGGACAGAAAGTAGGACAAGGTGTTTCCTTTTTCAGGATCCGTATGCAAGGATCCTGAGGAATGGAATGGAGTCACGGATGCGGACAGCACCATGAGTGCTATCCGCATTTTTGCGGAGGCCATAGCAATGAATGGATCCGATTAAACGTTCCGATTTTTTCGGAACTGAATCGGATTGCAAAAAATCGGACGTGTGAATGGACCCTAAAGGTAACGTGTCATTTGTCCCACACTGTGTTCGGCGCAATAACAAAACCCAAAAAGCAATGGCAGAGTTGACGCCTTTTCTTTATCATGGTTTCCAAAAAGGTAAATAAAAAGTGATTAAAAGTATCCCTAAAAAAGAACTAATGATAAAGCTCAGTTGAAAGAAAAATAAAATATATGGCTGTCGAAAATGGCTGTACTAGTCTCCAGAGGCTGATCAGTAGCAACATGATGCCCGTAAACCATTACACCAAAATCTGCCCTCCAATAACCATATGGCGCTCCTTCTATTCTGATCCCTGCTGTGTGCCCAAACAGCAATTTACGACCACAAATGGGGTGTTGCGGTATTCAGAGGCAAATGTAAATTTGGGGTGCTTTTTCTCCTGTTAACCCCATAGTTTACAAAATAGGGTCACTTTTTGGGGTTTTCTACTGTAGGGATAACTTAGTGTGCCTTCAAATGTGACATGGTACCCAAATGCTCCTTTCCTTCTGGGCCCTGCCATGTGCCCATACAGCAGTTTATGACCACATTTGGGATGTTTTTGTAAACCGCAGGATCGGGGTAATAAATATTGAGGTTTGTTATGTTGTTAACCCTTGCTGCCTTACAGGAAAAGTGAATTAAAAAGTAAAACCTGCACAAAAAGTGAAATGTTAAAATTTCACCTCCATGTTTGTATAATTCTTGTGAAACATATAAAGGTTTAACAATGTTTGTAAAATCATTTTTGAATAACTTGAGGGGTGTAGTCATTTGTGGGTGATTTCTACTATGTAAGACCCACAAAGTGACTTCAAAACTCAATTGATCCTTAAAAAAGGGGATTTTGTGAAAAATTGCTTCTACAATTCTAAGCCTTTTAACATCCCAAAAAATAAAATGACATTTACAAAATCATGCAAAGAGAAAGTTGACGTATGTTGAATGTTAATTAATAAGTATTTTATGAGGTATCACTCTCAGTCTTAGGGCTCATGCAGGACGGATCCGCACATGACTGTATGTATTTGCGGTCCACAAAAAATACGGATGACGGCTGGCCCCTAATTGAACTGTTCTATTCTTGTCCATAATGCAGACAATAATAGGACATACGGAAATGTAATACAAACGGAGTAACTTCAGTTTTTTTTGCGGACCTATTGAAATGAATAGTTCTGCATACGGTCCGCAAAAAAAAACGGAATGGACACTGAAAGAAAATACTGTGTGCATGAGCCCTTAAAAGCTGAGAAATTCAAATTTAGAAAATAGCTAATTTTTCAAAATTTTCCATAAATTTTAGATTTTTTTTAAAAATAAATAAAGGCAAAACATAGACTCACGTTTTCCTTTACCATAAAGAACAATGTGTCACGAAAAAACAATCTCAAAATGCCTCGGATAAGTAACAGCATTCCAAAGTTATTACCACATAAAGTGACATGTCAGATTTGCAAAAATAGGCTCTGTCTGGAAGGTGAAAAATGGCTGTGTCCTGAAGGGGTTAAAAAAGTTCAGCTTTCTTTTAGAATGGGGAGGTTGGAAACTTTTCACCTGGACCAGTTGAGAGAGAAGCCATTGATCTAAATTGAGTGATAACAAGTACAGTGTGGTGTAGTTAGGATGTTTTTGCCTAGATTATTCAGTTGATTAGTAGTATAGGTTAATTGATTGTCCTCCTTGTACCTTGGAGTGATACAACCCACTCCTTTGACCGGTCAATATTACATGAGTCAGTCCAACTTTCAAAATATCAGTATGGTGAACACAGACATAAGCATTAGAATCTGATTTCGAGGGCTCTGTTCACACTCGCATTATTTTTTCCATTCCAAATTAGACAAGAAAAGCTTGGCTCTTGGTGCACAGTTGCTTCACTCCTGTGTAATGCTGCAGGATTACCTCCAAGCCAACAGAGGGAGCTGTGTGATATGTATAGAGCAATATGTTCTGACCCTGGTCACAAGAGAATTGGAAAAATTCAGGGGGCGACCAATTATATCGGGTGTGGACTCACTTACCCAGAATAGTGGGACCTACGTAGACCGGGTTTTATGTAGATTTGTAACATGCCTCCCTCATACACGCGTGATTCAATGGACTTTTTACGGAAGATTGACACTGACCATTGATCCGTCGTGCTGGCTAGCCAGCATTGACGTTGAGTCTCTATACAGTAACATCCCGCATGATAAGGGCTTAATAGCGACATCTTATTTCCTGAAAACAAAGGGAACTCAGTTCTCCTCACATAATGAGTTTGTGCTCTCCCAGCTTCGTTTCATATTGATCCACAATGTTTTCATCTTTAACTCCCGGTCCTACCACCAGCTCAGGGGGACGGCGAAGGGGAAACCATGCACCCTGTCGTACGCCAACCTCTTCCTGGGCTGGTGGGAGGACATGGTCGTGTTTCCAGATCACGAGTCCTGGTGGTGCGATAAGATTTTTTATTGGACCAGGTACATTGACGATGTATTCGTCATCTGGAGTGGCACAAAAGAGGAATTTGGTAGATTTGTAAATAATCTCAATGATAACTTGGTGGGTCTAAAATTCACATATGAGATAGAGGAACAACAAATTACCTTTCTTCATGTGAAGGTGAGGAAGCAGGGAGAGAGAATCAGCACCACTCTGTACAGAAAAGAAACGGCAACAAACTCATTATTGCACTGGGATAGCTTTCACCCCTACACACAGAAAAAAAGTATTCCTAAGAGCCAATACTTACGTGTTCGATGCAACTGTTCAACAATGGAAGAATATGTAAGGGAGGCAAGAAAATTGCAGAAGAGGTTCATAAATCGGGGATACCCGAAAAAAATCCTAGGGGAGGCGTATAGACCGAGGCAGCCTCTCTAGACCGGACTCAGTTACTGGTACCTAAAACACAGGAAAAAAGGACATTAGAAATCAGGTTGATTTCTACATTTGACGCCGGCCATCAAGAGGTCAGGGAGGTCCTGAACAAATACTGGTGTATCCTAGGCTTGGACCCAGACTTGGAGAAGGTAATCAGAAACTATCCCAGCATTACATATCGAAAGGGGAGGAGTCTTCGGGACCGCCTAGTGCGGAGTCTTTACATCCCCCCAAAGAGAGCAGGTACTTGGCTCGACCGCCGACCCCAAGGCATGTTCAAGTGCGGGAGGTGTAAAGCGTGCAATTTTGTCTTGACCTCTAAGTTGATACAGGGCTCAGTAACCAAACAACAATTTGTAATAAGGGAATTTATCAATTGCCGTACTAAAGGGGTGGTCTATATATGCCAGTGCACATGCCCGCTGGACTACGTGGGCAAGACGAAAAGAGAACTAAGAGTCAGGATCTGTGAGCACATAAACGACGTAGTGAAGGGGAAACCCACACCCATTGCCCAACATGTAAAAGAGGTAAATCAGGGAAATCCCAATTGCTTATCTTTTTCGGTCCTTGAGGTGGTGTCACCATCACCCAGGAGGGGGGACTGGGATCAGAAGATACTGCAAAAGGAGGCAGCCTGGATTTTCAATCTACGATCACAGTCCCCAGAGGGACTTAATGAGCGTTTAGACTACCAGTGTTTTCTATAATCGTAGGACCGATTGTGGTCCTTCATACAAGTTTGCATCATTAGTGTCTCCTTTTCCGAAGGATTCTCTCTGTCTTTTGGAATCGTTTTTTACATTGGAGGGATATGGCTAGCTGGCCTGGGTCATTAAGAATATCCCACTTTATTGTAACATATGGGGATGCGGGTGGGCATTCACCTGAATTCCCATCTCTAATCGTCCTATTGAATGGCTATCTATATAAACCAGAGTAATTATCTAGATTACCTTTTTATTATTAACATTTCTGCTGGAGGCCTTTTTTTTTGGGGGGGGGGGGGGGCTGGGGGGGTCAGGAAGACCACCTGATCATATATGCGTTTTATCTGTGCATACAATAATACGGGTGTCGTTCGAGCATCTATGGAAATGATTACTATATTGACCGCCCATATATGTCCTTAATCACGGCTGACATCACGCGTCTTGGTGGAACGCATAATGACAGCGCAGCCTCCGGATGTGAGGTATGCGTTCCACAGGGCGTTCACCAGCATTAGATGAGCTGACTTCCGCTTGTGAGGGAAGCGTCTCACCTGAGCAACAACTAAGCGCGTACCAGAATGCATGTGGTTAGCGCAGCCTCCGGAAATGAGGTATGCGCTCCACATGCAGGAACAGGAAGTGGTGTCAGCGGTCCCCTTCCGGCAGCATTGCGCATCAGAGGGGGACGCAACCGATGATTGGACTTAGGAAATTCAGTGGGTGGAGCGAGCACTATTTAAACAGGGACGGCGCATTGGGAAGACCTCACCCATTTGCGACCTGAGGGAACGAGGGAATCGGTCTGGATAAGTCTATACCGCATCACGCAGACCTAGCCCATCCGCTCCTGCAACATTGAGGTATGACTATAGCATCTCTACATGTGTTTTTTCATGTAGGTGCCCGCAAGTAATTTGTATCCAGTTTTGCCTCCTGATGAACCAAATTCCTTGGGGGAAATGCGTCGGAGCTACATTACGGAACCTTATCATATTATACTGTAATTGCACACCATTATCACTCCGGTGGTGTATATAGGCTAATATTAATTGACTGATGTGGGATTATTATCCCTCTAGACCTATTACATCCACGGGTATCTTGCACAGTCCAATACCCAGTGCGTTAGCACACAAGCACGCCTAGTTCAGGGCAGACTGCCCTAGGGTGGAGTCGGATGCAGAATTAGAGAATGCTGTAGGGGAAAACAGGCTAGGCACGAGGACAAGGGGTCCCCACCATCAGGGGGTGCCCTCGGGCTGAGCCTTAAGATAAGGTGGTCAATAGAGGGATAGTTATCCAACATAGGGCGTCCACCCCATCCTTATACCCCTCAGCACACTTGGTTTTATCGCAGACCAGAGAGTGGGGATTTGTTTTCAAGGGTAATAAGGTTTTAATTGTGAACAATAAAGTATATATTTTAGGAGTTACTTTCAATTTTCTTCTACATATGTATAGAGCAACCTGGAGGAAGTCAGGACCCAGGGGAGAGAGGTAGATGACTGATGTGTGCTGTGTGAGGAAGTGGAGGCTAAGTTGCTGGATGAGCAGGTTCCCGGGGCTCTGGCTCTGTTAGGCTACTTTCACACTTGCATTGTTACTTCCGATACTGAGATCCAGCAGAGGATCTCAATACCGGAATTAAATGGATCCGTTTTGATTTTGCACATCAGGATGCGTCCGTTCTGTTAGGATGCGGTTATGTGAAATCAAAACGGAAAAAAAGGATCCATACATATAAAGATTAGCGAATTTCATATTTTGAAATTCGTTCACCATTTGTTTACTGGTAAAAGGTTAATTGCATTATGGATTCCGTTACCATGGACCATAACGTAATTCTATGACGGAATGCATAACGGAATGCCTTTAGAGGCATTCCGTTATTCATTCCGTCATAATAGAAGTCTATGGGTTGCAAAACGGATCCGTCCCGTTTCCATTATGCAGGGAATTGCGTCTATAGTAACGGAATCCATAACGCAATTTACCTTTTACCAGTAAACAAAGCGTGAATGAATTTTCATAACCGTAAATTCGCTCATCTCTACATACATACGTTGAAAGTCAATGGGTGATGGATCCTTTTTTAAGGCTCCATTTTTCCCTACTATTATGACTGGAGACAAAAACCTCCCAGGCTGTGAGCTCTGTGCTGCGATTGGCCAGCGCTACAGCATGGGAGAAGGAGACGCCCAGGAGAACAAGGGCAGGCATCGCCTAGTAGAACCAAGTGAGCGAAGATACCATAGCCAATACCGGGAGAACGGAGCGGCTCCCAGGGATAATAGTAAGTGCAGGGAGATCCCTGGGTGCCGCTCTCCATGTCAGTATACTTAGTTCAAAGGCCCCTTTCACATGGGCGAGTATTCTGCGTAGGTGCAATGCGTGATGTTGACGCATTGCACCCGCACTGAATCCAGACCCATTCATTTTATTGTGCGTTGCGTGAAAATCGCAGCATGCTCTATAGTCAGCGTTTTTTACGCAACGCAGGCCCCATAGAAATGAATTAGGGTGCGTGAAAATCGCAAGCATCCCATGGTCATAAGGGAAAATAATAGCATTCTCAATACAGAATTCTTAGTAAAATGTGGATTGAGGGGTTAACTCACCTTATCCACTTGATCGCGTAGTTGCCGATTCTTTTCTTTTTTAATCATGAGTTGCAGTCTAAAGGACCTGTGGTGACGTCACATCATATGGTCCAATCACATGGTCTATCCTGATGGACCATGTGATTAGATAATGTGATGAGCTCAGTGACATCACCACAGGCCCTTTGACAGGTCCTGAAGAAAGAACAGGAGACTGGCAACTACGCGATCAATTGGGGGAGGTGAATAAAAAATTTTTTTAACCCTCAAATGACCTACTAGGCATTCTGTATTAAAGAATGCTATTATTTTCCCTTATAACCATGTTATGAGGGAAAATAATAAAATCTACGCTACAACTAAACGAAACCTGAACTTCATTGAAGAAGTTCGGGTCTGGGTACCACATTCAGTTTTTTCTCACGCACGCGCAAAACGCATTACACTTGTGCTGAAACAACTGGACCACGCAACGCAATCGCAGTCAAAACTGACTGAAATTGCGTGCGCACTCGCATGATATATCCGCCACGCACCCGCATCCTATCCAGCTCCAATCTGCAACGTCCGCGTGAAAGGGGCCTAAGGCCTCTTTCAAACGAGCGTGATGGATTAGGTCCGGATGCGTTCAAGGTGCGTTCAGTGAAACTCGCACCATTTTGCAAGCAAGTTCAGTCAGTTTTGTCTGCGATTGCGTTCAGTTTTTTCCACGCGAGTGCAATGCGCTTTTCACGCGCGTGATAAAAAAAACTGAAGTTTTACAAACAACATCTCTTAGCAACCATCAGTGAAAAACGCATTGCATCCGCACTTGCTCCCGGATGCAATGCGTTTTTCACTGAAGCCCTTTTAACTTCTATGGGGCCAGGGCTGAGTGAAAAACGCAGAATATAGAACATGCTGCGTTTTTCACACAACGCAGAACCGATGCGTGAAAAAAACGCTCCTATACACAGACCCATTGAAATAAATAGGTGAGGATTCAGTGCGGGTGCGATGCATTCACGTCACGCATCGAACCCGCGTGGAAAACTCGCTCAAGTGAAAGGGGCCTAAGCCTTCTAGCATCCTAAAAAAATTAAAATGACATTACCAAAATTATTCCAACATAAAGTAGACATATGATGAATGTTAATTAATAACTATTTTATAAGGTATCGCTATCAGTCACTTGAATGGGGTCTGCGATCCGCATCCGACAGTCCGCACCACAAAAAAGTAGTGCATGCACTATTTTTTTGGGGTGCGGAGGCACGAACAGAAAATTTCTAAGCTTCTGATCCGTGCCGTTTCCGCACCGCATCTACCGGATTGCGGACCCATGTAAGTAAACGGGACTGCATCCGTGATGCGGGGTGCACACAGAGTGCACATGGCTGGTGCCCGATGTATGCAATACGGCCACGTACAGGCAACGGTCGTGTGCATGAGCCCTTAAAAGCAGAGAGATTGAAACTTAGAAAATAGTGAATCATCACCCCACAAACACGTTGCAGGGGGTTGACAGGGTGCAACACCTTGTTACAAAACCCTTATGCCTTATTCGACAGTCAGTGTTTGGTCAGTGATTTCCATCAGTGATTGTGAGCCAAAACTAGGTGCGGCTCTAAACACAGAACAGGGGCAGATCTTTTTCTTATACCTTATGTCTGTGTAGCTACAATACTGGTTTTGGCTCACAATTCCTGATGGAAATTACTGACCAAATACTGAAGTGTGAATGAGGCTTTAGATGATATTGACTGGTATTGAAGGGGTTAAACATCCAGGATCAGCGTTGCATAAAATGTATGAAGAGAACACAGCACTTTCACTAGTGGCGCAGCCTCTTCAAATAGCTGATCTGTGAGGGTGCCAGGAGTCAGACCCCCATTGATCTGATATTGATGACCTATCCTGAGGTTAGGTCATCAATTTAACCCCTTACCCACATCTGTTATAGGAATGAGGTATGAGGAAGGCGTTGCTTGTAAGTAATGAGCCAGAGCCTAAACTAGGGTAGTATGTTACAATTCAGGCCAGGAGGTGGCAGCACTGAATTGTAATATAGCAGTTTCTGTGTAGGATAATGGAGAAAATTCCATTACTCTATACCAGGGATCAGCAACCTTCGGCACTCCAGCTCCTTTGAAACTACAACTCCCAGCATGCAAACTTACTCGGCTGTTCTTGTAATTCTCATAGACGTGAAAGGAGGATTCTGGGAGTTGTAGTGTTAGAACAGCTGGAGTGCCAGAGGTTGCTGATCCCTGCTCTATACAAATTGCAATCTAATGATTGCATGTTGGGGTCCACTTAGGGACCTAAAAAAAAAGTTTAGAAAAATTCAAATCACCCCCTTTCCCCAAAATCAAAATAAATTAACAATAAAAAAAAAACATTATATGGGCATCGCTGCATGTGAAAACGCCCATTCTATTAAAATATATTTAAAAAAACTTATCCCATATGGTGAATGGCATAACGGTAAAAAAAAAAAATTAAAAATGGCCAATTTGCTGTTTATTCATCACTTCACCTCCCAAAAAGTAGAATAAAAAGTTTTCAAAAAGCCATACACACCCCAAAATTTTCTTATTACAAACTAAAGTTCATCCTGCAAAAAATGAGCCCTCACATAGCTCCATAGACATACCTATAGAAAAGTCAGAATATGGCGATGTAAAGAATTTATTTTTTCAAAATATATATATATATTTTTTCAGTATTAAAATTCAAAAAATACCATACAAATGTGTTATTGCCGTGATCGTACTGACCTGGAGAATGAAGAGCACAAGTCAGTTTAACCGCATACTGAATGCTGTAAAAACAAAACCCATAAAACTGTCGGAATTGCAGGTTTTTCCAATTCCACACCATTTGGAATTTTTTTCCAGGTTCCCGCTACAGCCTATGCAATATTAAATGGAGCCATTAGAAAGTACTATTTGTTCTACAAAAAACAAGTCCTCATACAGCTATGTGAACGGAAAAATAAAAAAGTTATGGCTCCGGGAAGGTAGGGAGCGAAAAACGAAAACAGAAAATCGCTCCATCAGCAGCAGTGCAATAGTTAAAACTAAACTAGTTTTTCACCTTTTACATCACTTGAAGAAACGGAAATGAAAAGTGAGAACCTGTTATTCTCCACTTAGAATGAGTAGGCGGTTATGATGAAATCGTCAACTCCTTGGAAAACTGAAGGGCACTCACATTCATTATAAAACTACTACCAGTCATGGTTTTAGAGTGAAAGGCAAAAAACATGTCTTATCTTCCAGCACTTTGTAGTAAATGAAATATTATGTGCAATTTAATTAGTGTCTTCACGTATAATTCATCCGTATATCACTTAGAGCATATTGTGATAGATGGGGAGAATATTACTCGCACTTCTGAAGAACCATCGGTACTTTCATAACTTTATTCTTCAAGATTAAAAATGTTGCAAAAATATGCTCTAACTGAAATACGGCTGAATTATATTTGAAGATTGTGAATGGTGAATCAAAGTGAGACTCTGAATAAGCCTAGTATTGAAAACGTACGCGTACACAGATTGATTACAATTTAATTAGTGTGTCATCAGCATAAAAAAATCCTGAGACACAGCAGTTTTTCGCACTTACTATTGAGCCTCATAATAGACTGACTGTGCTTATACTAACAGATAGAATGTAAAAAGGTGGAGTGGCCTGTTTAAGAGGTTTCATTCTCTAACAGTGCAGAGGGAGCCCACCTGTGGTGTGTAATGTCTGTCCTCTTGTTTCTGAAGTTTAAATGGGGTATGAAGGAAGCCATCTATCAGTCAGAGGTGTGTTAGCAGGCTGAGCTGTTGTTGAGGCTGAGTCAGAGAAGGAGACAGCAAGAGGCAGTTGAGGGGAAGATGACAGTTGAGAGTAGGGAAGTGAGAGTACCCTGTGTAGCATGGTCCTGATCAGGGAACACATGCCCACCATATATTTTTGGGTTGTTGTCAGAGATTGTGTGCTGAGTGTCCTCAGGGAGAGATATACATCAGACCTGCTGGGTGGTCTCAGTGTAAAATTCAAACCGTAAAAGACTATGTACACCTGTGAGGGCAATGTTTTTATTATTGCATTGTACTGATTTTGAGCTAACAATATTTTTTAATTGGTCTTTATTAAAAATATGGCGTATTTTTTTCCCTGTACATAGCTGACATGCTCTAGTAGCACCTTTTAGATTTTTTGCCAAAAATAAGTAACATGCAATCATAAAAAAATTTCCTCCAAAGGTGTACATAGCCTTTAACTTGTTACCCCCATAGAAAGACTGTTCATTTGTGCCTGTACAGTGGCCGGGTAGGAATGGGAGAGAGGATGTGAATGGTAGTGGCTCTGGCTGTCACAATCAATCATAGCGGCTATCCTTACACCGCTGCTCCTTAGGGCCATACAGTGAAAGGAGGCCTGAGAAGAAGAAGTATAGGTCACTTCTTACTTCCTCCAACAACTACAGTCTACACTCTCCCAAGCTAAGGATGGAGCCAGCCCACCTTCTATGAGGGCTGAACCAGAATGGTTAACACTTGCCAACCATACCTTACTGTGCTGGCTGAACATTACATAGCATTAAATAATTGGGGGATACGCCTGCTTTGGGGTACTGCACACCCCCCTTATGAAATTCAAGCCATCCTCAGGTTGGTGCTTGGTTTCACCAGTGGTAGCAGGACTATATACCCTGAGACGCAGGTCCAAGTTGGCTCCCTTCCCTTCATGTGCTACGACTGCAAGGAGAAACAGCATATGCAGAAACGTGAACATCAACGATGACTAGGCCCTAACTGACTACCACAGTGGATAACTTAAGTCCACATGCGATAGTCCATATGGTAGGGTGTCCATCTAACTTGCTATAGAGGTTCGAATTAATTTCTGTGAGCAGCAAAACTAATTAAACCTGGGTCTGCAGCTCAAATAATGATAAAAACAGAAAATTAAGGGCATATTGCAGCTCAGATATCGTAAGAGTCATTGGCAATGGGTATGGTACTTGAACATTACTGGAACAAATGCACAAAGAGCTCTAGTGAATCAGAGTCTTTCTTTGGGTACTTCACCGTGAAATGTTACATAACAGTTACTTATACTGAAGAAGGGTACAGTCCTTTTACATGTAGTAGACCACGGTGGATTGGAGAGGGCCAACCCAACATAACACAGAACAGGTGCCAATTGTGTGACCCTTTAATGTCCTTGTTGTTGTTCCAATATTCTTTAAATCAGAGAGAAGTCCTCTTCTTCTTCCAAGTCAATAGTTGGCCCTCTGGTAGTGGCTTTGTGGTAGCAAACTTGAAGATTGGATAACTGAAACGTTAATGACCTTCAGTGGCCACTCAGGAAACTGCAGGCTCATCTACTTCAGAGTGTGGATGCTCTTTTGGCCGACAGTGTACTTGGACCAGTTAGCATGGCAGTAGGCACCTATGACTGGCTCTGCTATAGCTCTAGGAGCTTCCCTGGCAATAAAGGTGACACCCACTGCCCAGTAGTGACCATAATAGGGGGGCTGACCTGGATAACTTTGCAGGTCCTTTTAGCGGTCATCAGGGGTGCCAGTATTGGGATAATCTCTTTCTCCCACCTCCAAGAGATAGCAGATGACATGGCACTCCTCTCCGGCCAGATCATTATGATAGAAACTCCAGCTGCAGCCTCCACACCGGCTGGTGTGGGCCCCGATAATGCAGGGTCAAACCAGATGTCTACTGATTTCATTTAAAGTTCTTCCCAGGCAGTGATCTCAGTTTTGTACCTCCAGTTAGGCCAGACATGTGCTCCATCTTGTTTTCAACACGTGGCAGTTTTTTCATCTGTCCCTCAGTCGGCATAAGATCTTTGGGGCAGCGGCTTCTTGCAACAGGCATCAGTCTTCTGTCCCATGAACAGGCTTCCTCAGCAGTTGATGGCCGAATCTGGAACAGGGAGTTGGCTAATGGTACCGAGCATCCAGGCCGTCTTCTTCTGCTCTTGGTCACCAGGAGTCGAGATTCTAGCAGCAGGGTGAGGAGGCATTGCCATAGGCAAATGCTTCCCATTTGGAAGCTTTTCTTGGCAAAATAACAAAGCAGGGTTATTCTGAACGTACCGTAACCCTGGAAAGCAAATAAAACCCCACAGGTATGTCTTGCCTGCTCCTCTGCTTGGTGTACTCCCTGGTTTCCTGCTCTGGATAGGCAATGCTTTGGCACACAAGGGACGCATCCAAGATGGCTGATTAACCCCTTCCGTGCTTCTGCACAGCCAGTGGCACAATTTCTGGCCTTAACAGTAAGCTGGGTTGTGTGTTGACACCCACAAGGAGTCTTTAGAGCACAGTGTGATCATAGCTTTCACAGAATACACTCTTACAACATAGTCAAGTCTCTCTAAAGTCCTCACAACAATTAAGCAACTCCTTAGTAAGGTATGGGGGCTCAATCCTGTTTGTGACACCAAATTATAGCTGCAGCGGCCTGAGAGGAGAATGGAAGAGGTAGAGACTCGGGCTGTCACAATCAATCATGGCAACTGTCCTCACACCGTTGCTCTCTAGGGCCATGCAGGGAAAGGAAGGGGCATTCTTTCTTCCCTCAGAGCACACCCTGTTTGTGGGGTTCCTGCTTGATGGTACCTGGGGTGCCCTTGATATTAGGTTTGGATGGGTGCAAGGCAGGGCATGTGGAGTGGAATGGCCAGAGTATGTTGGAGGAGTCAAAAAACCAACCAAAGGTAGACAAATAAATGTTTATATTTACTCAAGTGCAAATTAGGAGTTGTAGTACATCCAACAAAAATGAGGCACAGTTCTGTCTATAGAATCCACAATTAAAGAAAGGTAAAGGCGGCACTCACCACTTGATGTCAAATGTTTATTTATTTCAGTGCAGATAACTTACATTGTCATCGGGGGCAGAACTGCGTTACCCATGCGTTCGTGTCAGCGGCGACGGCCGTTTTGCGTGTTACCGCTTCCTCTGGCCACTACATAATGATGCCTCCGCATCATTATTTAAGGCGCCCGGATGCCTGTCCACCAAAAATGACGTCATGGGTCAACGCGTAATGCCATTAAAAACAAAAGCCAACATTGATGCAAACATTTACATTTCTTAAATGTCCGCCCATTGGCAGGACACATAATGACAGAGGCGACTCTAAAAAACTTTTTTGCTACAATGTCAATTATCCTATAACAGCCAAGATGAGACCATAAGACAGGATGTGGCTTAAGATAGTGACGGGGTGAGAAACTACAGGTGCGCAAGGAATAGGAATTAAAAAGCAAATGCATTTTTGCGATAGGGTTGCTGTGATTCGGGGTTGAGTCAATAGATGCGCATATTAGAAAAATAATAAATGCGCATGTTTGAAAGGACGGCGATCGCCAGGCTCTTTTTGGAGGGGCGTAAATATAGGATATTCAAAGGAAAATCTATCCAAAATCCTATAAAAATATACCTAAATCATTCTTATCATTGAGGCCCAAAGGTCCCATGGCATTAGTTTTTATTATCCATCTCGCTTCCCGTCTCAAGAGCTCTTTATGTCTGTCACCTCCGCGCATATTCAGATTTATTGTCTCGATTCCGGCAAACCGCAACACCCTTGCATTACCAGCATGCTCTGTTTTGACATGATCTATCAGCCGGGGGGAACCTTTTCCTGACCTTAAGGAGTTTAGATGCTCTCTAATTCTTTCATAAAGTTGCCTAATTGTCTTGCCTATATAGAATCTACCACAAACACAGAGAATTAGGTACACTACGTATCTGCTGTTACAGGTTATTAATGAGCGTACTACCTGTTGTGTGCCTGCAAAGTGTAGGACCTTCCATTGTGGGTTGAAATCGCAGCATGAGCAATGCCCACATTTATAATTTCCTTTAGTCATACTTTTAGTTAACCAATTCTCTGTGTTAGATTCCTCATAATAACTCTTGACAATTTTGTCTTTTATTGTGTGACATCTACGAAAGGCGACTAAAGGGGGTGTATCTTCTACATCTTTCATCTTTCACCAAAGCCCAGTTCTCTTTTATAACTTTTTTTATGGTATTCGCTAGGGGGCTGAATTTAAAGGAGAAAACTATGCCACTCTTTCTTTCTTTTTTAGCTGTGGATCCCTCTGTCTTTTTCTCCACTTTCCACATAGACTCATTTATCAGATGTATCGGGTACCTCCTATTTAAAAGGCGTGTTCTCAACTCCTGTGCCTGCCTATCATAACATGGTGTTTATTCGTTTGAGACGAGTGAATTGACCCAAGGGTACTGCTCTCTTGACACTGTCTGGGTGGAAACTATTAAAATGTAGTAGTGAGTTGGTTGCTGTGGGCTTTGTGAACCCTTCGCTGACCAACTCGCCATCTTTCACCGATATCACTACATCCAAGAACTCAAGGCGTGTATTGCCAAAAACATGTGTGAAACGCGTGAAACGCTTATTCATTGTATTTGTGTTATTCAGATATACAACAAAACCCCCAAAATCCTGTTCCGAATCGGGCCAAATTATGAATATATCGTCTATAAATCGTAAATACAGACGTATATTTGATACAAAAGGGTTATCTACCGTGAACACATACAGATCTTCCAATCTCGCTAGATATAAATTTGCAAAAGCACATGCCACTGGAGTACCCATTGCTGTGCGGAACCATTGCCTATACCACTCACCCCCAAACCTGAAGGAATTACTCTTGAGTATTAACTCCAAAGCCTCTTCAATGAATCCAATAAACTGTACGCTCTTTTTCGTGTTTTTCAATATGTCAGAGATGGCTTTTATTCCTTTCTCTTGGGGGATACGAGTGTACAGGCTTTCCACATCCAGCGACACCAGGCGATCCCCCTCCTGCCATTAAAAGGATTTCAATGTGTTCAGGAGATGGCCTGTGTCCCTCAGATAGGAAGGGATCCGGCATAGCAATGGGCATAACAACCAGTCTACATATTGTGAAAGCAATTCAGTCACTGACCCAACCCCGAGACAATGGGTCTGCCCGGGGGCTGGGTCAGCGACTTGTGTATCTTTGGCAAATGGTACCATACTGGTCTTTTTGGAAATGGTGGATACAGTTTTTCTGCCTGTTTTTTGGGTAAAATATTGTTTTCTACCTGCTTATGTAGGAAGCACCTAAGGCGATTTTGGATTTTGGCTGTCGGATCACCCGTTAATTTTTCAAAAACCTCTTTATTATCCAATTGCCTTTTTGCCTCCTGAGCATAGTCCTCTCTTCATAACCACTATATTTCCCCCCTTATCCGCTGGTTTCACAACGAGTGCCCTCTGAGACTGCAACCAAGTAATGGCTTTCATTTCTCTTATATCTAAATTTTTATCGCCACATGGATATGCCAGGGCTTTTACTTCACTCAAAACTTTCTGAAAGAAGGTCTCGATGTTGCCTCCAGCGGGAAAAGGGGGGACAAAAGTTGATGGAATGCCTCCTCTAAAGGGTTCTGCAAGTGTGTTTTCTGTAACATCATCCAAAGGGGGGTCTACTAATTGTTCTAAGCAGGATATTTCTTCTGTGCTAAAATTTGCTTTAGTACTGAATCCCAGCGGTCCTATGTTGGGGGGTATGTTTCAAAACCATTTTTTCAAGTGCAATTTTCTGACCCCTTTAAACAGGTCAATCTCAAATTGGACTGGGTCGAACTGTTCCACCAGACTGAAGCCTAGCCCCTTGTTTAGGGCCCTGCTGCAGTCTGGTGGGAGGTCCGACCCAGTCAGGTTCACTACTATGTCTTCAGGTGGTTCACGCTCATTTTCCTCTAAAATCGTCTCCAAGAGACCTGTTTTCTTTTGTGACCCTGTTTTTTCACAGCCCCTCCTTTTTCCTCTTCCCCTCCGGGTCCTACGCCCAAAGGGGAAGGGGTGGTCATCTCTTTTTTCTCTAATACATTTGTCCCACTAGCTGAGGTCATGGATTCGCCTGACATTGAGGAGTCCGATTCAGCAGTCCAATAATCACTCCTAGGACGTCTGAGTTGCCTTCTTCTTCTCAGTTGTTTTTTATTTCCCCAATCAAAGATTTTTTCTGAGTCGTAATCATTTTTGTCTCTAATAAATTTATCACGAAGAATTATATAAATACCGTATCAAAAGCCATTTTTGTCACCTTACATCACAAAAAGTGTAATAGCAAGCGACCAAAATGTCATATGCAAGATAATGCCAATCAAACCGTCATCTCATCCCACAAAACATGAGCCTCTACATAAGACAGTCGCCCAAAAAAATAAATAAATATTGCTTTCAGAATGTGGAGACACTAAAAAGATCATTTTTTCAAAAATGCTTTGTTATGAAAAACTAAAAAAAAAAAAAAAAGTAGTCATATTTGGTATTGTCGCGTCCGTAACAACCTGCTCTATAGAAATAGCACTCGATCTAACCTGTCAGATCAACTATGCAAAAAACAAAAACGGTCCCAAAACAGCTATTTTTTTGCAAATTTTCCATTTTAATCAATTTTTTCAGTAACAAAGCAAGGGTTAACAGCCAAACAACCCTGATTCTGTAGTTTGCAGAAACACCCCATATGTGGTCGTAAACTGCTGTATGGCCAAACAGCAGGGCATAGAAGGAAGGGAACGCCATATGGTTTTTGGAAGGCAGATTTTGTTGGACTGGTTTTTTGACACTATGTCCCATTTGAAGCCCCCCTGATGCACTACATTTAAAAATAGATTAAAATGGAAAATTTTCCAAAAAATCAAAATTCTAAATTTGTTATCTCCATTTGCCATTAACTCTTGTGGAAAACCTAAAGGGTTAACAACATTTGTAAAATCAGTTTAGAATACCTTGAGGGGTGTAGTTTCTAGAATGGGGTCATTTTTGGGTGGTTTCTATTATGTAAGCCTCATAAAGTGACTTCAGACCTGAACTGGTCCCTAAAAAGTGGGTTTTTGAAAATTTCTGAAAAATTTCAAGATTTGCTTCTAAACTTCTTAGCCTTGTAACGTCTCCAGAAAATGAAATGGCATTCCAAAAATGATAGATACATGAAGTAGACATATGGGGAATGTAAATCAATAACTTTTTTTGGCAATATTACAATGTATTATAGAAGCAGAGAAATTGAAACTTTGTAAATAAAAATGAAATTTTTCGACTCCATTTTACCACTGTCATGAAGTACAATATGTGACGAAAAAACAGTCTCAGAATGGCCTGGATAAGTAAAAGCATTTAAAAGTTATCACCACATAAAGTGACACTGGTCAGATTTGCCAGAAATGGCCTGGTCCTTAAGGTGAAATATGGCCGTGTCTTTAAGGGGTTAATAATGTGTAACTGCATTTTATATGTATATTGTAATATATATTCTGCTGGAAAAACTTCTGTTTCATTGCTATTGAGTATCACTGAAGCTCTAATGCAAGTCTATGAGAGATGAGAGTTCTAAAATTGTATTGAGTGACCAGAAGAAGACTCTAAGACTGGGATACTCTGCCAAAGACCCTGGGCCTCCAGCCCTTGGCCAGCGTACCAGCCTTCTGAGAGAGAGAAAGACAGCTAGCTCAGGCCTTTCCTCAGCATCACACCCTTCTTCTGCCAGGGAGGAGACTGGAGAAACCAGCTCTATGCCTTGCTTGTATTGTTTTGCACCTGAATTCCTCCAAAAAAAGAAGCACACTGGTTTACTGCAGACCCTGACTCTCTGGACTTATTTCCCACTGGGGTGCACCATGCCTTAACATCCCTTCCGGAGAGCAGTAACACGTAGCGACACCTCGACGGTGTCCAGGGGACCCAACGTATTTTGGGGCCACCCCAAACCCGGCCACTGCATGTTTAGAAACAGTAGATTTTTAGAAAGAATGTAATACCATTGATTCCTGTTTGCGTGCACCTGGATATAAACCTTGGCTATTAGGGCTATTATATTCTTTCTTTGTCCGTTCCGTTTTTAATGGGTCTGCAAAAAAACGGAAGTTACTCTGTGTGCATTTCGTTTCCGTATGTCCGTATTTCCGTTCCGCAAAAAAATAGAACAAGTCCTATTATTGTCCGAATTACGGACAAGGATAGTACTGTTCTATCAGGGGCCAGCTGTTCCGTTCTGCAAAATATGGAATGCACATGGACGTCATCCGTATTTTTTGCGGATCCATTTTTTGCGGACCGCAAAATACATATGGTCGCATAAGCCCTTAGATCTCGCTAAACATATGACTAAATAGATCACTTATTGAATCATTGTCATAAATACAAAAGTGCTACTTCGACTATTACTTTTGTTACTTGATATTCATTAGAATATCACAAAATAGTAGATGATTTAGAGATATTTAACCATTTTAGAAGAAGATGTCACTACCAAAAATATTTTGGACCAGTGTTACCGGTTTGTATCGAAACATGTCATTACCCTTGGTAAAATTTTGACACATTCCATGTATATTTATGATTCTGTGAAACCTCTTAATTGGCTTGCTTGCCAAACTTTTTACAAGTGCGGTTTAACCCCTTACTGCATGTGGATGCAACTGTACTCCCAGATTGCATGTATGCCTGAACTGTTACCAGCCCTGGAGTCTCTCACGGAGAGCAGAGACACAGGAGAAACGATCAGGGATCAATTAGAGTGGTTCATTTGCCGTTGATCGCTCTGATTAGTTAGTTTGTGCAGACTAGCCAATCAGGGTGTATTTTAGTGTAACAAAGCTGGTTACAGGCTCTGATCTCCTCAGTGAAGATAAGAACCTGTAACCATATCCCCTGCTGCCTTTTCCATACCTCCTGGTTCCTCCTCCTTAGCCCCTTGCTGCCTTCAGTGTGCCCCTTGCTGCCGCTGCTGTTCCCCCTCTTCATCAAGTAATGCCTCCGATGCCCCTATTGCTGCCTCCTATCCTCCCTGTTTTCCTCATATGCTTCCCTGCTTTCTCTGATCTCCCCCGCTGCCTGCAATCTCCTCCTTCTGCCACATATTTCCTTCAGGACCCTGTGATGCGTTAACAGGGTCCTGATGGTTTCCATGGCAGCTGGAGGCTTTACAAAGGCCTCCAGGCTGCCAGGAACGAAAGCCTGCCAGGCCCTGCCAGAGGCAGGGTCTGATCAGGCGAAATGTCAGTGTAAAACTATAGATGTGTATTGCAGGTTATTGTACAAGCCATCAGACCACTCTGGATCTTCAAAAACTGTGCGACTTGGTAAAAATGTGTAAAAAAAAGTGTAAAAAAAACAGTAAAAGAAATGTAAAATATCTGCTTATTTTAATTGGTAAAAAAAAAAAAAAAACTACACATAATTGGTATAGCAGTGTCCATAATGACCTAGTCTACAAAAAGTATTATGTTACATATCCCATATGGTGCACACCATAAAAAGCAATGATGGAATTGATGTTTTTGTCACCTCACCGCGCCCAAAAAATGAAATAAAAAGCGATCAAAGAGTCATACGGTATGTACCCCAAAATGGTACCAGTAAAAACTATAGTCTGTCGTGCAAAAAACAAGCCCTCACACAGTTACATTGATGGAAAAATTGAAAAAGGGTCTTATATATGCAATATATATGGCAATGAAAAAAAAAAAGATGGTAAAAAAAAAAAGTGATTTTATGATGCAAAAGTGGTAAAACATGAAAAAAACTATATAAATTTGGTATTTTGTTTTGTGATAATTGTATCAAACTGTAGAATATATATACTGCATGGAGAGCACATTTTGCTGGAATGGTTTTCAGGTGCCATGTCCATTTGTAATCTTTCCAAATGTTTTCTTATAAATTTTTGATTTTTTAAAAAATATATAAAGATATAACATATCAAGCCAAATTTACGACTAAAATGAAGTCACAAGAAAGCAGCCTCAGAATTGCTTGGATAAGTAAGAGCATTCCAAAGTTTTTATTATCACATAAAATGACAAATGTCAGATTTGAAAAATGGGGCTTCAGCATTTGGTCCAAACTGGTTTTTGCTGGAAGGGGTTAAATAGGTGCAAAACTTGCCAATATGTGCAACCCTCTAAACAGGTGACATCTACCTTGAATAATGTTTCCCATTCTATTACCACATTCAGAAACTGCAGTTCTACACACATTATCTATATATAATCTATACTTTGTAATGCACGATACATAGGTTGCCCTACACGCAGTCTTCTGGCCAGAATTGATGAGCATATAAACAGCATTTTCAATCTAGAATATAGAACTTTATCTGAGGCTACTTTACATTGTATTAATCAACACCAAGGCAATATTAACTTCCTATAGGTCAAATGTATTGAGAAAGGGGAGGCTGACTGCCTGCATGTCAGACGCTTGAGCTCGAGCTCCTGCTCCTGCTCCACAAACCTATGTTCCACTGCTAACTTGCTATAACTTCGTTGATATGGTGAAAATAGGCAAAGACAGACCTGCTAGACAGATGGAGACCCCCAAAAAGAAACTAGCTTAGTCGGAAATAGACCAAATCTGGAGGAGCAGACAGTTGTCACCTCGAGCAGGAAAATCAAAGATGGCACCGGATCCCGTGCTAGAGTCAGACGTTATTGAAGACTCAGACGTGGACTCAGCTGAACTAGGGGCAGCCACACATGACACAGATAGGGCCCCACTGTCTCAGAGCATCCTAAAAAGGACATTAGAACAAGCTCTAGCCCCAGTTCTAAAAGAAGTTGTGGACATAAAGCATGAAATGCAACACATTGGGAACAGGGTTGAGGCACTTGAATCCAACCAGGCCTCTCTTATCTCATTTGGCACCGCGGTGAAACAGAAAATCGCTTCACAAACTGAGTCCCTGAACTTGGCGCACATGTTAATAGAGGACCAAGAAAACAGAAGTCGTAGGAAAAATATACGCATAAAAGACCTACCTGAGGGGCCAGGAGAAGATCTACAGGCTGTCGCCAAGACCCTCTTTTCCCGACTACTGGGCCAAGACCGAGGAGAAGTCATAACAATTGAGAGGGTCCACAGAGCTCTTAGACCACCACCCAAGCAAGGAGAACCCCCAGAGATGTCATTTGTGGCTTACTTAGCTATGTGGATACAGCCGCCATAGTCACTGCTGCAGAGAGCCGGAAAGAGTTGAACTAGATGGGAACAAGTCCTCTTCTTCCAAGATCTGGCACCCTCCACACTCGCTAAAAGACGCATGCTGCGCCCACTCACAGAGCTACTGAAACAACGTAAGATCATGTACAAATGGCTATTCCCATTCGGGATCACATTATTGGTGGAGGGCCAAAGAAGAGTGATCAAGACCCCAGCTTATCTACCGCCAGTATGGAGCCTCTTAAATGAGGAACCTATGAACATCCCATCGTGGCTCGCGCTGCCCAGCCAGTCCTGCTGCAACAAGTGAAGTGGCATACAGTCCCCATTTAGAAGAGCAGGAGGATAAAAGCACAGTCTGACCATCATATGGACTAAACGTGGGGACTCTGAGGGTGGTAAACTCAAGGTGGTGAGTGGCGCTGCCTGGGGTATGCAAGTGTTGGGGATCCAGGTAGGGCCTCTCTGTAGACCGGGTGGTCTCAGTTACTCGGGCCTCTTGGCCCTTTGTTCTAGTTAGCGGGAGATCTTAAGAACTGGCTTAAAGTTTATGTAAGCCATATCGTACATTTATATCTACTCAGGCCCTAAATCAGGTTAATAAATTTAGTTTAACAGTTTAACCATTTGTATAGGTGAAATGCTGGAAAGTGGGTGTTGAGACACAGTTCAGGATAATGACTTTGAGTCATATTATCTCCTTCCCCATCATATGGAGGGTTCAGAGCGGTGAGGGTTTTCTGTGCCTATTAGTACTATCTGTACAATGCTCTTCATCCACTCTCCCTTCGATTTATGATTCTCTGAGAGGATTATTTATTTTACTTTTTATTCTCTACTAGCAGAAGGACCCGGCTACAAGGGTATATTTTATCTATTTCATGTAATGTTTGAGTGTGTTAAAGATATCAACAGTATCCCCATAACAGTGACCTCTACAGCACTCCCAACCCTTTAACATTGAACTCCACAGTCCCCACCCCTTAACACTGAGTTTGCCACCACTTTAAAATGGGACCTCCACAGCAGCCCATCCCTTAACTTTGACCTTCACAGCAGCCCGCCCCTTTAACAGTGAGTTTCACAGCACCTCTGGCCTCTTAACAGCGACCTCCACAGTACCCCATGCTGCCTTAACAATGACCTCACAGTACCCTGCTGCCTTAAAAGTGACCTCCACAGCAGTTGCCCCTTTAATAGTGGCCCCTGCCCCTTAACAATAACATCCACAGTGCCCACCCCTTTAACAGTGACATCCACAGACCCCCCATAACAGTGTCAACAATAGACCCCCATAACAGTGTGTCATCCACAGATCCCCCATAACAGTGTGTCCTCCACAGATCTCCCCATAACAGTTCCATTCACAGATCCCCCATAACAGTGTGCCATCCACACCATCCACAGATCCCCCATAACAGTGCCATCCACAGATCCCCCATAACAGTGTCAGCCACAGACCCCCATAAGTGTCAGCCACAGACCCCCTAACAGTGTCATCCACAGATTCCCTATAACAGAGCCATCCACAGATCCCCCATAGCAGTTTCATCCACAGATCCCCCATAATAGTGTCATCCACAGATCCCCCATAATAGTGTCATCCACAGAGCCTCCCATAACAGTGCCAGCCACAGATTCCCTATAACAGTGTCATTCACAGATCCCCCATAACAGTGCCATGCACAGAACCCCATAACAGTGCTATCCACAGATCCCCCATAACAGTGCCATCCACAGATCCCCTATAACAGTGCCATCCACAGATCCCCTATAACAGTGCCATACACAGGTCCCCCCATAGCAGTGCGTCCACCACAGATCCCCCTCCCCATAACAGTGCGTCGGCCACAGACCCCCGCCCCCCATTATAGTGTGTCGGCCACAGAACCCACCCATAACAGTGCGCCGGCCACAGACCCCCCTCCCCCCCCCCGGATAACAGTGCGTTGGCCACAGACCCCCCCCCCCCATAACAGTGCCAGCACTAATGTTCTAGCGCCCGTTATTGTAATGGGCCTAATGTCTAGTCTATATATGATCTATACTTTGTAATGCACGATACATAGGTTGCACTACATGCAGTCTTCTGACCAGAATTGATTAGCATATAAACAGCATTTTCAATCTAGAATATAGAACTTTATTTGAGGCAACTTTACATTGTATTAATCAACACCAAGGCAATATTAACTTCCTATGGGTCAAATGTATTGAGAAAGGGGAGGCTGACTGCCTGCATGTCAGACGCTTGAGCTCGAGCTCCTGCTCCACAAACCCATGTTCCACTGCTAACTGCTAATTTCGTTGATATGGTGAAAATAGGCAAAGACAGACCTGCTAGACAAATGGAGACCCCCAAAAAGAAACTAGCTCAGTCGGAAATAGACCAAATCTGGAGGAGAAGACAGTTGTCACCTCGAGCAGGAAAATCAAAGATGGCACAGGATCCCGTGCTAGAGTCAGACGTTATTGAAGACTCAGACGTGGACTCAGCTGAACTAGGGGCAGCCACACATGACACAGATAGGGCCCCACTGTCTCAGAGCATCCTAAAAAGGACATTAGAACAAGCTCTAGCCCCAGTTCTAAAAGAACTTGTGGACATAAAGCATGAAATGCAACACATTGGGAACAGGGTTGAGGCACTTGAATCCAACCAGGCCTCTCTTATCTTATTCGGCACCGCGGTAAAACAGAAAATCGCTTCACAAACTGAGTCCCTGAACTTGGCACACATGTTAATAGAGGACCAAGAAAACAGAAGTCGTAGGAAAAATATACGCATAAAAGACCTACCTGAGGGGCCAGGAGAAGATCTACAGGCTGTTGCCAAGACCCTCTTTTCCCGACTACTGGGCCAAGACCGAGGAGAAGTCATAACAATTGAGAGGGTCCACAGAGCTCTTAGACCACCACCCAAGCAAGGAGAACCCCCCCAGAGATGTCATTTGTGGCTTACTTAGCTATGTGGATACAGCCGCCATAGTCACTGCTGCGAGAGAGCGGAAAGAGCTGGAACTAGATGGGGAACAAGTCCTCTTCTTCCAAGATCTGGCACCCTCCACACTCGCTAAAAGACGCATGCTGCGCCCACTCACAGAGCTACTGAAACAACGTAAGATCATGTACAAATGGCTATTCCCATTCGGGATCACATTATTGGTGGAGGGCCAAAGAAGAGTGATCAAGACCCCAGCTTATCTACCGTCAGTATGGAGCCTCTTAAATGAGGAACCTATGAACATCCCATCGTGGCTCGCGCTGCCCAGCCAGTCCTGCTGCAACAAGTGAAGTGGCATACAGTCCCCATTTAGAAGAGCAGGAGGATCAAAGCACAGTCTGAACATCATATGGACTAAACGTGGGGACTCTGAGGGTGGTGCCTGGTGTATGCAAGTGTTGGGGATCCAGGTAGGGCCTCTCTGTAGACCGGGTGGTCTCAGTTTTTTTGGGCCTCTTGGCCCTTTGTTCTAGTTAGCGGGAGATCTTAAGAACTGGCTTAAAGTTTATGTAAGCCATATCGTACATTTATATCTACTCAGGCCCTAAATCAGGTTAATAAATTTAGTTTAACAGTTTAACCATTTGTATAGGTGAAATGCTGGAAAGTGGGTGTTGAGACACAGTTCAGGATAATGACTTTGAGTCATATTATCTCCTTCCCCATCATATGGAGGGTTCAGAGCGGTGAGGGTTTTCTGTGCCTATTAGTACTATCTGTACAATGCTCTTCATCCACTCTCCCCCTTCGATTTATGTTTCTCTTGAGAGGATTATTTATTTTACTTTTTATTCTCTACTAGCAGAAGGACCCGGCTTTGCAAGGGTATATTTTATCTATTTCATGTAATGTTTGAGTGTGTTAAAAGATATCAACAGTATCCCCATAACAGTGACCTCTACAGCACCCCAACCCTTTAACATTGAACTCCACAGTCCCCCACCCCTTAACACTGAGTTTGCCACCACTTTAAAATGGGACCTCCACAACAGCCCATCCCCTTAACTTTGACCTTCACAGCAGCCCGCCCCTTTAACAGTGAGTTTCACAGCACCCTGGCCTCATAACAGCGACCTCCACAGTACCCCTGCTGCCTTAACAGTGACCTCACAGTACCCTGCTGCCTTAAAAGTGACCTCCACAGCAGTTGCCCCTTTAATAGTGGCCCCTGCCCCTTAACAATAACATCCACAGTGCCCACCCCTTTAACAGTGACCTCCACAGAGCCCTGCCCCTTTAATGCTAGGGCTACATGATGACATGTGTCGTGCAACATTTTGTCTCAACAATTTCTATAATGATAGGCTATGGTGTCGTACTAAGACATGCTGCGACTGCAACACGACAGTTGCAAAAAAAAACATCCAAGATGGATTTTTCTGCGACTGTCCTGTGGCAGTCACTGCATGTCACATGTCGCAGTGCAACACCATAGACTATCATTATTAAAATTGTCACGCGACATTGGCGCGACACATGTAGTAGTGTAGTTGTGCCCTATGTGTCGTGTAGCCCTAGCCTAAAGCTTACCTACAGCATAAAAAAAAAAATGGGTGGGTTGTTATGGAAACCTGGAGTAAAACTGTGTGTATGTGACTAAGGGCCTGCGAGCTTCTATTGGCTGATAAGGGACATGTGGCCGTGTGTATGGCAGTTGGGATATGAAGAGAGAGACTTGCAGGTTTGTATTGGCTAATGCAGGTAATTTTTAGGCAATATCTAAATGTGCATCCTAGACTGCTGTGACCCCCACAAGATTTCTTTCCAGGTAGCAAGGGATGTGTATACCAAGTTTCGTTGAAATCGTTTTTAAATGATCGCAGAACATACATACATACACACACACATATATACCTCCTTTATATATATAGATTTTTTTGTTTGTTATGTTTTGCTTTCCTTTATCTGGTGGCGAAAGGTAGGGGTGAAGATAAATGCTGGACTTAATACATGTTTCGTTTTAAACTATGGTCAGTATTGAGGTAACGTTGTTTAATGTGAGGGGTATAAACACCCCATAAAAGTGTTCACATGTGTTGGCCATGTTAAGGAGGACCAAGGCAAGCATTTATTTTCTTCAGGAGACACACTTTAGAACAGACCATGTTCCAAGGCTGCCACGCTCCCTTTTCAGTAACTGGTATCATAGCACGCATAGCAGTGCCTCTAGAGGTGTCAGCATTGCCCTTGCAAAGTCAGTCCCATTTACAGACCCAGAGTCTTGTGTCGACCCAGAGGAATCATTTTTGTTAAAGGGATAATAGGTTCAGTGAAAATATCACTAGCAAACATACAGTATATGCACCGAATAAAATGCAGATTCCCTGGCTTATTAATACTCTGCAAACATTTAATGCATTTGCAGAGGGGATCCGTGTTTTTTTGGTGACATTAATTTAGCCCTAGATCCAGTGCTGGTCTTCTATACACACGCAAAGATCCCTGGGTCGTCTCCACAAGGCTTTTCTAGACTCTTGATTAATAGACACTTGGAGACTCCAAAATCCTTCATTAAAGGATTACACTTACTTTTCTGAGGTACATAACACCTTCTACCGTATTGATTATGTTTTTGTCTCAGATCATCATGTGGATATAGTGCAGAAGACAGACATAGGCCCAATTACAATCTCAGACCATTCAGATGTATCAGTCTAACTCCTTTTCTCTAACCTCCTGGAAAGGCATTGGAACTGGTGGTTGAATGAGACGTTGTTGGATAGGGAATCAGACTAAATAGCCATTCAAAATAAACTGTCCATCTTCTTCAAGGAAAATAATACCCCTGATGTGTCACCTACTATAATCTGGGAACTCATAAGGCAGTTGTGAGGGGAGAGTTTATAGCTTTAGGTAGCAGAATTAAGAGAGAGAGGCAGAAACACACTCAGTCCCTAATCTCACAAATGTCTGCCATGGAAAGGCTTCGTAAGAGATCGAAAGCAAGATTGACACATGGAAACTTAGTTAAGCTACGTCAACAGCTTAAGGACCATCTTAATATTCAACATGCTAAAACATACCAGTATGCCAAATTTCGATATTATGCACATGGAGACAAAGGTATCGTATTATAGTCCTACTTACCGTATTTTTCTCCTCATAAGACGCATTTTTCCCCCCCAAAAGTGGGGGGAAAATACCCTGCGTCTTATTGGGTGAATAATAGAAGAGCTCATTAGTACCGGAGGACCAGGAAGCAGTGAAGGCTCTGTACTCACCGCTTAATGGTCCTTGGCTGTCGGCTGTGCAGGGCTGCGCACAGCGTGAGCGTGCTCTGTGACCTCACGCTGTGTGCGCCAGTTCACAGCACAGCCGCCAGCAGGAGGAAGAAGATTGCTGGTGGTGAGGAGCGCCGGCGTCCAGGAGCAGGAGAGGTAAGTGTTTTTTTTATTTTATAAAACATGAGGCTGCTGGGGGCTGATCTGAGGCGATGGGGGGTGATAATTGGGGCTGATGAGAGGCATAAGGGATGATAATGGGGGCTGATGAGAGGCATTAAGGCTTATAATGGGGCTGATGAGAGGCATAATGGCTGATAATGGGGCTGATGAGAGGCATAATGGCTGATAATGGGGGCTAATGAGAGACATAAGGGCTGATAATGGGGGCTGATAAGAGGCATAAGGGCTGATAATGGGGGTGATGAGAGGCATAATGACTGATAATGCGAGCTGATGAGAGGCATAAGGTCCGATAATGGGGGCTAATGAGAGACATAAGGGCTGATTATGGGGGCTAATAAAAGGCATAAGGGCTGATATGGGGGCTGATGAGAGGCATAGGGGTTGATATGGGGGCTGTTAAAAGGCATGGGGGCTGATATGGGGGTGATGAGAGGCATAGGGGCTGATGAGAGGCATGGAGGCTGATGAGAGGCATGGGGCTCTTATCTAAGGTCGGATTGGGGATCATTTACATTGGGGTCTGAGCTAAGGTCTGCTAGGTGTCTTATTAACATTGGGCGTCTGATTGGGGCTGTCAACTGAGGTCTGATTAACATTAGGGGTCTCCCACAGAAGTGAAAGGAAGATTCCGGGATTTGTAGTTTCAGAACAGCTATAGAGTGCTGGAGATTGCTGATCCCTGGACTAGATAGTCACATTCTAAATGGTATGAATAAAACATCCGACTTGATATATTTTTATTAGGTTTTTTGTGTGCTTGCTCTCTTAATCCAGTAATTTTTTTTGTTTCGCTTGTTTTGGGCTTTTCCCAGCATGCTGTTGTACTTCACGACCTCTGCTGTAAGGCCCCTTGCAGACGAGTGTGCCAGATTCAGTCCGGATGCGTTGCGGGCGGGTTCAGGGAAACCCGCGCGAGTTCGCTTACAATTTGTCTGCGCTTGCGTTTCGTTGTTCAGTTTTTTCCACGCGAGTGCAAAGCGTTTCAATGCGTTTTGCACGCGCCTGATAAAAAACTGAATGTTGGTACTCAGACCCAAACCTGGACTTCTTCACTGAAGTTCGGGTTTGGGTTCAATGTTCTGTAGATTTTATTATTTTCCATTATAACATGGTTATAATAGAAAATAATAATACCATTCTTTAATACAGAATGCTAACTAAAATTTCCATTGATGGTTAAAAAATAATAAAAAAATTACTCACCTCATCCACTTGATCATGCAGCCATTATAGTCTTCCTTCTTCTTCTTGCAGGACCTGCAAAAGGACCTGCGCTGACGTCATCGTGCTAACCAAAGATGGCGCAATCACTATTGACCGCGGCATCTGAGTGGTTAAATGACCATGGTAATTACGGCACATCGTAGGCATCACCATGTCCCAAAATGCCTGAACTATCTCTTATATATATAAAAATGAATTTCTGTCTGTCTGTTCTCTGTCTGTTCTTTATGCATGGCCAAACAACTGGACGAATCTGCACCAAATTTGGCACATAGGTACATCAAGGAAGTGTTTCAGCTCTCTAGGATGTATGGTTCTTGAGATATTTCCAAAAAAAATGCAAATATGGCACCATCACATGATCCATATTAGCCAATAGAAGATCGGAGGTCTATCACTCATATTCTAACTGCCATACACATTGTCACATGACCCTTGTTACTGTGTTACCAGTGTATTATTGGCCAATAAAAGCTCGCTGGTAATTCAGTCTTGACATACACACAGTTTTACACCAGGTTTCCATAATATCTCAGCCATGTTTCTTTACTGCTATAGGTCACCCTTAAGTGGATGGGGAGGTCATAGTTAAGGGGATGGAACACTGTGGAGGTCACTTACGGAGGAGGGGTGCTGTGGAGGTCTCTGTTCACGGGGTGAGGTGTTGGGGGGATCACTGGGGGCGGACCACTGTGAATGTTATTGTTAAGGGGGTGGACCTCTGTGGAGGTCACTGTTAAGAGGCTGGGCTCTATTAAGGTCACTGTTAAGGGGACGGCCACTGCAAATGCCATTATTAAGGGGGCGGACCTTTTTGTAAGTCACTGTCAAGGGGGTGGGCTGCTGTGGAGGTCACAGTTAAAGGGGTGGGCATCTGGAGTTCACAGTTAAGGGGGTGAATCTCTGTGGAGGGCACAGAAAAGGGTTTCGGTGCTGTGGGTGGTCAGTGTTAAGGGGGCTAGCCACAGTGGATGTCACTGTTAAGGGTGGTGGGGTGCTATGGGGGTCATATTTTAAGAGGGTGGGGTACTGTGCAGGTTACTGTTAAGGGGGCGAGCCACTGTGGACTTCAATGGTAATGGGGCGGAGTACTGTGGAGGTCACTGTTAAGGGGATAGGGTGCTGTGGGGGAGTCACTGCTAAGGGGCGGGCCTCTGTAGAGGTCACTGTTAGGTGGGTGGGGTACTATGGAGGTCAATGATAAGGGGGCGGGGTGCTGTGGAGGTCACTGTTAAGGGGTGTGGCACTATAGAAGTCACTGTTAAGGGGGTGGGGCACTCTACAGGTCACTGTTATGTGAGACACTGTGAATATCTTTTAATCACACACACAAACATTAAATGAAATGGTCGAAATATACCCGTGCAAAACTGGGTCATTCTGCTAGTTAAAATATAAAAGTATTTTTTTCATCGTTTCACTTCCTCAAAAAATTGAATGAAAAGGGATCAAAAAGTCACACTCCAAAATGGTATGAATCAAAACTACAGATCGTCCTGCAAAAAATTAGCCCTCACACACCTAGTCCAAATATGGCGATGAAAAGAAAAAAATACATTTTTTCCAAAGTTTTAATTTTTTTCAGTATTAAAACAAAAGTAAAACGATATAACTGTGGTAACGTATATAACTGTGGTAACTGACCCAGAAAATGAAAGGCATGGGGCAATTTGACTGCATAGGGAACGCCATAAAAACCCCTAAAACTGTGGCAGAATTGAGTTTTTTTTCCAATTCCACCCCATTTGGAATTTTTTTCCAGCTTCCCATTACATTGTATGCAACAGTATAACAGTGCCATTAGAAAGTACAACTTGTTCTGCAAAAAAACAGCCCTAGTATGGCTATGTAAAAATAAAAATAAAAGTTATGGCTCTGAGAAGGCATAAAAAACAAAAATGCAAAAACAGAAAATTCCAGGGTCCTGGAAGGGTTAAAATGCAGTCTTATGCCTTGTTCACATTTTGTGTCCATTTGACATCCGTGAAAATCTTTGTTTTATCTGTAAATAATCTATATGTCTGTGTGTCTGTTTTTCGCTGTCTGTCATCCATATTACACGGACACTACTCAGATGAAAATTAATTTCCAGAGCATCTGCTACCAGTGGGCTACTGAAAAATGGACCAAACACGGAAGCCATCCATGTTGTGTCACTAACTTTTCACGGACCCGTAGAATTCAATGGGCATGTTTGGTACGCATCATGGATCAAAGTAGCTCATGTCTCAGTGATTTTTTCCATAGACAGTAAAAAAAAATACTGATATGTGAACAAACATATTAAAATCAATGGGTGAATGCGGACAGCATATGTCAGTGAAAAACAGAAATGTAAACGAGGCCTTAGTGTACATTCACAGACCATAAGTATTTTGCGGTACGCAAAATGCAGATGACACCCGTGTGATGTCCATGTTGCATTAGTTTTTTTTTATACTTTAAAGGGTCTGTGGGCCACATTTTGCAGCCAAGAATAAGGTATATTCTATCTTTTGAGGAATGGGCATACAGATGCGGAAAGCACAAAGATCATCCATTCTGCAAAAAAGATAGAACATGTCCTATACTTGGCCACAAAATGTGATCCACGGACACATTGAAGTCTAAAGGTTCGAAAAAATATATATAACATAAAAATACATACAGTTGTGTGCATGAGCCCTATGTATTTCATGTCATGACTAAGAGTGCTCTGCCACTCGAAACATGTTCCAGTGATTTTAACCTTTATTATATTTTCTATAGAAAATAAAGATATGATGGGAGAGATTTATCAAAACTCATGTAAAGGAAAACTGGCTTACATGCCCATGACAACCAATCAGATTCCACTATTCATTTTCCAAACAAGCTCTGAAAAATGAAAGGCGGAATCTGATTGGTTATTATGGGTAACTAACCCAGTTTTTCTTTACACCAGTTTTGATAAATCTCCCCAATGGATTTTTATCGAGTGCTGCATGCCTTTTGCAATTTTGGATTAGGTAACACACTGCCTTCAAGAGAGAAATAAAACAAAAAAGCATGACCAAATGCATAATTGAGGCATCTAAGTCAGGCTTGGATTTCTTGCATGACGTAAAACTACCTTCAACACTAGTGACTTTTCGACTCCCATAGAGAAGATTGGCATAGCAACAAGAATTTTTATCCTGCACATAGAATTGTTTTTTATTATCTCCTTGAGCTCTAAAACCTTTTTTTCTATAATGCATCTTCAATTTTCACTCACTGAACATTGTATTATAATTGTGTGTCTGATAGATAGATAGATAGATAGATAGATAGATAGATAGATAGATAGATAGATAGACATATATCTCTATATCTCTCTCAATATAGATAATATATATATTAGTGATATAGTGTGGTTATGTGTATAGTATAAGTGCTGGGAGGCATGTATATCCCACCCAGATACCTCAGCTGTGTGAGATAACTGAAATCCAGAAATCTGCAGTGGCTTCAGAAAAGTGTAGTTTGCGGAGACAGTTTTGTCTAGATGTTGTTCTGGGCTGGATTTCATGTGGACTGGGGGATAGGTTTGGTAGTGGGATCTACCAGTCCACACCCTTCCACTACATTTATTGTCTTTTGCCAGAGGTGACCGCAGGTGAGGCCTACTTCTGTAACCAACGTGGGATAAAACAACCCTTTGTGTATTACTTGGGGGGACAAAGGCTGAGGAAGCCTGAGAGAGAGGGGAGCCTGAGAGGCTCTGTGTGGTCTCAGCCAGGAGGGCTGAGGGGCCACGAGGCTTTGTAAAGCCTGAAGTTTGGGGGGCCCAGCGATGCCTACGGAAAGAGGGTCGCATGGTCAGAGTCGGGAGGACTTCTGGACCACCTCCCCTAAGGGTGCTGGTGTGGTCACAGCCTGGAGGCTGCTGTACCGTATATGGCTGAGGAAGCCGGATCTAATTCCATGTGTGAATGGCGCTCTATAGGGGAGGTAGAGACAACACATGTATTAGGTAGAGCCCAGATGGGTAGGTGTTTATTTTCGATGTTTATGTGTGTGATGGTGCTGAAGTGCCAAAATAAAGCACCTCTTGGACTTGAACCCTGTTGTCAGAGGAGAAGTCTGTGATTGCGACCCCCTGAGAGAGAGCGATCCCTTACAATAATAATAATAAAAAAATGTATATATATATATATATATATATATATATATAATATACATATACACTCACCTAAATAATTATTAGTAACACCTGTTCTATTTCTCATTAATGCAATTATCTAGTCAACCAATCACATGGCAGTTGCTTCAATGCATTTAGGGGTGTGGTCCTGGTCAAGAAAATCTCCTGAACTCCAAACTGAATGTCAGAATGGGAAAGAAAGGTGATTTAAGCAATTTTGAGCGTGGCATGGTTGTTGGTGCCAAACGGGCCGGTCTTAGTATTTCACAATCTACTCAGTTACTGGGATTTTCACATACAACTAGGGTTTACAAAGAATGGTGTGAAAAGGGAAAAACATCCAGTATGCGGTAGTCCTGTGGGCGAAAATGCCTTGAAGATGCTAGAGGTCAGAGGAGAATGGGCCGACTGATTCAACCTGATAGAAGAGCAACGTTGACTGAAATAACCACTCGTTACAACCGAGGTATGCAGCAAAGCATTTGTGAAGCCACAACATGCACAACCTGCGGATGGGCTACAACAGCAGAAGACCCCACCGGGTACCACTCATCTCCACTACAAATAGGAAAAAGAGGCTACAATTTGCACGAGCTCACCAAAATTGGACTGTTGAAGACTGGAAAAATGTTGCCTGGTCTGATGAGTCTCGATTTCTGTTGAGACATTCAAATGGTAGAGTCCGAATTTGGCGTAAACAGAATGTGAACATGTATCCATCATGCCTTGTTACCACTGTGCAGGCTGGTGGTGTAATAGTGTGGGGGATGTTTTCTGGGCACACTTTAGGCCCCTTAGTGCCAATTGGGCATCGTTTAAATGCCACGGGCTACCTGAGCATTGTTTCTGACCATGTCCATCCCTTCATGACCACCATGTACCCATCCTCTGATGGCTACTTCCAGCAGGATAATGCACCATGTTACAAAGCTCGAATCATTTCATATTGGTTTCTTGAACATGACAATGAGTTCACTGTACTAAAATGGCCCCCACAGTCACCAGATCTCAACCCAATAGAGCATCTTTGGGATGTGGTGGAACGGGAGCTTCGTGCCCTGGATGTGCATCCCTCAAATCTCCATCAACTGCAAGATGCTATCCTATCAATATGGGCCAACATTTCTAAAGAATGCTATCAGCACCTTGTTGAATCAATGCCACGTAGAATTAAGGCAGTTCTGAAGGCAAAAGGGGGTCCAACACCGTATTAGTATGGTGTTCCTAATAATTCTTTAGATATATATATATATATAGGACATACTGCAAGTTCATTGAATTAGAATATGTGTATATACTGTGTACACTATTTATACACTAATTAAATGAACTTGCAGTCATGAAGAGCTCTGATTAATGACCTCTATTTATACTGTCACCATCTGTCTGCTTCATCAACGTATTTTATTAAATCAGTGTGTTAGATCCAGGGCTTTCTGACTCACATCCCTATGAGTCATGGGTTTCATGGGTATCCCTAGCTGAAGTTTTAAAGGGAGTCTGTCAGCACAGTTTGCCATTATACACTGCTTACATAGTACTGTAGCATAACTATACATGAGTCAAATGGTATCTGTTTTCTTTTTGTTTTGATGTTCACCAGAGGCAAAAACGCAATTTTATTCATATGTAAGTGAGGGTGTGCAAGTGCCCAGGGGCGGTGTATGGGCTGTAAGTGGAAAAAGTAATCACGGCACGCAGGATTATGATGCAACGAAAATAAAGATTTATTCTTCCATCCAATATATTATAGTAAACACGGCCAACATTTCGGTCCTACCCGGACCTTGTTCACGGCCTGCAATAGTGAAATTACAGTACATGAGTATATGCTATAATCTCAAGATAAAGTGGATATGGATGAAAATAAAAAAGAGGGAAGGGAGGAATAAACAACAGAAGACAAAAATAATAAAGGCAAAATCACATGTAGTATAAACATATGGAATAGTGCTATGAAGAGGAATACGCGACATATTGGATATAGGGAGCCGTAACATAAGTATAGAAAGTTCCAAATTGGATATAGCATAATGGTACAAGGGAAATATATGCTAGATTCCACCACAAATGGGAAATGAGCAATGCTGAATACAACTGTTGCTTGGCCCGCCCTGTAAGCCTCTGTCTTGTGTCATTCGGTGTACTAGACGAGATCCCGCCTGCGCATGCGCACTGCGTGGAGTGACGCTGCTGCCCACAATGGTCATTGCCACAGGCAGTGCTGATGTGTGGGATAGGGAGGGAGATGAACTCAATATGTGCATGCATTTTACACTTGTGATTGCCCGCAGTGAAGAGTCAGTCAGTCAGAGCGTTATATTGGGGGCAAGTAGCTCCAATCAGTAGACGCTGTATTAGGCTCTGTTCATACTAGCATCCTGGTTTCACATTTTTATCAGAAGCCATGAAGTAACACTAATGAACCTCATTGAGTTTAATAATGTGCTACAGACTGCATAGTAATTGGTGACCGCCATGATGGCCACTGAAAGTCCAGTTTCAATGGGGTACCATAGTGGCATGTAAGCTGTTTTGGCAATGCTATACATCCAATAGGGTTCATATTTGTGCCGGGTTCCATGATACATATAAAGTTAAACCAAATCACAGAGTTTACTTTATGACCTTCCTTTCCCATGACTTTAGTTTGGGTCTGCTGGCTCCAGGTTGTTAACTAATTCTCTGGGTAACCTAGGTAAGTGCAACTGAGTCAGAAAACAGAATGGAGCAAGTGGTTGTCAGTAGCCACAGAAGTCTTTTAGTAATCTACAAAGGTGTCAGGAAACATCCTGTGCCTAAAGCACAATGTAGGCAAAAATCAGCCTAGACTAGAATCAGGTAAAGGAGCTAAACACAGTATAGGGGGCAGAAATTAATAGAATGAAACCAGCGAAGATTGGAAAAGTTGTCAATTCACTTTAAAAAAAAGAGGCCACAGGCCGATTTAAAGGGGCTGTCTAACTGGACCTGTGAATTTAAGCATATTAACCTGGACTCTGCCACTCAGTTTCGGCTTCTTTGGTTCACCATTCTCTTCTCCGTGCTCTGGTACCCACATATAAAGTTTCGTTATGCCAACGTGCCGCTTGGTGGACATGTTACCACTGCAGCAGTGCATGTCATCCTCATCTGTGCCAGAAGTTTACATGCAGGAACCGGACCGAGGTGAGGAGACAGTGGACCAAAGGAGCCAGAATCAATGAGAAGCAGGTAAGTGTACTTGACTCCATAGGTCCAGAGGGGATAGGCAAGGGTGGATTGGCCATAGACCTTACAGGGAAATTTCCCAGTGAGCCGATGCCCAGGGGACCACCTGAGCCCTCCTCATGCCCTGCCAGTGGAAGTTTTTGGGGATGTATTTTGTGCTGCTGGCAGGTTTTTGTTATGGACTGTTGTATTTGGCTCTGTTGGGGTAGTATTATGTGCCACAATATGGTATAACTAGCCCTGTCTTCCATCAATTTGGACCCGACTACCAAACAAGGCCACTTAGTATTTTTTCCAGGGGCACTTTAAGTTCCCAGTCCGCCCCTGGGGATAGGGGGTAATGTATAAACTCTGTCTCTTCTCTGATCAATTAGACACCATGTGCACGCAGACCTTGCTGGAGCCTGGTGAGGTACGGTCTTTTACGTGAAGAGTTAACATATTTTTGCTGGAGAACAGAAAATGTGCAACAGGCAGTTTTAACATAAAAGTGGATATTTTTCTCTCCCTTTCGGTAACCGGCATGTGGAAATAGAGTGCTAATGGTGTCTCAAATTGAGGCAGCAGGAAATAGATTTTCTCCTATAAATGCTTAGTTTCAGCCACTGTATAAGGACTGAAGGCTTTTTGAAAGGCGACTGCTTCTATTGCGATCTCTGTTGCTGTAGCAATTACAACGTCATTTGATACGCACTGTGGCTATATCTGGGCACTGAAAAACAAGCGTCAGAATAAGAGATGTGATGTGCTGCGGATGTGAGATCCTTACTGGAGCCTATAGCCTTTATGTGAACACATATGCACCCTGCTTGAAAATTGTCTCAGACAGCTGTGAATTGTACTCATTACGGAGCATCATTTACTTGGACCACTTCTCCAGATCGTCAGTATTAGGCTACATTCATACCACAGTAAAAAAATTGTCAGTTAAAAACTGATAAACTGTCAGTTAAACGTTAAAAATGGCCCCCTTCAATTAATTGTATGGGGGTTGTAAGTCAGTGAAAATGGATAGATAGAAAATGTTCTATTTTTTGACATCCGTTATTTACTGGCCATCAGAAAAACTGCTGTGGGGATAACCCCATTCACTACCATTGTTCTTAAAGAGGATTTGTTAAAAAAAAAACTGTCAGCAGTTAAAAATGGATACTGTGTTTTCCATGGTCATTTTGCAGCAATGGCCGCTTTGCATTTATTTTTAAGGGCCATTAAAAACAGATGAATTTCATTGTTTTGTGTAAAAAAACAACAACACCTGCAGTGCCTACAGTATATATAATGCCACCATGTAGCGCCCCCAGTATAAATAATGGTCCCCATTGTTCCCTCAATCTACATAATGCCCCTCTTTAGTGCCCCCGGGATAAATTATGCTCCCCTTTGTGCCCCGAAGTATGAATAATGATAACCTTTGTGCCTCCCAGTATTATTCTGACAAAAAAAAATACTCACCTCACCACAGATACTTGCAGAGACACTCACTGTTTACTGGATGGTGCAGGACCTACGCTCCCAGCATGATCATGTGACATCACCACACTGGGTGTGTCAGGTCTTGATACCTTCAGTAAGGAGGTAGTGCCCCCATGCGTTCAGGTGTTTTTTTTTTTTTATGTTATACTCCTGAAACCCATTTTTTAACATAGTGTAGCCATTTTTAATGGCCTGGTGCACTCCTGTCTACACAGCCATTACAAATGGACTAATTGATTTGAATGGGATTGAGTCTATATTGCAAGGAAAAATATATTACAAAAATTCATTTTACCATATTTAGAACATATTTTAAAACAGATTTGATCCAGGACCCACACCCTGTCAGTTCCATACATAGCCATACTGGGAATATACATGGCATAGAATTACATAACATTAAACAACAAAACTGCTTTGCAGGTACCCTGGCCTGGGCTATTGCACATAGAAAGTTCAACTGCTAACACAACTTTGTTATATTGGTGGTAGGTGGATGCATTACTGAATCACACTGTGTTTTATAGTACACAATTTTTATTGTTAAACCACTGATAATAAATTTCAAATGCCTCTACCTCATTATATTAATGGTAGTCAGATGCATTATTGCATTGCATAGTTTGCTTTATAATACAAAATTTGTATTGTTGAACCATAATAAATGCAAATTGCATAGTTCAAAGAAATTTCACCCCCAACACTGCATCTTTATATTAGTGGTAAGCAGACGCATTATCTCATCACACCGTATGTATGAGATTACTATCACTGGTTCCACAGTAACATTTTTGGACTATTAAGTACAAAAATGTAATTGTTGAACCAGTAATATTAATCTCATGCAAAGTTCAAATAAATTTCACCGCCAACACTGCATTATTCCCAAAGTATTTTGTCAACAGCAGTGAGCGGTGTGTTAATTGCAAGTCTGTCTGTAACCCCTTCCCGACACATAACAATAGTACAGGCATGCTCAACCTGCGGCCCTCCAGCTGTTGCAGAACTAGAACTCCCATCATTCCTGGGCAGCCTACAGCCTATCAGCCTGCAGAAGGGCATGCTGGGAGTTGTAGTTTTACAACATCTGGAGGGCCGCAGGTTAAGCATCCCTGCAATAGTACATCATTGCGGCAGGTGACTTGCTGCATTTTGACGTACTATTATGTCATGGTGATCTGGCGGGCACTGATAGCCGGGCCCCTGCTGTATCTGCCGGCATCGCTGTAAAGGAAAATGCTGGTTGATTAACCCCTTCTAAGTCAAAAAAGTGTTTTTAATAAAAAAATAAAGTTTCAAGTAAAAAAAGAAGAAAAAAGGCCCCTGATTTTATAATAAGAATTGAAAAAAAGAAAAAAACACACATATTAGGTATCGGCGCGTCCGTAATGACTGGCTCTATAAATATATCACATGATCCACCCCATCTGATTAACACCATAAAAAAAATATGTAAAAAAAGCAATTTTTGTCACCTTTCATGACAAAAAGTGCAACACCAAGCAATTAAAAAGGCATATGCCCCCCAAAATGGTACCAATAAAATAACCACTTTATTCCGCAAAAAATTAGACCCTACATAAGACAATCACAAATACAAAAACTATAGCTCTCAGAATATGGAGACACTAAAAAATTATTTTTTTTGTTTCAAAAATGCTATTATTGTGTTAAAGTGAAATCAATAAAAAAAAGTTAAACATTTTAGGTATCACCACGTCTGGAACAACCAACTCTATAAAAATATCACATGACCTAACCCCTCCCTCAGGTAAACACAGTAAAAAAAAAATAAAAACAGTGCCAAAAAAGCAATTTTTCGTCACCTAACATCACAAAAAGTGAAACACTAAGCGATCAAAAAGGCATGTTCCCCCCAAAAATAGTACCAATCAAACCATCACCTCATCCCGCAAAAAATGAGATGCTACCTAAGACAATCGGTCAAAAATTTAAAAAGCTATGGCTCTCAGACTATGGAGACACTAAATCATCATTTTCTTTGTTTCAAAAATACTATTATTGTGTAAAACTTAAATAAATAAGAAAAAGTATACATATTATGTATTGCCACGTCCGTAACGACCTGCTGTACAAAAATCACATGACCTAACCCTCAGGTGAACGCTGTAAAAGTAAATAAATAAAAACTGTGCCAAAACAGCCAATTTTTTGATCACCTTGCCCCATAAAGTGTAATAATTATAGAGGAGGGAATCGAATCAGACGAAGTGGAATTCGATCTGAAGAATCGCAATTTTTCCTAAAATGACGGCAACACGTGTGAGGACTGAGGACATGGGGCAAGGAGCTCTGGAAAGGCAGGCTCACCAAGATTGACATGCATGCATTCAATCAGCAGCCAGCCAGCCCTGTGATGTCACATCCCTATAAATATGACAACTATTTTAGATTCTGCCATTTGTGAAAAAGTGCTAGGGACAGCAATTGGAAAGAGGTAATTGTGAAAAAAAAAAAAAGCTCTCTAGGATATACCGTCCTGAGATATTCCCCAAAAATGACCTGAATTAGCCAATACGAGCCTTTCTCTTCATATCCCAACTGCCATACACATGGTCACATGTCGCTTATAAGCCAATAGAAGCTCGCAGGCCCTTAGTCTTCACATACACACAGCTTTACTCCAGGTTTCCATAACAACCCAGCCATTTTTCTTCACTGCTGTAGGTCAGCATTAGGCTAGGGCTACACGACGACAATAAGTCACACTACACATGGGACACAACTACACTGCTACATGTGTCGCACGACATTGATGTCGCATGACAATTTTTATAATGATAGTTTATGGTGTTGCACTGCGACATGTGATATGTTGCGACTGCGATGCGAGAGTCGCAGAAAAATCCATCTTGGATGGATTTTTTGCAACTGTCGTGTCGCAGTCGCAGCATGTCACATGTTGCAGTGCGAGACCATAGCCTATCATTATAAAAATAGTTGAGGCAAAATGTGGCTCGACACATGTCGTCATGTAGCCCTAGCATTAAATGGGCAGGGCGCTGTGGAAGTCACTGTTAAGGGGGCGGGCACTGTGGAGGTCACTGTTAAGGGGGCAGGGGCCACTATTAAAGGGGCAACTGCTGTGGAGGTCACTGTTAAGGCAGCAGGGTACTGTGAGGTCACTGTTAAGGGGGCAGGCCCCTGAGGAGGTCACTGTCAAGGGAGTAAGGTGCTGCAAAACTCACGGTTAAAGGGACGGCCTGCTGTGAAGGTCAACGTTAAGGGGATCGGCTGCTGTGGAGGTCCCATTTTAAAGTGGCGGAGCATTGTGGGGGGGGGGGGGTCAGTGTTAAGGGGTGGGGTGCTGTAAAGGTCACTGTTATGGGGGATACTGTCGATATCTTTTAACAAAGGTTATATCTACAATCCAACAACACATGATACATTAATCGCTCTGCATGGGAAGGGGCAGTCCCCACGTTCAGTATGCAAGTAACGCTTGCTGGGATATCTTTTAACACAAACAAATATTAAGTGAAAGTTACCTAATATAACATTTACACATTTCGCATTTATCATTCAGTAGTTATAAAAGTAGTTTTCTTCCTCTGCTACCCACTGTGTTTCCTCATAAATTACCATGGTATCGACCAGTAGTTCTGAGCCTTTGTTAGAACACAATCATTTACTTTTCTTATCTATGTCTCTTAATTTTGGCTAGTGTTTGATGAAGGCCTGTGAGCCGAAACGTAACATGATGTTTGCAGTATGCTGAATAATAAAAATTCTACTGTCAATGAACGAAACCATATGCTGTGGTTTCTATTATTATTGAAGATGGGGTTGCAACCCTACTTACAGCATCTCAGTGCGACAAAGAGTTATTGTCTACAAGTCCTTCCAGAATTTGTATCGGCACCTGTAAAAAAATAAAAAAATGACCAGTGATACACTGTTTTTTCAACAAGAAGAAGTTTCTTCAATCCTCTCACGGAGTGACCCAATCAGCGGAATTTCTATAAGCTCCTGCTACTGAATACAAGGCACGGGATCTAGAATGAGAATCCCGACGCCTCCAGAATTATGAGTTACACAGCGTCACGCTGGCTGAATATCTGAAAGCAAAATGGATCCCTAGAGGGTTACGCATATGTCCAACTTTCTTCAAAGATAACCCCGAGTTCTGTACAAAATTTGAACAAATTTTGAACAAGTGTCCATTCGATATCATGACACTAACCCCATACTATCTTGCGATAACAGAGATCAAAGATCTATTCCCTTTAACGGAAATCCAACTTCAAGAAGTCCTGTCAAAAGATGATTACACTCAACTCCTGAATAAGATTACCTCTACCCTCTCAGAACAACGTAAAGAAATAGAAGCTATGAAAAAACAAACATTTTTACATGACACAGAGGACTACCGTCAGAACTGTGTATACAAATGGCCGAACTCATCAAACTGCCCTCAATGCTCCAGTAGGACGTCACCATCTATGGACTCCTTTTGTTCTACATCCAGTGAAGAAACTCAATGCCTACCCCGGAGAATGGAACCACGCTCAATGTGGACAAAGAAGGGGTCAAAGAGGCGGTAATACAACAGGACTCAATACCTCTTCCATAACAACGCGATCCCAGGTATAGTCATTGGTATTCAATATCTCCTCGTTTCTGCTAAGCCCAGCACAACTTTCACTTTTACAAAAGCGTTTGTTCTTTTGCCCATCATATGCTTTTAACACGTTTCATTTAGACATGGATTTACATAAATTATATAGAAACATCCATCTAAAAGCACACTTTGTGATTATTAATGTGACAGATAGGGAAAAGGCAGATCCTAAACCCATGATTTCAATAGACACCCTGGGCCTGCGAAATAAAAGTTCATATCTCCCAGCTAAGAATTATCCACCAGTGGAAACATTCATTAACCTAGTCCAAAGGGATATAGAAACCTTCAGGAAGGAGCTAATGAAAGGAAAATACAAATTCACACACAACCTTAGTAATACTGATAGACAAGCCCTTAACACACTACACCGAGAGAAACACCTAGTCATCAACCTAGCAGATAGGTGGGGTCCTTGTTGTGATGGATAAAACTAAATATGTTGCAGAGATTAAACACCAACTGAATGACCCTGAGATTTATCAAAATTTACCACAAAATCCAACAAGACAAATTGTATCTAAAATCCAATATGTCTTACAACATTAAAGGACAAAAGGGATCATAGATGATGCCACAGTAAACTTCCTCACCAGTTCAAATCCCGTTACACCAGTATTTTACATCCTACCAAAAATACACAAAAATCTGGAGGACCCCCCCTTCAGCCTTACTGGCTATTGTGAACAATCTACAACCCCTACTGCCAGATGCTATTCTGGTAACCTGGAAACATCTCGAGCCTATACACCTCTATACAACACTAGAAGGGTCTCAGAGCAGTGGAAAAGCTACTACAGACCACAGACTTACATACAGAGGTAGTTAGGTTCTGTCTAGAACTCCTAGAATTGGTACTATCGAAAAAAAAATCCTATTTCAGGACGATTTCTTTATGCAAAAACAGGGAACCGCTATGGGGTCTAATGTGGCCCCCAATATGCAAATTGCTATATGGATTACTTTGAAAACAGTTACCTATACCCAAATCTGTTCTTCACTACCCATGTTATAATCTAGAAACGTTATATAGACAACGTTTTTCTGTATATGGCAAGGAACACCAGAATCACTTAACACGTTCCATAACTTTCTTAACTCCATCTACCTGGAATTACAATTTACCATCCACTGAGACCATTCATCCATCAATTTCCTAGACATGGTTGTTAGCAAAGATGAAGCTGGTATTCTGAGCACAGACCTTTATAGAAAGCTCACAGACCGAAACAACCTATTACACTACACAAGCTTTCATCCACCCAGCACAAAAAAGTTCTACCAGCTCCACAATTTCATAGAGTACAGAAAGCAGACACAAGGACACAACGAATAGATGAAATGAAAAACTGATTTTTGGAACGTGGCTATCCTCCACATATTCTCAACCAACTAACTGAGTTTAAACCAACTTAACCAACCAACTGAATTTAAACCAACGTCTACACAACAAGTGAAATGTATTCCATTTGTGGATACATTCCACCCATGTGCCCGAAAAGTCCTGATCATCATTCGAGGACATTGGCACATTCTCCATAGGGCATACCCATCTATAATGACATTTGTGCAGATGCCATTTTAACCCCTTCCATACCGTGGCCTGTAGGGACCACTGTATGGTAGGGGATAACAGGGAGAGAGCTCCCTCCCTCTCCCATCGGGGGGCTGCTGTGCCTTTGCAGCCCCCGATTCTTGAAAGGGAGCACAGAGGGAGGAAGCCCCCTCCTTCCCCTTCCCCCTCTGCTTAGTTGTGGCAGACGGGGAAGGTTCCCATGGCAACAGGACGCCTTCTCAGGCATCCTGCTGTCCATGGTGCTGAACAGATCTGTGCTAAAGGCAGAGATCTGTTCAGACAGAAGTGTAAGTGAAATACAGTGCAGTACACTATATAGTGTACTGTACTGTATTACACAGACATCAGACCCACTGGATCTTCAAGAACCAAGTGGGTCTGGGTAAAAAAAAAAGTGAAAAAAAGTAAAAATAAAAAAACATATTTATCACTGATTTAAAAAAAAATAAAAAATCCCTACACATGTTATATATCACCGCGTCCGTAACGACCTGATCTATAAAACGGTCATGTTATATTCCCCGCATGGTGAACGCCATAAAAAATAAAAAATAAAAATATGATGAAATTGAAATTTTGCCCACCTTACTTCTTAAAAAAGGTAATAAAAGTGATCAAAAAAGTTGTATGTACGCCAAAATAGTACCATTCAAACCTCATTCCGCAAAAAATTAGCCCCTACATGAGACAATGGCCGAAAAATAAAAAAAACTATGGCTCTCAGACTATGGAGACACTAAAACATGTTTTTTTTTTGTTTCAAAAATAATATTATTGTGTAAAACTTAAAAAAATAAAAGAAAGTATACATATTAGGTATCAACACATCTGTAATGACCAGCTCTATAAAAATATCATATGACCTAACCCCTCAGGTGAACACTGTCAAAAAAATAAAATAAAAACGGTTTAAAAAAAAAGCTATTTTTTGTCACCTTACATCACAAAAAGTGTAATAGCAAGCGATCAAAAAGGTGTATGCCCTCCAAAATAGTGCCAATCTAACCATCATCTTATCCCGCAAAAATGATACCCAACCTGAGACAATTGCCCAAAAGCTAAAAAAACTGTGGCTCTCAGATTATAGAGACACTAAAACGTGTTTTTTTTGTTTCAAAAATGATATTATTGTGTAAAACCTAAATAACTAAAAAAAGTATACATATTATGTATCCCTGCATCCATAACAACCTGCTCTATAAAAATAGCACATAATCTAATCTGTCAGATCAACGTTGTAAATAATAAAAAATAAAAACGGTGCCAAAACAGGTATTTTTGGGCAAATTTTCCATTTTAATCCATTTTTTCCCGTAACAAAGCAAGGGTAAACAGCCAAACAAAACTCTATATTTATTGCCCTGATTCTTTAGTTTACAGAAACATCCCAAATGTGGTCGTAAACTATTGTATGGTCACATGGCAGTGCACAGAAAGAATGGAACGCCATATGGTTTTTGGAGGGCGGTTTTTGCTGGACTGGTTTTTTGACACCATGTCCCATTTGAAGCCCCCTGATGCACCCCTAGAGTAGACACTCCAAAAAGTGACCCCATTTAGGAAACTACACTCCTCAAGGTATTCAAAACTGATTTTACAAACTTTGTTAACCCTTTAAGTGTTCCACAAGAGTTAATGACAAATGGAGATGAAATTTCAGAATTTCAATTTTTTGTTACTTTGCTTAACAAAAAGTGTAATATAGAGCAACCAAAAATCATATGTACCCTAAAATAGTACCAAAAAAGCTGCCACCTTATCCCATAGTTTCCAAAATGGGGTCACTTTTTGGAGTTTCTACTCTAGGGGTGCATCAGGGGGGCTTTAAATGGGACATGGTGTCAAAGAACCAGTCCAGCAAAATCTGCCTTTCAAAAACCCCACTGCGCTCCTTTCCCTCTATGCCCCGCCGTGTGGCCGTACAGTGGTGTACAACCACATACCGGGTGTTTCTGTAAACCGCAGAGTCAGAGCAATAAATATGAAGTTTTTTTTGGCTGTTAACCTTTGCTTTGTTAGTGGAAAAATTGATTAAAATGGAAAATTTGGCAAAAAAAATGAAATTCTGAAATTTCATCTCCATTTGTCATCAACTCTTGTGGAACACCTAAAGGGTTAATGATGTTTGTAACATAAGTTTTGAATACCTTGAGGGGTGTAGTTTCTAGAGTGGGCTCATTTTTGGGTGGTTTCTATTATGTAAGCCTCAAAACATGATTTCAGACCTGAACTGGTCCCTAAAAAGTGGGTTTTTGTAAATTTTGGAATATTTTAAAGATTTGCTTCTAAACTTCTAAGCCTTGTAACGTCCCCAAAAAATGAAATGGCATTCCCAAAATGATCCAAACATGAAGTAGACATATGGGGAATGTAAATTAATAACTTTTTTTGGAGGTATCACTATGTATTATAGAAGTAGAGAAATTGAAACTTGAAAATTTGCTAATTTTTCAAACATTTTGGTAAATTTTTTTTTTTTATAAACAAAAATGATTTATTTTTTTTACTCCATTTTACCAGTGTTATGAAGTAAAATATGTGACGAAAGAACAATCTCAGAATGGCCTGGATAAGTAAAAGCGTTTTAAAGTTATCACCACATAAAGTGACACTGGTCAGATTTGCAAAAAATGGCCAGGTCCTTAAGGTGAAATATGGCCGTGTCCTCAAGGGATTAATTCAGAGTTATCTGATGCTCTTTGAATTCAATAGGAGCTGTATAAATTTGTATGCAGCAAGCTCCCCCCAGTGACAGCTGCAGACAATCTGAATTTAATACTTTGAAGGGAATATGTGAGTATGTGAGCAGTTTTGACCATGCAAAACTGCTGACTGCGCTATCTTTTATTCTGCTTCACAGCCCCCCTCCCCCCCTCTCTGCTTTGATTATGGAAGGGGCTGTGGTGCAGCTAAATGCAGAGGGCATTTCACAGTGAAGCACTGTCATCTGGGCACTTGCAGCTATGGCACCTGGCAGAACAGAAGATCATTCCACTCAGATGCACTTACTAAAGGTCTCTATATTTGTACATAGGAACATCATCCCCAATAATCTGCCCCATTATCGTTGCGACAGGATAAATCAGCGGTTTGGCTGTACACTGCTAGCACCCATGCCTTCTGCCGTCTCTGACCCGTTATTAAGGACAACTCCATATTAGGTATGTTCCATAACTAACATTTGTATGAATTACGCTCCTGTGAATAAGCCTCCCAGGCTCTGTGCTCACTGCCTCCTGGTCCTCCTCGGCCGCTCACTGTGCTGCAACCTGCAGGTGAGGATGTTGGCGCTCTGTGGCCTCACGCTCTGCATGTTGGGTCACAGCACAGTGAGCGGCAGAAAGAACACGAATGTCTGATCTTATGTCTGAATAAAGGTCCTATGCATATTGGGGTCTGATCTGAGGCCTGAATAGGAGTCATGCACATTGGGTCTTATCTGAGATATGATTGGGGGTCATTCACACTGGGGCTCTGATTTGAAGTCTGATTGGGGGTCATTCACATTGGGGGTCTGATCTGAAGTCTGATTAGGGGTCTTATTAACATTGGGGCTCTGAGCTGATATCTGATGAAAAATATGTTTTCTTACTTTCCTCCTATAAAACCTAGGTGCATCTTTTAGGTCGAAAAATACAGTATATAATATACGAATAACTCACTTCCCTTCCACTTTAAGTTATAACAATATTACAAGTCACTGAGATGTTATGTGATCATAAAAAAAGCACAAGGCCACTTGCTCAGTACATTTATACTGGTTAGGCTTTGTTCACATTATTTTTAGGGCCACCGTTTAACATATACACCATGACATACAGTGACATCCATCACAATAGGGTTCCATTGTTGTTGTTTTTTACTGGATGCCTTTGTATGGAACAGCAACTACACTATTCAATACTGTTTTTCATGCAGTATACAGACTAAAACTATTAGACAGAGGACAGACTCTTTTGGCCTCCATCTGGCTTATGTTAACCTATTGACATGTTTAGTGTGTAGATTGGGAGCTTTCCCAACGTGCAGTATATGATATACAGGCATCCCAAACGTGAATTGAATATTGCCTTCCCAAACCTCAAGATGATGGCTAATATTCTTTAACCCCTTATGGACCGGGCTCATTTCCCCCTAAGGACCAGTCCATTTTTTGCAAATCTGACCAGTGTCACTTTATGTGTGAATAACTATAAAACGCTTTTACTTATTCAAGCCATTCTGAGATTGTTTTTTCGTCACATATTGTACTTTTTGACACTGGTAAAATGGAGTCAAAAAAATTCATTTTTATTTATAAAAAAATGCCAAATTTACCAAAAATGGGAAAAATTTGCAATTTTCCAAGTTTCAATTTCTCTATTTCTATAATACATAGTAATACTGCCAAAAAAATATATTTATTTACATTCCCCATATGTCTACTTCATGTATGGATCATTTTGGGAATGCGATTTTAGGGGACATTACAAGGCTTAGAAGTTTAGAAGCAAATCTTGAAAATTTTCAGAAATTTTCAAAAATCCACTGTTTAGGGACCAGTTCAGGTTTGAAGTGACTTTGTGAGGCTTACATAATAGAAACCACCCAAAAATGACCCCATTCTAGAAACTACACCCTTCAGGGTATTCAAAACTGATTTTACAAACATCGTTACACCTTTAGGTGTGTCACAAGAGTTAATAGGAAATGGGGCTACATATGGGTTATTTATGTAAACTGCAGAATCAGGGCAATACATTTTAAGTTTTATTTGGCTGTTAACCCTTGCTTTTGTTAATGGAAAAATGGATTGAAATGGAAAATTTGCCAAAAAATTGCTCTTTTGGCACCGTTTTTATTTTATTTTTTTGACCGTGTGACTCTTAGGGGTTAGATCATGGGGTATTTTTATAGAACAGATTATTATGGACGTGGCGATACCTAATTTGTCTACTTTTTTTTATTTATTTAGGTTTAACACTATATTATCCTATTTGAAACCAACTAAAAAATTTTTACCATCTACGCAGTCTAAGAGTCAGTTTTTTTTATTTTTTATCCAATTGTCTTAGGTAGGGGCTAATTTTTTGCGGGATGAGAGGACGGTTTTATTGTCACTATTTTGGGGGGCATATGACTTTTTGATCGCTTGTTATTACGCGTTTTGTTAAGTAAGGTGACAAAAAATTCATTTTTTTCCTTTTTTTAATTGTGCTAATCTAAGGGGTTAGGTCATGGGGTATTTTCATAGGGCAGATTATTACGGACACGGCGATACATAATTTGTCTACTTTTTTAATTATTTTAGATTTATAAACTATTATTAAAAAAATAATAATAATTGGGTGTCTCAAGTCTGAGAACCATAGTTTTTATCTGATTGTCAGTGGCTACATGGAAAAGGGGATAATAAATGTAGTACTCCATGGAAGTGTGATACTCCCTGAAGCAACCAATAATGCAGAGGCCCAGATTATCGGGGCACGTGTCCCTCCGTATCCCCCTCCTGGGACACACTCTGCACCTTTTTTGGGTTCGTCCCTTCCTTCCAGTATTGGGGGCCACACCTAGAAAGTGTTGGTCATGGACGATCGGGGCGCCTCCAGTTCCCGAGGTACTCCGACCTGCTCTTTCTCGGTCAGAAAAGATCATGTCCTTGAGGACTGCCTCATAGAACTGGAGGAATTTCCCTGTGTTGCCAGCGCTCCGGGACAGCACAAAAGAGTTGTACATGGCAACCTGCACCAAGTAGACCGCAAGTTTTTTGTACCATGCCCGGGTTTTGCGCATCGAATTATATGGCTTGAGGACTTGATCAGAGAGATCAAGCTGCAGTAACAAAAACTCCTGAATAACTCAGGAAACACAGCAAACCGCAGGTCACAGGACATTGACCCAAGGTGCCTGCTCAATGATTTAAGCAGGCACCCAGTTCCGATCAACGCCCGCCGGGCGGCGGTGATCGGAACTATACATGACGTACCGGTACATCATGTGTCCTTAAGTACCGGGACTAAATGCCGTACCAGTACGTCATGTGTCCGGAAGAGGTTAAAGGGGTTGTCCACAGGATAGGTCATCAATATCAGATTGGTGTATATTGTGATTAGAGATGAGCAAAGTTTTCAAAAATTCGATTTGGACGCTTTGCCAAATTTTTTCAAGAAATCCACTTTGTTCCCAATTAATCATTAATTAATATCCCAGCCTGCAGGGATAGTGTATCTCTGTGTACATCATTATGTATTGCAGCAGCATGCATAGCTAGTCCTTTCTGGTAGTGAAACAGTTACTGTGCGTCAATATGACAGGCAGGTCTCATACAGTATATGGACGTGCGTATTTTCCTGCAGGCCACCGACAGCTAGCCCCTGGCTAAACTAAAAGAAAAGCATACAGCAGTCTTTAGTAAGAGAAAAAAAAAACTCTGTGCCCCTGCAATACCTGTGTCCCAATGACTCTTTAATGGAATAAAAGAAGGACGTGGAGGCAGTGCCAATAAATTAGTGGAGAAAAAAAAAATAGGAATTAGACTTACCGGTAATTCGATTTCCAGAGATTCCCTCATGACAGCACAACCGAAGGATGTTCCCCTTTGACCTTCTTGGGACAGGAAACAGAGAGGTTAAAAGGTCCCTCCCACCTCCACCCACCGGTGTTTTTCCAGCTTACCACACCAGGATGGATGCAACCGATTCATTAAAATAATCAGAAAATCCTATAAGCAATATTTACATAGTAGTTAGCAAGGGAGGGAATGTATGGGTGCTGTCATGAGGGAATCTCTGGAAGTCAAATTACCGGTAAGTCTAATTCCTATTTTCCAGTTCATCCCTCATGACAGCAAGATAGGAGACGTACCAAATTATAATTTGGGGGGGGGGGGGGGGGACCAAGTCTTAGGACAACATATCCCAGATAATTATCATTAGATAAAAATACTATTTAATAGAATCAGGAATAAACCTGAGACAGAAACGTTTTGATTCTGCAAGAACTAATCTTGATAACAGAATTTGTGAATCCAGTCTTAACTCTGAAATGTCTCTTTATCTGCATCCTTGATCAACAGACCTACCTCTGATTCTAGAATTAAAAAGGACCTGGAGAGCGGTGCCCAGGAATCTCCCTGCACTTACTATTATCCCTGGGCACCGCTCTGTTCTCCCGGTATAGGCTCCGGTAACTTCAGCTCTTTGGCTCAACTGGGAGGAGCCTGTCCTTTTCGTCCTGGGTGTCTCCTTCTCCCAGGCTGTAGCACTGGCCAATCGCAGCGCTCAGCTCATAGCCTGAAGGAGACGCCCAGGAGAACAATGGCAGGATCCTCCCAGTTGAGCCGAAGAGCTGAAGTTACTGGAGCCTATACCAGGAGAAAGGAGCGACGCCCAGGGATAATAGTAAGTGCAGGGAGATCCCTGGGCACCGCTCTCCATGTCTGTATACTTAGTTTAGATTTTTTAGGGTATTGAAAAGTCCTCTTTAAGTATCTAATTAGAGAAAGAATAATCGTCTTATTAGACATCGGTCATAAAAAGGATGCCCTTTACCTGTAAGCTTAGTCTATATGGTAAGTACCACTGTGTAAAAGCGACTTGCTCTAAAACCAGATAAAATATTGTAACGTCATATATAACTGCTGCACCAAGTAAAAATTTACTGTAGACCCCCATTGCAGTTCATATCCAAGAGCTTAATCGTTAAATGATAATCAGGTAACTCTGGATGTCTACAAGGTATATGTAAAAAAACCAGAGCCTAGCTGACAGCACTGGCACACGGCAGGCATGGACAACAATGATGAGGTAACCAAACTGTACCGCTGGCTTTATACTGGTCCAGGACAAGCTCTTTTTGGGATCCCATACCAGGAGGTTTTGGTAAGAACTCAAGGAAGAAGAAAGGAGAAAAAACCTTCCTGACGAAACCAGGCCAACCGAGAACCCACCTGCACGCATAACATTAAAGTCAGAGGCAGTCTTAAGGGTTTAACAAGATATTTACATGGCACTAGCCAGGAGATACAAGCACTGAGGAGTGTCAAGAGGTTACAGGACCTGTGCAGCGTACATAGCCACAGCTTATATGTGAGAATGGCTGTAAGTGTGAACATGGACAGAGGAGTGCAACGTCTCTATTGCCGTTTTATAGCTCTCTGGGTAGGCCTGCAGTGAGGGGAGTCTCCTTCCTGGAGACGGCAGAGATGCACTTGAGGATATGGGTATTGGATGTAATGAAGGCAGGGTCCTTAATGTTCATGACATCAGCACCCTTAGGTGCAAAAAGATAGAATAACCTAGAGAACAGTTTAGTTGGGCATAAGTTGACTTTTACTGAAAATCACTTGTCCTGAGGTAGCTATACCAATTTATTGCCCCAAAGGGGATAGGTGTAATCCATACAAGAATAATTCCCAGCCAGAATGGTGCTAACTCCCATTGTAACAAGTCTGGGTAGGATCTTTAACTTCAGGCTGACCCATACTTTCTCTAGGAGAAGAGTATACTATACTCTATAAATCACATGGCCCGTACACATGTTTAGTTGCAAGAAAAAGTATGTGAACCCTTTGGAATAATGTGGATTTCTGCTCAAATTGGTCATAAAATGTGATCTCATCTTCATCTAATGTAGATCTAGACTCCGTAATCCACGTAATGCATTTCAAGTTGATTCTTTATTTAAATAAGAGGAATTCCAGTTGTGAGTTAGCAAAACATTTTCAGCGTAAAGCCTTCCTCAGTATCAAAGGAAAATACAGACATCATACCAATAACCGTATTGCATATATGTCTCCTCTCAACATTGATATATTCTACATAAAGTTTATAGGGAGTAAGCATCTCAAGAAGCAGGTGAGTATATAGAGTATATAATATATAGAGTACATAACATATGTTGTAGTTCATCAATGTAGTAACAAGTTGCAGTAGTTCCTCAACAGTGTAACGTATTAGTCATATGGTGGTTCCTGGGTTTTCACTTCTGCGTTGACATAAAAAAACACACATTATGGTAATATCAAACGCGTGGTGCTTTCAGTTATAGTACAAAGATGAATTTTTGAGCCCTAGGATGTCAGGGGAACGTCACCTGGGTAATGTGACTGGTAACAAGTGTATATATGCTATTCCCATACTATAGTAAAGTTCACCTGACGTCATTAGGGTAGGACAAATAAGCATAAATGTTAATTGCTTAACAACAGGCAGGCTAAACAATATGTATACGCTGCATATTCATGACAGCGCAATACATAGTCAACATAAGTATACTGCGTGAAAGTTTTATCCAGCTGCATGTACTGGTTATAGGTAGCTTAACCAGTGTAGGACATGGTAGCCACATATTATAGGTTTTATACCTTATGTTTCCGAGAAAACAATAGAGTAGTAGGGGTGTGACCTAGCTGAAGCTTACCTGGATGAGCCGCAGAAAATTAGAGTGAGGAGGAGTACAGATTGAATGCCCAGGCTGGGCCGCTGGGCGCTGTGGTCAGGTAGGCCTATGGAGTTATCAAAGTGAATGTCAGGATGACATATATGGCTCAGTAAGTGTGTCTTTTTATCAAATGAAGCTCACCTAATCAGGCTGGTGTGTGGGTGAGGGCGGGGTGTTCTCTAGGTCCGCTTGGCGCTGTGGTACTACAGAGTGTTGTGGCTCTGTTAGGCGTACCACTAAGTAGGTGTTTGTCCTCTGTGACGTGCGCCATGTTGCTGGTGCTCGCCACGCTCATATTTAAGAGGGTGGGCATGTGGAGGCTGGTGCGGGGGGCCGGACTTCCGGATGCGTTGCCACCTGTGTGCAATAGTTCCCGGCTGTAGGGATAAACAAAGATGGTGGGCGGAGTGTGGTTGTGGGCAAGGTGCATGCGTGCTAGGAAGTGCAGGTGGAAAAAGTATGTGAACCCTTGGATTTAATAACTGGTTGAACCTCCTTTGGCAGCAATAACTTCAACCAAACGTTTCCCGTAGTTGCAGATCAGACATGCACAGCGGTCAGGAGTAATTCTTGACCATTTATCGTTACAGAACTGTTTCAGTTCAGCAATATTCTTGGGATGTCTGGTGTGAATCGCTTTCTTGAGGTCATGCCACAGCATCTCAATCGGGTTGAGGTCAGGACTCTGACTGGGCCACTCCAGAAGGCGTATTTTCTTCTGTTTAAGCCATTCTGTTGTTGATTTACTTCTATGCTTTGGGTCGTTGTCCTGTTTCAACACCCATCTTCTGTTGAGCTTCAGCTGGTGGACAGATGGCCTTAAGTTCTCCTGCAAAATGTCTTGATAAACTTGGGAATTCATTTTTCCTTCGATGATAGCAATCCATCCAACAACTCAACAACTCAACTTTGGTTTAATCTGTCCACAGAATATTTTGCCAATACTGCTGTGGGACATCCAGGTGCTCTTGTGAAACCTGTAAACGTGCAGCAATGTTTTTTTTGGACAGCAGTGGCTTCCTCTGTGGTATCCTCCAATAAAATTCTTGTTTAGTATTTTACGTATCGTAGATTCGCTAACAGGGATGTTAGCATATGCCAGAGACTTTTGTAAGTCTTTAGCTGACACTCTAGGCTCTTCTTCACCTCATTGAGCAGTATGAACTGTGCTCTTGCTGCCATCTTTACAGGACAGCCACTCCTACGGAGAGTAGCGCCAGTGCTGAACTTTCTCCATTTATAGAAAATTTGTCTTACCGTGGACTGATGAACAGCAAGGCTTTTGGAGATACCTTTATAACCCTTTCCAGCTTTATGCAAGTCAACAATTCTTAATCGTAGGTCTTCTGAGAGCTCTTTTGTGCGAGGCATCATTCACATCAGGCAATGCTTCTTGGGAAAAGCAAACTTAGAACTGGTGTGTGTTTTTATAGGGCAGGGCAGCTGTTATCAACGTTTACAATCTCATCTCATTAATTGCACTCCAGTTGGCTGACACCTAACTCCAATTAGCTCTTGGAGATGTCATTAGTCTAGGGGTTCATATAATGTTTACATGATGTGTTCAATAAAAACATGGTAACATTTAATTCTTTGTGTGTTATTAGTTTAAGCAGACTGTGATTGTCTATTGTTGTGACTTAGATGAAGATCAGATCACATTTTATGACCAATTTGTGAAGAAATCCATATCATTCCAAAGGGTTCACATACTTTTCTTGCAGCTGTATGTCTTGTACTCCTTGAATTACATTCAATTTCTATTAATATTGTCCACATTGTCCAAGGAGGAATGTGGCTCTAATACAGCATTGCGTTAAACTGTAGGTCGAGAAGAGGCACTGTAGGCTACTCCTGTCAGACTGGGTGCCTACCTGAGGTCTTAGGACCCCTTTTAGCTTTAACTTAACTTCTGCCTCCTACCGTGTTACTTTTATGTGTCAGGACCCTAGTAGGAGGCAAGTATCAACTGACCACTGCACGGAGGCAAGTGGAGGCAGGCCAGGCACAGAGGCCAGGAGGCTGCACGCCAGGCACAGAGGCCCCATTTTGCGGCCCCATTGAAGTGAATGGGTCTGCGCCCGAGCCGCAAAATATGTGGCTCGGACGCGGACCACAACACCGGTCGCGTGCATGAGGCCTTACAGGCCAATGCTACCATCAGGTATAATGTACTTAACTGTGCAGTGGGCCAAGATTCTAATATAGTGGAAAAGAGCTGTCTCATTCACTGTTTGTGGGGTGTCCACGTTGATTGATAGATAACCTGTTCTGTTGGCCACTTATTCTACTATAGTGGGAAAGAGCCGTCTCATTTTACACCATCTGCTGTTTCCACATAGATTGATAGATGACCTATTTTGTTAGCCACCAATACAAGTAGTGGCCCTATGACAGTGTGGTTAGGGTGTCAGCAGTAAGTTTGTGTTGATGCCACTGTTTATTTTTCCCTTCTTCTGATCTGTCAGAAGAACAACTCCCCTCAAAAAGTAATCCTGTCTTTTGAGCATTCACCTTCACACAGTTAGTATTTGGTCAGTAATTGATTGTTATTTATAAGGCAAAAACAGGAGTGGGTCCAAAACACCAAACAGAGATTACATATGAAGGAAATATTTGCATGTCTTCTGTGTTTTGGACCCCCTCCTGCTTTTGGCTTCCAAATCATGATCATATCCTGATGCAAAATATTGACAGTGTGATTGAGGCCTTATCGATGCTCCAAAGATAGGATCCGTTGTGCTTTTTATTTTTTGGTTCTTCTGATGGATTAGAAGAACTGTAAAATAAACGGTAGTGTCAAGAAGGACAAACAGGGACACTAGTGGCCTCAGAACATACTGGTGAGGGTGGCAACAGCATGATGAGTCAACATAGTGGCTCAGTCACAGAGTGGTAAGGGTGGCAACAGCATGAGAAGTCAACTTAGTGGCCCAGTCACAGAGTGGAGAGGGTAGCAACAGCATGAGGAGTCAACAAAGTGGCCCGGTCAGAGTGGTGAGGGTGGCAACAGCATGAGGAGTCAACATAGTGGCCCAGTCACAGAGTGGGGGTGGGAGGGTCAACAGCAGTGACAGTAACAGCACAAGATGGTTGTTCTGTTCCATGTCCTGCTGCTGCTGGATGGTTTCTTCAGTAGGCAGGTCAAGAAACATGCTCATCAAAGACTCAAAACTCAAGTTGCTGCATATAGAGCTGGTGCTGCTCCTGCCCCCCACCTCTCCTCCAGCAGTCATGGCAGTGGAGCATGAACGTAGAGGGCCCTCAGTCAGACCTTCGTGAGGATGGGTGATGGCGTACATAGGCAGCAACCAACCGACTACATAGGATGTCTCGATAGTAGTTGAGTTTATCATTCCTCTCAGCAGGTGTAAAAAAAGGCCTCCATTTTGGCCCGGTAGTAAGGGTCTAACTTCGTGGAGAGCCAGTATTCATTCCTCTGCCGAATGGTGATAATGTGGCTGTCACTATGCAAGCAACTCAGTATGCATCTGGCTATTTGCGCAAGAGAATTGGGAGGACTCCCTGCCTCCATCTCCACTGCATACTACCATGGTCTGTGGAGGTCATCTGCCTGGTTTTCCTCATCGCTCTCCAGCTCCTCATACTCCTCCTGTCACTTAGACAGATAAATCACGTATTTCTGTATACAATTCCTGGGTGTTAATGTTCTCCTCCTCGTCCTCATCCTCCTCCTCTGCCTGTTCAGCCCCGTCAGGGCTCAGGTGGCCTTGTGATGTAGGCACCACGTCTCCTGTCCACTGGCCAGCCAGATTTATCGGTATCTGCTCCAAGATGTGAATGAATGAAATTACATCATTCATCTCGTAGTCCTGGTAAATGACAAATAAAGTGGCCTTCTCAAAGGACCTGAGCAAATGGCAAGTGTCACGTATGAGCTGCCATTGAAATTACACAGGGGAGTGCTCCTGTCTGCCTGCATCATCAAGAAATCGTTCATGGCCTTCCTCTGCTCATATAGTCTGTCCAACATGTGAAGAGTGGAGTTCCGTGTAGAAACGTCACATATGGGACGATGTTGGGGAACACCATTCTGCCTTTGCAGCTCAAGGGGGGCGTGTTTTGCATGGTAAAAGCGGCTGAAGTGCATGTAGAGTTTTCTGGCAGTTGGGTGGAAGACTTCAGGAAACAGTTTACAATCAGATTAACCCCTTAAGGACGCATGACGTACCTGTACGTCATGGTTTCCGAGTCCTTAAGGACCCATGACGTACAGGTACGTCATGAGTTGTTCCGATCACTGCTGCTCAGCTGGCAGTGATCGGAACAAGGTACCTGCTGAAATCATTCAGCAGGTACCTTGTTACAATGCCCAGGGGGGTCTTGTGACCCCCCCATATCGGCGATCGCTGCAAACCGCAGGTCAATTCAGACCTGCGGTTTGCAGCTTTGTGCGATCTCTGATCCCGCGGTCTGTGACCGCGGGGATCAGAGAGTTACTGCCCCAATGTGTTTATTTTAACCCCCTGCAGCCCCCAATCATATTGCGGTTGCGGGCGGCGGGGCGGTGCGGGAGGCGGGCGGTGCGGCGGGCGGGATCGCGATTGCGATCCCCGCCCGCCTCCTCTGTAATGTTTCCCTGGTGTCTAGTGGGTCTATCAGAGTGTCAGCACATTGCTGACACTCTGATAAAGCAGCTGGCATCTGTGCTTGATCAGATGCCAGCCGTTTAACTCTTCCGTACCGCGGTCCGTGCGGACCGCGGTATGGAAGGGTTAACAGGAGGAGCTCCCTCCCTCTCCCATCGGGGGCTGCTGTGCCTTTGCAGCCCCCGAACAGGATGGGATCGCAGAGGGAGGGCTCCACTCCTTCTGCTTCAATCACCCGCTGCCCTCTTATGGCAGCGGGTGATGGTTACCATGGAGACAGGACGCTTTCAGTAGCGTCCTGTGTCCATGGTGCTGAAAGTCTGAATAGACCTGCTAAAGGTCTATTCAGACTTTGTAAAGTACAAAATACAGTACAGTGCACTATATAGTGTACTGTACTGTATTATACAGAACACCAGATCCACTGGATCTTTCAGAACCAAGTGGGTCTGGGTCAAATTTTTAAAAAAGTGAAAAAATGTAAAAATGAAAAAAAACACATATCACTGAATAAAAATAAAAAAATAAAAAATACACTACATATATTAGGTATCGCCGCGTCCGTAAAAATCTGCTCTATAAAAATATCACATGACTGAACTCGTCAGGTGAACGCCATAAAAAAAAAAAAAAATTGTGTAAATAAGCCATTTTTGGGCAACTTACATCACTAAAAATGTAATACAAAGCGATCAAAAAAGCGTATGCCTCCCAAAATAGTACCAATCAAACCGCCATCTCATCCCGCAAAAAATGAGCCCCTACCTAAAACAATTGGCCAAAAAATAAAAAATCTATGCTTCTTCAAAAATGCTTTTTAGTGTTAAATGTATAAAAAAAAAAAAAAAAAAGTAGACATATTGGGTATCTCCACGTCCGTAAGAATCTGCTCTATAAAAATATCACCTGACCTAACCCCTCAAGTAAAAACTGTAAAAAAAATTAAATAAAAACTTTGTCAAAAAGCCATTTTTTTGTCACCTTACATCACAAAAGGTATAATAACAAGCGTTCAAAAATTCATATGACCCCCCAAATAGTGTCAATCTAACCGCCACCTCATCCCACAAAAAATGAGCCCCTACAAAAATATGGCTTTCAGAATGTGGAGACACTAAAAAATAATTTTGTTCAAAAATGCTTTATTATGTAAAACTGAAACAAAAACCCCTAAAAAGTAGTCATATTTGGTATTGTCGCGTCCGTTACAACCTGCTCTATAGAAATAGCACACAATCTAACCTGTCACTTCAACAATGTAAATAGCAAAAAATAAAAACGGTCCCAAAACAGCAATTTTTTTGCAAATTTTCCATTTTAATCCATTTTTCCAGTAACAAAGCAAGGGTTAACAGCCAAACAAAACTCAATATTTATTGCCCTGATTCTCTTGTTTGCACAAACACCCCATATATGGTCGTAAACTGCTGTATGGCCAAACGGCAGGGCGTAGAAGGAAGGGAACGCCATATGGTTTTTGGAAGGCAGATTTTGCTGGACTGGTTTTTTGACACTATGTCCCATTTGAAGCCCCCTGATGCACCCCTACAGTAGAAAATCCAAAAAAGTGACCCCATTTTGGAAACTACGGGATAAGGTGTCAGTTTTGTTGGTACTATTTTAGGGTAAATATGATTTTTGGTTGCTCTATATTACACTTTTTTTGAGACAAGGTAACAAAAATAGAAATTCTGAAATTTCATCTCCATTTGCCAATAACTCTTGTGGAACACCTAAAGGGTTAACAAAGTTTGCAAAACTGGTTTTGAATACCTTGAAGGGTGTAGTTTCTTAGATGGAGTCACTTTTATGGAGTTTCTACTCTAGGGGTGCATCGGGGGGCTTCAAATGGGACATGGTGTCAAAAAAACAGTCCAGCAAAATCCACCTTCCAAAAACCATATGGCATTCCTTTCCTTCTGCGCCCTGCAGTTTGGCCATACAGCAGTTTACGACCACATATTGGGTGTTCGTGCAAACTACAGAATCGGGGGAATAAATATTAAGATTTGTTTGGCTGTTAACCCTTGCTTTGTTACTGGAAAAAATGGATTGAAATGGAAAATTTTTCAAAAAATCAAAATTCTGAAATTTTATCTCCATTTGCCATTAACTTTTGTGGAAAACCTAAAGGGTTAATTACGTTTGTAAAATCAGTGTTGAATACCTTGAGGGGTGTAGTTTCTAGAATGGGGTAATTTTTGGGTGGTTTCTATTATGTAAGCCTCACAAAGTGACTTCAGACCTGAACTGGTCCCTAAAAAGTGGGTTTTTGAAAATCTCTGAAAAATTTCAAGATTTGCTTCTAAACTTCTAAGCCTTGTAACGTCCCCAAAAAATGAAATAGCATTCCCAAAATGATCGATACATGAAGTAGACATATGGGGAATGTAAATCAATAACTTTTTTTGGTGTTATTACTATGTATTATAGAAGTAGAGAAATTGAAACTTGGAAAATTGCGAATTTTTCAAATTTTTTGGTAAATTTTGTATTTTTTTATAAATAAAAATGAAATTTTTCAACTTTATTTTACCACTGTTATGAAGTACAATATGTGACGAAAAAACAATCTCAGAATGGCCTGGATAAGAAAAAGCGTTTTAAAGTTATCACCACATAAAGTGACACTGGTCAGATTTGCAAAAAATGGCCAGGTCCTTAGGGTGAAATAGGGCTGAGTCCTTAAGGGGTTAAAGACGTGCGCCATGCAGGACGCATGAAACAGCGTGAAACCGCCATGCTCTGCATAGGTGGTATTCTGGAGGACCACTCAGATCTGTGCCTACAACGGAGGCTGACGACAAGGTGGAGGATGAAGAGGCAGAGGAGGACATTGGTGCTGGAATTACAGCATGAGAACAAGGATGCGGTATTGCTATTACCTGGCCAATTTTCTGGTGTGGCTGGGCAGGAACCACATTTACCCAGTGGACCGTAAAGAACAAATCTTGTCCTTGACCATAATTAAAGCTCCACACGTCAGCGCTGCCATGAACTGTACCAGACACCGACTGGCCTGAAGACTGGCCCACTTTCTGCTGTACATACGTATGCAGGGCTGGTACAGCTTTTTTAGAGCAATAGTGACGGCCTGGGGCTCTCTGCTAGAATTGCTTATGTAATAAACAAGGTGGACACCCCAATAACAGTAGAACAAGACAGGTTATTTACCCCAATTTGAGAATCAAGGCCTAATTGAATTGTTTATCTATTAAACAAGTTGGACAACCCAATAACAGTAGATGTATAGAGCTTATTCACCCCAATTTGAGAATCAAGGCCTAATAAAGTTGCTTATGTAATAAACAAGGTGGACACCCCTCTAACAGTAAAACAAGACAGGTTATCCACCCAAATTTCAGAATCGAGGTGTAATAAAATTGTTTATCTGTTAAATATGGACACCCCAGGTTTTTTACCCTAATTTGAGTATCAAGGCTTAATTGAATTGCTTATCTATTAAACAAGGTGGCCAACCCAATAAGAATAGAACTGGACAACTTATTCACCTCAACTTGAGAATGAAGGCCTAATTGAATGAATTATCTATTAAACAATGTGAACACTCCAATAATAGTAAAATTAGAAAGCTTATTCACCCCAATGTGAGAATCAAAGCCTAATAGAATTGCTTTATCTATTCAACAAGGTGGACACCCCACTAACAGTAAGGCCCCTTTCACACAGGCGAGTTTTCCGCGCGGGTGCAATGCGTGAGGAGGACGCATTGCACCCGCACTGAATCCGGACCCATTCATTTCTATGGGGCTGTGCACATGAGTGGTGATTTTCAGGCATAACTTCTGCGTTGCGTGAAAATCGCAGCATGCTCTATACTGTGCGTTTTTCACGAAACGCAGGCCCTATAGAAGTGAATAGGGCTGCGGGAAAATCGCAAGCATCCGCAAGCAAGTGCAGATGCAGAGCGATTTTCCCGCATGGTTTCTTAGCAACGGGACCAGATCTTTATTATTTTCCCTTATAACATGGTTATAAGGGAAAATAATAGCATTCTTAATAAAGAATGCTTAGTAAAATGAAGAGGAAGGGGTTAAAAATAATAAAAGTTAACTTACCTTAGCCACTTGATCCCGTAGTTGCGATCTGTCTTCTCTTTTCCAGCATCAGCTAACAACTAAAGGACCTGTGATGACGTCACATCACATGGTCCATCTTACCATGGTGATATAGATATAGATTTTAGGCCATATCGCCCAGCCCTAAGTTCAATACACTGCAGTACACTATATAGTGTACTGTAGTATATTGTAAGCCATCAGACACACTGGATCTTCAAGAACCAAGTGGGTCTGGGTCCGAAAAATGTAAAAAAAGAGTAAAAAACAAAAAAAAAAACCTTCCTATATCCACACATAATTGGTTAAAAATGTAAAAAATAAAAAACACTAAACATGTTTGGTATCGCCGTGTCTCTATAAAAGGCTCATGGTACTTTTTCCACATGGTGAACACCATAAAAAAAAAAAAAAATCTATGAAGGAATTGCAAGTTTGCCCACTGCACTTCCCAAAAAATTGTATAAAAAGTGATAAAAAAAAGTGATATGTATCCAAAATTAGCACCAATCAAACTGTGACCTCATCCCAAAAAAAATGAGCCCCTACATAAGCCAATCGTCAAAAAATCAAAAAATATATGGCTTTCAGAAAATGGAGACACTAAAACATGATTTTTTTCCCAAACATGCTTATATTGAATAAAATAAAGTAAAAAAAAAAAATGCACATATTAGATCATGTCCGTAACGACCTCCTCTATAAAAATAGCATGTGATCCAACCCATCTGGTGAACACCATAAAAAAAAAAAAAGTGCCCAAAAATTCATGTTTTATGACCTTACATCACAAAAAGTGTAATACCAAGCAATCAAAAATTAATGTGTGCCCCAAAATGGTACCAATCAAACCATCATCTCTTCCAGCAAAAAATTAGACCCTACCTAAGACAATCGCCCAAAAAATGAAAAAATATGGCTTTCAAAAAATGGAAAGACAGAAACATGTTTGTTTTTTCAAAAATGCTTTTATTGTGTAAAATAAAATTTTAAAAAATGCACATATTAGGCATTTCTGTGTCCATAACAACCTGCTCTATAAAAATAGTATGTGATCCAACCCATCTGCTGAACGCCAAAAAAAAAAAAAAAAGTGCCAAAAAAGCCAGTTTGTTTATCACCTTACATCACAAAAATTGTAATACCAAGCAATCAAAAATTCATATGTGCCCCAAAACAGTACCAATCAAACCATCATCTCTTCCAGCAAAAAAATCAGACCCTACCTAAGACAATTGCCCCAAAAAGTAAAAACAATTATGGCTTTCAGAAAATGGAAACACAAAAACATGATTTTTTTCAAAAAATATTTTATTGTGTAAATTCAAAATAAAGTAAAAAAAATGGACTTATTAGGTATTGCTGCTTCGTTACGACCTGCTCTATAAAAATTATCTACTCTGTCAGGTGAAAATTGTAAAAAAACAAATAAAAACTGTGCCAGAACAGCCATTTTTTGGTTACCTTAGCTCATAAAAAGAGTAAAATATATATACACACACAACGCACAACTACCTCTAGCAAAAGATTTCTATACTGTAGGAATAACCCTAATAACATGCCCCCCGCACCGCTCACACCAGCGCGCGGACCAATCAGAACACTGCTCTCCACATGCCGCCTGCACCGCCCACATCTGCACGCTGGCAAGCAGGTCAGGGCGCCGCCATTTCTGTTCGTCAGTATCAGCTATATAGAGAGGAACCCCTGTAAGTAGTCTGACTTACCAGTTGCTACCAGCACTCAGTGCCAGCAGTGTTAGCCACCAGTCAGTGCCACCAGTCTTAGCCACCAGTTTCAGCCACCGCCAACACTCAGTGCCAGCAGTCTCAGCCACAAGCCGCAGCAAGCAGTCTCAGCCACCACTCAGTGCCACCAGTCTCGGCTACAGCCTCCAGTCAGTGTGGTCAAGTTCCCTTGCAACTTAATATAGACTGTTCCTACTAATGTTTATGCACTACTGTTCTAGCGCCAGTTTTTGTAACGGGCTTAATGTCTAGTATTCTACATATTTTCGACAATTCTACCAAGCCAACCCAATAGGAAAGTTTCTTAACGCCCTTACGCGATTCAGGTAATGTGCATATTTAATTACCAATTTTTCGCATAGCAAACTATTTTAAATAATGAACAATATTCTAAATCAGTAATTTCTCTATCCACATTTGTTTGCAGGGCACTTGACATGCTCTTACCCACATTTTGCTGCCTTTTGCAGCTCTCTAGCCCTTTCCATGACTCTTTTAGAGCCATTTTAGTGCCCCAAAGTTCGGATCCCCATTGACTTCAATGGGGTTCGGTTTCAAGTTCGGGTCCCAAACAAGAACTTTGCGGGGAAGTTCGTCCGAACTCGGCGAACCCGAACTTCCAGGTGTCTGCTCAACTCTAGTGACAACCTAATTGAAGTGCTTTTCTATTAAACAAGGTGGACAACCCAATAACAGCAAAATTAGAATACTTATTCACCCTAATTGTTTTTGTTTTATGTTCTCTCCCAGTTTATCATTGAGCTGATCAATTAGAGAACACATACAAATGTTAGTGTAGTAGCTAGTAGCTGCACTTACACAGCATTACTGTGATATAGCTGGTTCAGCAGCATACCCTTTACTCACCAGTGGCAAGTGCACGGCCGAGGTGAACTGTTCAGATCACAGTTGTTACAGTAGGCTCTAAGATTCTACTGGGAGTAGAGATTTTTAAACATTTGTGTGCTCACCATAGGTACTTTTAACTTCAATCAATAAAAGTTACTTTTTAAATAATTGGGGATAAAAGAGGTTGTTAGCTCCTTTGTGAGCATTGGTGTATTTGTAGTATTATGAGCCCTTCCCCAATAGGGTCCTAATTATAGTGTATTGAAAATGAAGGCGTAATTGCTTATCTATTAAACAAGGAGGACAATGTTCAATTAGATAGCTCTGTGCTCTACCGAGGGATTGATGCAAACTGCGCTGTCTCCTATGGATCCCTTCAGCTTCAAATTACAATCCCTATGCTCTTTCTACAGTGTGTAAAAACTCTCCCTACTATCTCCCTACGCTGTCCCTGCACTCTCCCTATCCTATATTCCACAATCAAGAGCTTTTAGCAACACAGTCCATAGCGCTTGTCACATCACTCCCTGTCCACAGCTTACAGTGAAATGGTGGGGACCGTGCAGGATGAGGCTGTGACATCACAGGATCTGGCTAGCTGCCAATTGGCTGCCTGCATGGTATTAGGTGAATGGGTGATCTCGCTTTCTTGGGCCTCTTACTTTCACTTTGTAACATGTGTAGCCTCCATTTTAGGAAAAAAACGTTTCGTTATCACGAAGCACGAGGAAATTCTGATTTTTACAGACTTGTCAGTGGTAAATTTCTATTGAGGTGCATTATAAATTCTGTCATCTTCAGAAAGTAACAGTCCTTTGACTATGCTACATGTTTCATGTGATGGTTGCAGCTCATGTCTTCTGTAAATGAAGGCAGATTCATCAGCAGTAACAGCATGTGAGAGGAGAATGAACTTTATTGGCTTAGTATTGACTATTAGTGAATGAATGTGTTCTGACAAATGTGTGATTTATTGACGTCTGAAAATGCCCGACATGAATATATTTAGCTCTAGCAAGAAGTAGCTAGAGTGGTCCTGTCAAATAATTCTCTGACCTGAAGCAGAAAGAGAAAATTTAAGCAATATTGGACTTAAAAGATCAAGACAAAACAGAAATGTGTCATCTGAAAATGACCTATTGCTTAAAAAAAGTTTTTATGTTAAAAATATTTCAAGAAGTGTTATTTTTTTTTTAATGATGTTGTGCTTAAAAGGGTTGTCCAGCCTTATTGCCATTTTTAAGTAGTACCAGAAGCGTGCACCTTGTGAAAAAAAAAAAACCTACTTGGCTACTCTCCAGAACCTCCAGACGGGGTCACATGTGCCGCTGCTGCCAATGTGTGGCCTTAGTGGTGACATGTCCCCAAGTGACACATCATTGCTGGGTCATACCACTTGGGGAGAAGCCAGTCATTGGCTGCAGAGGTGCATGTGACCCCATCTAAATGTTTACAGGCCATGTACTGGAAGATTCCTAAATAAAGTGACATGGAGCCAGTGAATATGATTTTTCATCAGGTACAACACACTGCTGGGGTTACTTAAAAATGGTCATAAGACTGACACAAAGTATGCCAGTAGAGTTACGTAAAGCGGGCTTCGGATGCTTAATTCGAAGTTGCTTCGTTCAAAAGTTCGGAATAATATTGTATGGAGATTCGTCTCCGTACAGTATTAGAATGTATGGGCTCCTATGAGCCGAAGTAAGTTTTTCACAAAGTCGCATGAGACTTTGTTGAATAACTTCGGTAATTGATTATTACAGTGAAAAAACACTTCCAAACTTGGAACCGAACTCGGCTTTGGTTCCGAGTGGTTCCTTGGAACCGAAGCCGAGCACAGTTCCAAGGTATTTCACTGTAATAATCAGTTACCGAAGTCGCAAGCAACTTCTTGAAGAAAGGACTTCGCCTCATCGGAGGCAGTACATTCTAATGCTGTATGGAGAAAGATCGCCGTACAGCATTATAACTATTTTTCCCCATAAAACAAAAATTCTGGAGCATATTTTGAATTATGGTGAGGTGGAATTTTTTTCCCCCCCTGCAAATGCATTTTAGTTAATAAATATTACTGAGATGCCTTGTGTCCACAGAACTCTTCAAGTCATAACATAGCTTCTTCATAAGGTTAAGATCAGAAAGCTGCTACCAGGGCCTCTTTGTTCTATAACAATTTAGAAGTTGGAGTGCAGAACTTCATTGCATATTGCCCAAAAGTAAGGTTTCCCTGGTGATGGCGCAGCAAGGATGAAGCTGCAGAAGATGAATGACCAGGCTCTTCAATAGTGACGAGCAGCATAGGCAATATTAGTTTTTGCGATATTTCGCTAATTTTTGGCCAAATATTCGCCATAAATTCTAGAATTCGTGATCTCCAGTCATTTTCTTGATTGTGAAAATCGGCAATGCAATATGCGCATATTGCGCGCGCAATACAGGCGTGGCTCACTTTTGCTACATGTTTCAAGCTGCTAGACACTAATCTCTATCACAGCACAGTAATTCCTATCACACTACCCAACACCCTGCACTGGAACCTCAGCTACACTATATCACTATCTAACCTACACTGACTATCTCCCACTAACTATCTGTAGTATATATATATATGAGCTAACTAACTATCTAATGTACTTGAATAATAATCAGAATGACTCAGCAAAGCACAGAGCACAGCAATAACACTGCTCTCTCTCTCAGAACTGCAAAAAAGAGCAGAAAATGGCTGCTGGGAATTTCCTATATAGTAAAGGGTTAGGCAACTTTCCTATTGGTTGCTAGGGATGTTGCTAAGCTCTGACAATGATATTGCAACCTTCTCATTGGCCCACAAGCAAGAAGCAGTGAGGGTACTGATGAAAAAATAATCTAGAATGTTCGCGATTATGAAGATATAGCACTATATTCTAGATCTTTGTGAATTCTCAAAGTGCCGATATTCGCGATAAAAATTCGCAATTAGAAAATTTGCGATCAACACTACTCTTCAAAGACGTTGCGGAAGGTGTTTAAGAAATCCTGGAGAGGAGAGGAGTGGCAAAGGCAAGTGCTTCACAGGACAAAAGGGAGACAAGAAAGGCTACCTTAGACCATTCAGTAGGACGCTGGTCAACCTATAACTCAATGTGAATGGTGAACTGGTTCAGAAATCCACAACATAGCTTAGGGTCCCTTTCATAGCATGGGGGAAGTGGAAGATGTAGACTGGAGGCACCAGTAACTGGAACAGGTGGAGGAGAAGGTGCAGATACTGCTGCTTGAGGTTGCACTAAAGGAGCAGCAACTATCAAGGTGTCCAAGGGCACAGAAATGCAGATACTGCAGAAGTTGCTTCCTGATGACCAAGCTGAGTAGTTAACTCTTAATATACTCTGGACAGACTAATCTTGGGTGGGCCAACAGGTTCCAAGGCCTGAGCAATCTGTTATGAAAGTTGCAACCACTATGTCAACCAACAGATTTGATTTTGGGCTAAAGCTAAGGGCATCATCCTGGTAGTCCCCTGGTATTATTCACCCTTTAACTCCAGTACAGGGATCTGCACTTTGCTGCAGGGGAACCCCCAGGCCTCTACCTCCTGGAATAGTCTCTGTGTGGTTAACAGATAACAGGGGTCAGAGACACCCATGCAGGGCACTGAGGTTTGGGGTCAAATCGTAGTCAGAGACAGGCCGAGTTTGGGTAGGCATAGTACATGCTTAACAGTAAATAGGGCAGGCAACAGAGGGTCAATATGGATTTCTCAAGCACTCTCCCCTAGAGGAAGGTTCCTTAAGTACACCAGGGTTGCCATCCATTGGCCAATGAAGATGAGGTTGCGATGGCCCTAAGAGCCGGAGGGAGTGTGCACATATG